>OU343217.1:305674701-305772113 GCA_910596185.1 Chrysanthemum makinoi
TCAATGGGAAAAGTTAAAGTTTATGAAATGACTGGAAGGGGAAGCGTTAAAATTCAATTGCTTGTTTGCATAATAATGTACGAGGTGTTTGTTGATCTTTCAAATGGTCAAATTAGTGTTAGTATGCGCTTCAAGTGTTGGGGATATGCCTGAAATCTCTAGTATTTTTGATGTTGTCGTGGGGATGGTGAGTAAAGTGTATGAAAAAATCGAGAAAAAAAAAGAAGAAAAGAGAAAAGAAAAAACAGGGTGAAAAAAAAACATCTGAGGTACCATCCTACAACTAATATTTGAATTTATGTTTGTTTATTTAGGTTATCTTTAGAGTTTAGAATTAATGAGAGTCTTGGCTTGCCAGCGCCATTCTTCATTATGCATTTAACATAGAATTTTGACTTACTTACTAAATAGCCTATCCCTTTAAAACCCTTGTTTCCCTGCCATTAACCTAACATTACAACCACTTTAAAAGACACTCTTTGATAGTATTTCCTAAGGTTAACTTCTGTAAGCGATGAGAGGTTGATCTATTCTCATTATGATGTCTATGTACTAGGGCAGGTTAATGAGTGTTTATCTTCATTTCCTATTTGTTATATTTCACCATATACACCGAGAGATATTGATATCCAAACACCCATGTGAGGTGCTAGTATGTGGTACCGTTAACTTGTTATGACTTTGAGAGCTCTTATATGTTGTGGACCATTTTGAGATGTACTTCACTTGTATCCAGCATAAATTAGTGGCTTCGCTTTATTTGCTTGAGGACAACAAAATAACAAGTGTGAGGATATTTGATAAGGTTTTAAAGGTGCAAATTTGGGGGTCGTTTTAGTCCTTATTTGATCACTTTATCCGTTATTGCTTAATATCAAGTTCATTTTCACTTTTAGGTCTCGAAGGCAAAATGCGGAATGGCACTTATTTGTGGCCCCAGGCCGAAAAAGCGCCCGATATATATGAAAATGGCCAAAGTCAAATAAAGAACTTCTCGGTTCGCTTTGAAAATAGAAAGCTGAAAGGCGTCGAAGTGCTAAGAATGCCGACGCCGTCAAATGTTGTGGCAGTTACCAGAGAACCGAAACTTCGTATTTTTCAAAGTGACGTCGTTGTGAAAAGAACAGGTGGTGCTACTCGAGCGGCCTAAATGCACGATCGAACATGGCAGTCGAAAGGCGAAAAGACGGCGTCGCGGACAAGGTATTGCCGTCGCGCCAAGGGATGCGTGTGAAACCCAGAAACCACAATGGCGGCGACAGCGGGTCACTAACATAAGATGATGCCATGCATATGTAATCTTATATATATAGAATCGAATTTTTAGGTTTAGAGAGTCTTTTGAGTAAAACTAATACCGGAACCCTAAGGTGTCTTGTACAGTATTTTAGGGTTTTAAACCTATCTTTATCCAGATAAGTATTTACTTCATTAATTCAATTATGTCTTTGATTATTTGTGTAATGTTTGCATGTTTTCCATGTCCGACTAATTTGTTGTGTTTGCTTAGGAAGTATGAAACTTAGTTATTGAATATTGATTGGTTGTTTCTTATCTTAGTTGATTAATGATCTGTATCGATAGGACCATTCGATTTTATTGCTGTCTTAGATTCATCTTTGTGAACCTTAGAATATAATTACACAGTAGTTGTAGAGCTGGCCATCCAAAGTGCCTTAGAGTAAGAGTTTATCATCCACAGTGGGTTTGTAAGTGAGACCACTTTGGTAGGTTAAAGTTAGGGAGAAAGCATACCACACAACTTTAGACGCATAGCGAGCCCAAGAATAGCATTGACAACTCAAGCCATCAATAGGAGATAATTAAGGTAATTACAACCTAAATGAAGCACATCTTTAAACTATCATCGACACGTTAATTGAACATGAACTCCCATTAACTTTAGTTTGAATAATTAGATAATGAGTAGAGTGTCGGTGAAAGCCTAGCCACGATCAATACCGAGATTAGGTACTTTTTCCATTTCATAAAATATAAAAATACAAAAAATAATCTTCCTCAACCTTAACCTTATGGCGTAGTAACTCACTTTACTAAGCATTCTATTCCCTAGAGCGATATCAATACCCAGTGGCTTACTAATTACTACACTACAACGATTAGGTTTCTTGCTGGGGTGTTACCGGCACACTTTCGAAGAAAGGAAGTTTCACGCTTGACCACGAACATGACAGCGTTGTGGCGTTATCAGTTTCAAAAACATAGGGTTGGCAACTACCCATGCTTAATTCTTTGGCGTTGTGGTCGTCAATTCACCATGGTTTATTCCTTTGGGAGATCAAGAATTGACTAACCCGCTTGTATGGCTTTGTGGTAAAGGAGCATCGGAATACCATATTTTAGTGTCGGTTCACCAATTCTAGGAATTGACTAGTCTGACAGCATTCTGGTAGAGACAAATCAAATCCGTTTGTAGTTCTTTGATTTCTTTAATAAAATGGAATGGTTATCAAATGTACCATAATTTTTGTTGGCCATTGTACTCGGTAGTGATGGCTATTTGGTAAAGGCCATCAAATAAATAGTTCAATGATTCACCTCTCCTGAGGGTTAACATACACGGATGTGTGATGATAATAGTCTGAAACTAATATGTTTTGATGTACATGTTGTCATATGTTGCTGCAAAGATCTGGAGTTTTCCAAGTTCTTTTATCATCGAGATGTTCATGTTTTGATTCTTTCTTATAGCGTTACAATCCTACGAAGCGTTCTGAGATCTAGCAGCTTGGAACTTAACCATGTCAAAGTCCAGTTTAGGGGAGGATTGTTGGGAATTATGCTAAGTATGGATTATCGATTTTAATCGAAGGTTCTAGCTATGATGGACATCTTTGGATTAAGAACATAATTCTGAAGACTTATAGTTCGTAGTTTGTTTATGTGGAAGATAGTATTTCGTATATTCTAGAATAGTTAGGATATGCATGAGCTTTATTAGGAAGTGATTGTGTATATCTTATGTAGTTTTATAGTTATACGTTTTTTTGTAAACAAGTTAGGGTTCCTTTCATATAAAAGGAACACATAAGAATGATTATGTATCGAGTTGGAAAAAAAAAGTTCTAGTAATATAAAGATCCATAGAGGATCAACGTGTTCTTAGTTATTTGTATTTGTGCTTATATTTACATTCCGCTAAAGAATATAAGTAGTAGAGATTGTCTATTAGTTTGTTTGTGATTACATAGACAATACTAACGATCTGCGAGAGCTCAAGATCTATCAAGGTCTGACTAGTTTCAACATTTATTTACTTTTATTAGAAAATGGTCAAGTAGTGTGTGTTTGACTTTCAGTATTTCACACATTTATTTCTCTTACACTTCGATTAAATACGGTTAGATTCTAATTAATAGCGATTTAGGGTTTTCAATCAACTAAAATCAATCAAAATAAATGTTAGTCTTGAGGGCTATTATAAAGACTTTGATTCTCTTCCGATTGAGCCTAATATCTCGGTATAAATGTTATAATTTCGCGCTAATTTGTTAGTTAGATGTTTAGTGATTTATAGATGATATTGTGTTATTTTAGTTTAGGATGTTAGTCAGGGTATTAGTCATTTGCATAGGAAAAGTAGTTGTTTGATGATTTTTGGATCTTGAGGTAATAACGATTACGTGTTATACATGCAATATGGCTACTTGAAGAATGAGGCGAATAATGAGATTAGTAGACGCAAGAATGAGATTATTCAATCAATGAGGAAGGGCAAATTCGGTGGGAGGATAGACTTAAGCTTGACATGATGGAGCTTCGTTTGACCGAGGACATGATCTCGATGGAAGGGGTGGACGATAGAATTAGGATTTGCGGGTAGTGGTGCTACGTTGGCTTTTAGGTGTCCCCTTTGCTCCACTTATGTGTTTTGTTTTATTGCCTCTTTTGCTTTCATGTGAGTCTTAGCCGTCGTGGTTTGCGTTGCTTTGTTGTTGCTCCCTTAGGTTTGCTGCTTTGTCTTGCTCCCCTAGCGATTCGGTCTTTTGGTGATTCGTGTTTTTTTGCCTTAGCTTTATGCCTCGTGTGCTACTTTGATTTGCTCGTGGTTTGCCCCATTTTGTACTTTTGGGTGATGCCTGGCTTTTTGGTTTTATGTCTTTAGCTTTGCTATTGGCGTATTAGGCGTCTTTGATAGTGTTTCTTTTCTGCTTTTACTTGCTTTCTTTTTACTACGCTATTGCCTTTGTTTTTATCGTTGCTTTCTCTATCCTTCGCCTTAACACATGCACTGCGCCCGTACCACTTACCACTGGCGGAGTTGGTTTTGTTGTTGTTGTTGTTGTTGTTGTTGTGATCGCATAATAGTCAATAAGGTATGCAGTTTAGTAAATATAAAAAGCATAGTTAAATGTTAATGTATGGGGGACTTCGAAGGTTAACTATGCTTCTTTTTAGGAAAACACTTTTTTATGATCTTAAAAACAATCAAACCCTATCGAGATCATCTTGTTCTTTTGTTTTTCAACAATCAGCAATTTGCACAGTGCGGTAATTGCACAAAGAGGTGAAGCGACAAAAGGACCATGAGATCTAATGATTGTGTCTTTACACTTGGTACTTTGAGCTTCCCCTGAAAACCCGTTCATATGACAGCGTCATAGCAACGGGTTTGGTACAAATCTTTGCGACCATTCTGAACATGGCAATGGGATTTCAGAGTGGACGTTCAAAGTACTAAGTCGCTCCACCCTTGCTTATAACATATTGACATTTAACTTTTTTGACCATTTCCTTTGCATGTATAAACTCTATTTTGTTCATAAGTGTCTTACTTTGATAGAGACTGTGATGATATATCTTAATAAATCAATCGAGATGATGTGATTTTACTTGGTGCGGCGTGGCAATTCTATATTTTATACTATTGCACCATGGCGGTTATATCTGATGTTTTGAAACTATGGATTATCTGAATCGACCTCTTATTATGTGCAAGAGTCAAAATTTGTTTGATTGTATGGTAGATGGGTTTACTGGATAGCGTATTTTGTGACTAATGGATTATTTGTATGTTAAGCTTACCATGACCATCAACGCTTTGATCAATTATGACGGGTAGTTTTAAACTTAAGATTGCCCATATCTTGACCTGGTTTATAGCAATGTATAGACGATTATGTCGCATGTTTGTGTGATTTTATTTTATATATATGCATAATATTATCACAACCTTGTACTTTAATGAAGTTGGTAAATTTCTTCTGGTCAATCATGTTTCATTGTGGTCGCGTCCATTGGCGTCCGCGTGTATATAGTTGTTAGAAGTTATATATAATCATTGTCCCTATCATACACCCGTCCCAATGAATCATGATTGGCTCGAAGATGTTAAGCATCTGTGTATATAGTCGTAGTAGAATGGTGAATTTGACATCCGAATAAGAATGGGTTTGGAAGAAGTTAACTCTGGCGGTGCTAATTAATCTTGGCGATAACTAAGTTAATCTTGTAGTGCTAAGTTTTTGAATAGTATGTTTCTTATTTAAAAAGTACCTACAATTATATATTTTATTACAACGTTTAACTTTTTTGTTACTTGATTCCACAAGTTTTTATCATCACGGTGAACGTGACATTCAGGGCTGAAACATCGTTACAAAAACATTACAAGCGTTGATGCACAGCGGTGATTCAATAGATACATTGTATATTCGATTAACCAATATTGTATTCGACATATATATTTATTTAAGTTACGATATCAGTATGTTAATGTAATATTATTTATTTGTATGTTAAGGTACTTAATTTTTAAGGTGTATCTACCAAATATTTTGTATGTATATAATCAAGGGTTTAGGTCATAAAATAGTTAAGTACTTTTTTCAAATGTCCGTTTGGTACGTAATTGTTCCACTAAAACTTATATATTTGCATATATACCCAAAACATGCTTAAGTTGCATTGTACATCATGCATTAAAAACTTGTATTATTGAGAAATATGCAACTTTTTGATTTTTAGTGGTATATATGATATGTCCCATAATACAAGCTAAAAAATAAAACAAAATCCTTCTCTTAATTAATAGTAATCATTGCCGTTTTGAGAACCGTGATATATTACGGCTACACTTAATCACATAGTCAAAGCAAAATATTCAAGTCTATCTTCTTCAACACAACAACCATCATCGGGTAATGTTAGACATTGTTTTTTTCTTTTTTTGTTTTTTAACCATGAACGCAAATGTAAGTGATTGATATGCATGTTTCTGATATGTTGATGGATACAAATGCATGTTTGGTATTTTTTTTGCAATGTTTAACATATCCTAAAGAATATAGTATCATTTGATCATAATGTAACTGTGGTTTTATTAGAACTATATACGATTTGATTCTTTAGAATATTGTGTGACATGTAAATATATGATGATTTGAATAAAAAAAATCATGGATATATGTGGTTATGGAAAACATAGCGACTAATTGTTAATTAGCTAATTAGACAACTTGTAAACATATGTTTAATCTAGGTTAGTATAGCTTTTATATGATTTGGTAAAGCACTACACCTTATGTAATTAATTATCCGAGCTTAGGTTTAAACATTGGATGAAGCAATGGCGTATGGTATGTTGGGTAGATTATGGATTTGTTACTAGATTTTAACAAACGTATGGGGTAAGATGATTAACCGTAAAAAATACATATTTTTACTCTAAAAGGACTATATGATTATTGATTTTTGAAACATAGTTAAATATCTAGTAGTAGATCTTCAATCATTTTTGTTTGACACCTTAATGATAAAGATGTATTGATCATCTAAGACTTGTATTAGTTGAATGTTATGCATATGTGATAACCTTATTGACCATTAAGGCGATTGTGGTTTTAAAATAGAATGAGCATCCAATTGTTGGTGGAGGCAAACCGCACAAACATTTGGACATTGCAGGTAAGTTGTACTTAAAATGCTTACTTAAGGTTATAAATTTATCAATGTAACCATCAAATTGATATACGTGCTTACTTTTAAAATTTAAGATGCTTCTGCTTTATTTATTGCACACTGTACCCAAGCTAGATATACCTAATCACAATGGGGAACCAAACATAAGGTTTACTTGAAATGGTTCGTGGTCGCGATACGCATTAAGAAGAAGGCGTATTATGTAACGAGTTACAACGATCTTGCCGAGAATGCCTGGGCCTCTGATAAACCGCTTCTAGTTCTTACGACAAGCGTGGGTGCACGGTTACGTTGGATGAATATCTGCACAACCTCGGTAAGAAAAAATGTTAATCAATACATTGTATAAGTTTGTTGAAAATGGGGATTATTTTAATTGTTTGACCTGCTAATGTTTCTTTAAACTAAACTGTTACGTAGGTCATTCCTTGCAATTTCCGGAACAATACTGACAATAACTAATTTGATTCTTGTTGTGGTGTGCCGTGCTTATCACTCACTTCCAAATTGAAATCTTGGAGGAAAACGAACCGTGCATGAGTTTGGTGGCACGGATGGAATGTATTGGTTCACGACGAAAACTGTTTCTTTGGCACAAGAGTTATTTTCACAAATCTCCTAAACAATACTCTTTCCACGATGCCATTTCGAATGGATTGATGATGCGTTCAGAACTTGTGCAACGTATGGAGTAGATCGTACAAGACTGTTCATGAGAAACCCCATAGATGAAGGTATGTTAATCAAAGTGTAGACATAATCTATGATTTTATTTTAAAATAAACCTTTCCATATAATAGCTTTTAAATTATTAATTACCATTTGTATTAAATTCCAATTGCGATGAGCGTGTAAACATATGTGTGCATGGAACAATGTATAGAGCATGAAAGTGAAAGGGATTGTTTTTATCGTATCCTATATCAATATCGGACAAGAGTCGCTTTGGTAAAGTAATGATACAAATCGGACCATTCAGTCATTATCTGCTTTCCAAGAAACTAATATAACTTCAACACATAGACATACTTTTGATTAGCATACTACATTGTTCTTTTAATGCGGAATACCACATAAGTTTACGGCGAAATCACATGTGGAAGTACCATAACGCATCTTGAGATCCGGAAGACATGGAGTTTTATGTGAACGTGAATCTACAACACCACGGCGATAGGCTGAAGCAAAACCCGCTACCATAAATGCCATATGGAGAGATATTGTTGAGGAGTGTCATGGGAGCGAAACAAAATGGTCATATTCAATCTTGTTGACTTTGTCATCGGCGACCAAGCTGGTTGTTATTGGTGACATGTTTATAAACAGATTTTAGGATTGTGTAGGATTTGGTTGGCTTCATTTGGGGTGTGTGTTCCCAAGTAGTTGAAGCCATTCATGAGATGGAATGTAAGCTACTTGGTATAGCCCCTATCTGGAAGTGTATGGTTCATCTTGGTACATTAAAAAGGTGTTCTTTGTGATGGTTTTGTCTTGGTTGTCATCGTCCATCGTTGTATGATATGGGCGGTTTGTTTTGTTATCAGACTTATAAAACAGTTATATCGAATATTGAATAGAGTTGCTAGTATGCAACTTGATATGAGACTTGTCCATGTGTGTTGATTTTTCATTTTACAAAGTTTCCTTGATTAATACAAGTTCATCTTTGCACCAAAATATATATATATATTTTGTGTTGTGGTCTACTTATGAAAACTTTAGTGGTTAAAGCTGCCAGTACAAAGTTAAGTCCGGTAGGTTAGTTTTAGATGGTTAAGGCGCCAATACAAGGTTAAGTCCGCGCATAAGCTAAGTCCTGTTTAGTATTCTTAATTAGTTACGTTTATGAAAACATAATAGTTTTGTGTGACTATTGATAATCCAATGGCCACATTATTTACGGGTCATTGACCTTTTAAAAAATAATCCAATGGCCACATCAAATTTCCTTTTGTGTGGCCATTTCTAACATTTAGTCACACAAAGCATGTTTCTTTTGGTTATTTAGTCACATACAATTAAGCATAAAGTGGCCAAAAGTGTCAATAAATGTGACCATATGGTGTTTAAGGTGAAGAAATATGTCTTTTGTGTGACTATTGATCATCCAATGGCCACTTGAATTTTATGTTTGTGTGGCTTTTGTAACATTTAGTCACACAAAGCATGTTTGTTTTGGGTATTTAGTCACAAACAATTAATCATAAAAGTGGCTAAAAGTGTTAATAAGTGTGACCATATGGTGTTTCAAGTGAAGAAAAGTGTATTTTGTGTGACCATTGATCATCCAATGGCCACATGAATTTTATGTTTATGTGGCCTTTTCTAACATTTAGTCACACAAAGCATGTTTGTTTTGGGTATTTAGTCACATACAATTAACCATAAAGTGGCTAAACGTGTTAATAAGTGTGACCATATGGTGTTTAAAGTGGCCAAACGTGTATTTTGAGTGACTATTGAACATCCAATGGCACATAACAAGTTACGTGACCATATGTCTTGGATTTTGGTACACTTAAATAACATGTGTGACAAAACATTTGGCTTGACCATATATGGCATTTGGTCACGGTGTTATTAGCAAATGTGACTTTATAGATTAGCTTTTGGCAAGCTAACACAAACTAAACTTTAAACACACATATTAACTTACGTGAACATATGTACCGGATTTTGGCTACACTTAACGAATGTGTGACAAAACATTTAGTGTGACCATAAATGGCTTTTGGTCACGATGTTCAAGGTGTGACATATATTTGTCATTGTTTATATGTATATCGTGACTAATGCTTCAACCTTACTTTTCATTTGTCACTTGTTCCAATTTCAGATGTGGCTAAATAGTTGGCAAAACATATGGTCACCAAATAATGTGTGATAAAACTTGACTCTATGATTTAGACACACAAAAAATTACTTCATGTGACTAACGCATCAAGGTTACTTGTATTTGTCACACGTTCCAAATTCATATGTGGCTAAATGATCTGAAACAAAATCACCAGATACCTTTAGCCACACTATGTTCAATTGTGTGGTGTCTGAGTTCTAATGGTCACACAATCAAAATTTTCATGTGTGACTAATTAGTAAATGTTGTCAATTTTTGTACCTTCAGCCACAAAAAAATGCGAATGTGTGGCCATTCCATTTCGACCATGTGTGACCAAATCCCGTTTTTGTACTAGTGACAAGCTGAACTTTTGTCTATTCCAGATACTGAGCTCATGACCTTACTTAATGACCAAAAATCTCAAATGGAAAAATGTATTGACAATCCCGGCAATTAAAGAACAAAAATACTATTTGAATAAAAATGAATGCTTAAAATATCAACTCAACATTTTTCAAACACAAGAAAAGCGTGAAAAAGGTTTTGAAGTCGCTTTTGCTAAATCTTACCAAAACGAAAAATTATTAGAACAACAGATCATTGATCTAGTAGCATCCAAAATGCTTTGTTGTCTCAAATAGAACAACTGAAATATGATCATAAGCAACAACTTAACGCCTTCACTTTGAAAACTCAAAAAGCCAGTCACGAGTTGTTAACTTGTCAAAACGGTTACATTGAGAGTACAAAAACCATTTAAAGAATCGAATAGATGACTATCTTGAAGAAATTGTTGACTTACAATACAAAATCAAAGAGTTTTGAAATGTTGTCTATAAACATGGTGAGTCAATCACAACTATTCAAAAGTTTACTTTCAAACCAAATTCAAACGGATATGGACTGAATCTTGTTGATTACAAACCTAAGTTTTCAAATAGAGCATTCAAACCAACTCCTCAAGTTTACAGTCTGAGAACACAGAATTGATGATTCCGTTATGAGTGTTGTTGAATATAATCGTCAAGAGGAATTAGATGCAGAAGACGAGAGTCGATCAAAATTAGAAAATGTTGTTTATAACAAACCATTTAACTATTCAAAAGCAATCACTTTCATCGCACAACAGGAGAATTCTAACACACCTTGGGTTATCACGCCTATTTCTGAGTCTTCTAATATTGGTCCCCAACCCAATTCTGCACAAATTAATGGTCCTTTACCTTCACTCAGTGAAGTAAAAACAATACCCGAAAAATTTCAAATTTCAAATATTTTGAAACATTTTGGGACATCAAACTTTTGGACGGAAATTGATCTCAATTAAATTAAAGTTGAACATTTTCAATCGCCTCATGCGCGAGAACAAAGAGATATTTTTCGAAAAGAATTTTACCTCATGTCCTAAATTTGAAAATATGTGCATTATATTAGGAACGGATTTTCACAAGGAGCTTGGACTTATGAAAAGAGTTTTGAGCAAACGAAACATCGATTTCAAATACAAAACGTAAAAAGAAAATGTTAAGAAAAAGATGTTGATCGACTCTTAGAAGATGTTATATGTCGATACCATAAATGTTGTGTTATTACATTCATTTGCATATGCATTTGATTATATCTCTTCCGATTGTTGATTCCATTGCAAATGTTGAGAATAAATGAACAGGTCACAAATCAAGTCATTCAAAGTTGAAAATGAGCGATTGTTAAACGAGCTTTCAAATGCAAAACGTCGTCTTCAATGGTGTCCAAAAGATTGTCAAAATCGAGAACTCGCTTTGCAAAACAAAATCAATCAGTTGCATACAAAAACTCTTAATCCAAAACTTGAGCAACGGATGATGAAAATATCTTTGAAGTGTCAAATTTCAAAATATGAACAAGAAATTTCAAAAGTTAAAAAGGAATATGGTGTCATATCTGATTTACTCAAAAAAGACTAGTGCTCAGCGTCAAAAGATGTTGATGATCATCTTGCTTATACCAAAGATGTTTTACGATGAGATGGACTCACTGTTCGAAATCTAGATTAATTACCATAATATACATGATCTAAAAGGCGAGTTGGTGAAACTTAAGCAAGATAGGAATAGTAACACGGTAGTAACTACACCTAAACAATTCAAAATGACTCTAGAACATCTATGACAAACCACAAGAAACTAATGTGCTTCCCCTCATCGAAACACGAATAGTTGCCTCCCAACCGCACTTCACGCCTAGGAGCAATACAAGGAAGAATAGGAAGTTGTGTCGTAAGAAAAGAACAATAAAGATCTCAGAGTAGAAGAACACCTTAGGACCTTGAATAAAACTCAAGTTGCACCCACTTTAGATATTGTGTCTGACAAATGTAATGAACAAAGTGATGTAACAATCAATCTTTAAGTACTCTAAATGTTATGTTTGAAGCTTGTGTTGGTTGTCGAAAAGTATCTTTTAAGTTGTCATGATAAATGTATTCCTAAGGCTATCTTGAATCGTGGCGGAATAATAGAAATCGAATACTTCTAGGCCCAATGCTTCTAAGATGTGCTAGGAAAACCACCTTCTAGTGTTCCGCTTCAATCATTGATGTACCCATAGAACCCACTTCACCTCCTAGGAAGAACTTATCACCTAGTGCATTCACTAAGACCAAGCTAGGTAGTTGGAGATAAATGGTTACACAATACACTTGGATTTAAATGGATACCTAAAATCATTAATATGTGTGTTTCTACTATAACTACTTCGGAACCCTCTAACTCTTCGGTTTCCACATCTACTTCTTTTCCATCTGTGTCGTCTGTGTGTAATGCAGGTGATACAGATCATCCTATTGATTGTTGATAGTAGATGTTCCCGGCACATGACAGGAAATCTCAAACTGTTATCAAACTTTGTTTCAAAGTTCATTGGCACTGTAAGGTTTGGGAATGATCACTTCGAAGCTATCATGGGCTACGGAGATTACATCATTGGTAACATCAAAATTAGCAGGGTTTATTATGTGGAGGCCTTGGTCAAATCTCTTCGGTTGGTCAATTATGTGACGGAGATTTTGAAGTTGCTTTTCGGGAGAAAACTTGTTTCATTCGTGATCTACAAGGCAACGACCTTATGTCTGGTACCCGCACATCAAGCTTTTATACAATATCAATGCAAGACATGATTGCTTCATCTCCCATATGTCTACTTTCAAAGGCATCATCTACAAAATCTTGGCTATGGCACGTCGTCTCTGCATCTAAACTTTCAAACCATAACCAATCTTGCTCGATACAAACTTGTTGAAGGTCTCCCAAGATTTCGGTACTCTAAAGATCACCTATGCGACTTGTGAACAAGGAAAAGCACTCGTGCTCACTTTCCTTCAAAGGTGGAACCAACTCCACAAAGATGTGCTTCATCTTCTTCACATGGATTTGTATGGCCCGATGCGTGTCGCGGGCGATTAATGAGCAGCATCTTGGTAATTGTAGATTGCTACTCAAGATGGAATTGGGTTTATTTCAAGCTCCACAGATGATCATCACCTTTCTTTCTGAAAAATACAAGTTCAGCTCCGAACAGTCCGACAAATCGTAATGCATAAAGAATTGAATGTGAATCAAACTCTTCGTGCATATTATGAGAAAGTGGGAATTGAGCATCAAACATCAATACGAACACCGAACAAAACGGAGTTGTCAAAAGACGAAACCATACATTAGTGGAAGGCTGCAAGAAGCGATGTTAATGCTAAACTTCCAGATACTTGTGGCGAAGCAGTATCAACGCACTGCTACCTCAAAACCGCTCAATGATTACAAAACACCACAACAAAACACCTTATGAGCTTATCCACAACCGTAAACCGAATCTAAAACACTTTCATGTATTTGGATCCCTTTGCTACCCAAATAATGATCGTGATGACTTTGCTCAAAGCCAAAGCCGACATTGGAGTCTTTGTTGGATATTGTGAAAACTCTAAGGGTTACGGATCCGGAATCGTCGTACAAGGAGATTATGGAAACGATTCATGCAAATTTCGATGAGCTTACAGAGATGGCTTCGGCAAAATAGCTTGGAACCGGACATAACCGTCTAAATTTCCCTCAAACCCCATCATCAATCGAACCAAGTTAACAACTTACTCGGACGTCAAATGGAACAAGCTATTTGCTCCTCGTTAATGATAATCGGATGAACGTGCTCGGATGTATCAAATGTTTCGCGCTAAACGATAATAATCCAATCCCGATAAACATGCCAGCAACAATTATTGTTCGAAGCACCACCAACGATTCTACAACAACAATGAACAAACCGCATCCAATGATGCCGAACCAAATGATCTTCGAACGGTGAAGTACCCCCACTGCGATTATGATCCAAATGCATTCTTTAATCCGTTTGCTAATGAAACCGCCACACACGATGTTGGGAATCATCTTCAAGCCATTTGAATCCTCAATCACCAAAATATTTCAACATCAACCCTCCACATCGTTGGATGACCATCCTCTTGTGAACATTATTGAAACCCGAATCAACCAGTCGTAACTAAACAACGCCGGTGGCGGTGAACATTGCATTTATGCACTCACCGTCTGCCACCCAACCGAAAAATATTAAGAAGCCATGACATATGACAACCGGATTGAATCCATGCAAAAAGAACTTAACCGGTTTAAATGTCTTGCCGGTATGGGAATTGGTTGAAAAACCAATTGGGTCTATGTTATTGGTCTCAAATGGATTTGGAAAAACAAGCTAGATGCTAAAGGTACGGTTATCAAAATAAGTCGGCGCCACGGTGGCTGGGTTATGACAGAAGAAGGGATTGATTATGAGGAATCATTCGCACCGGTTGCTAGGCTTGAGGTTGTTTGGATCTTTCTGGCATTCGCGGCTCACATGAACATCACGGTCTTTCGATGGACGCCAAAATGGCTTTTCTAAATGGAAACCGAAAAGAAACGGTCTATGTTAGTCGGCCCGTAAGGATTTGTTGATCCGAGTTCCCTAATCACGCTACAAATTGAACAAGGTTTCACTCTATTCTCAAACAAACCCTCGGCTGCGGTATGATAAGTTGTCATCCTTTCTTATCGCTAATAATTTCGTCAAAGGATCGGCCGACTACACTATTCTCACAATATCACGGGGCACACATTTTAATCGTTCAAATTTATGTGGATGGTATCATTTTTGGGTCAACACATCTAAAGTACTCAAACGCTTTTTCAAAACTTATGAAAACATTTTTTTAAATGTCCATGATGGGTGAACTTACATTCTTTCTAGGACCGCAAGTTCATCAATCACCCCGTGGTATTTTCTTGAGTCGGTCCAAATATGCCCTTGAAATTTTAAACAAAAATGGAATGAAAACGTGATACCCATGCCACCCAATGGCACATACCAAGAACCGGACACCGATTTGCATGGGAAATTGGTTGACCCTACCAAATACCAAGTATCATTGGGTCTCTATGTATCTAACACCCGGTAGACCGATATTGTCTTTCGATATCTCTACAATTTCTTGGTGATAAACGGTGTCATGGCAAACTAAGAGTGGATTGTAAATCATCGCCCTCAACGTAAGGAATATGTAGCCATGTCGGCGTGTTGTGCTCAAGTCATTTGGATGACAACACAACTCAAAGACTATGGTTACGTATTTGACAGAATCCGGATGTACCGTTGAATTATATTTTGTGGGTACTGAATACCAATTGGCATACCTTCTCACCAAAGCCTTAGCTCCTGCTAGGTTTTTCGAAAGTTAGTCCACGGATTGGTATCGGTGTTTGACTCTAGAGGAACTGGATGAACTTTTAAAACAATCTTAAAACCAGTCAAACACCAAAACCTCTTTTGTAAATATTTTTCAAAAACAAAATACAAAAATATAAAATCTATAAAATTTAAAAATACTCTTCTCTCTAAATTTCTTTCAACATGGCAAGTACAAATCTTCCGTCAACACTTCACACTTTCAAAAATTTCAAAATTTTCACGGTTAAGTGTTGAGGGGGAGAAAGTAAATATTTTTCTGGTTCATAAAACCTTGTACTTGCATATTATCTTATTCCGGTTGTATCTTTGATTATGGTGGTCACATTTCTGGTTTATTGACACTCCCCGGACTCAAATTTGTAAAATTTCATTATTTCTTAAGTCGAGTGGGATTGTCGTCGAGTTTCTTTCCAAATATCATACTTTGCGTAACCACAATGGAAGTTATGGACTAAGGATGAAAATGGTTGAGGTGAAGGGACTATTGTTGTCAAAAGCTTAAACTCTTTTTTTTTTTTTTTTTACAAAACTCCTCCACCTAACTTTATTATTCATTTATTTCAAAAAATTTAATACTCTCATCTACCCTAATCCACGCACCAAAATCAATCTTCATATCCGTGCATAAATCTTCAAATTTGTAAGTGATATAAGGATCAGTGTGTTATTTTAAACATTGGTTTTGATTTGTAAACAAATCCAATGGCTGGAGTTTGTGTTTGGGATGGTCTTGTGTTCTACTCGTATGCGTATGAACACAAAATCATCAATGAATGTTTATGATGGTAAATGGTGTGTCAAAATGCTTAAAATCATGTGTTATAAACATTTCCAACATAAAAATCCACCTAGAAAACATTTTAATCATGTTTCAAGAATTAGGGCTTATGCGTGGATTTAGGGGTTTTCATATGAGAGTGTTTCTGGATAATTATTTGTTCATATGATGTTTAATACATGGTTAATTGACTAAAATCATTCTTGAATCATGCCCAGAAACAAGTAATTTTGGGTAATTGAGAATTAGGGTTTATACTCGTATGAATTGAGTAATATTGATTCATAAGGCTATTGATGTTAAAACTTATTTAAAACAACTCATTTGGCTTCTAAGGTATCCCAAAAAACATTTGGTGCAAATCCTATGGCTAAATTTCTTATTTGTAAAATTGAAAACCTAGGGTTTATCTTTTACGCATATGCAATATTTAAGCGTAACATTTTAGGACTATGAGTTCAATTGAAAATTGAAAGGGATTGAATAAATATGTTAATGATGATGTTATGACAAATTTATTTCAGGTTTTACGCTTGCCAAATTCAGAATCAAGGTTAACTGGATTCCTACGCATAAGGATTACCTTACGCCGTGAATGTTATTCGTAAGAGTAATCTTAAGCCGCAACCTTTACGCTTAAGGTTCTACATGGGACTACGCTGTATCCGTGAAGGATATGCGAACCTGAAGTCTTACGCATAAGGTTCACTTATGAGTAAACCTTACGATAAGCTCCAACATACGCCACGCTTCGCAGTAAGCCTTATGCTAAGGGTCTTTTCCTACGCCGTAGTTAAGTTCCTATGCATAAGCATGCCTACAGCTGTATGGTTTATTGTTTACGCATAAGCTTGCAATCCTATGCTTAAGCCTAATTTTTAACCGTAATTATGAATTGTTACGCGTACAAACTTGTAAATAAATAAATCATAACGTCACGAAACCAAAATGTCACTAATAAGCTTAAATGGTTAATATGTTGTGAAAATGAGTGAAAATTTGGACTTTAAAACTCAAAATTAACAAATTAACAAATTTATCATGACTACTTTGGACTATTGGACAAACAAGTGACGTTGGACTCGTAACATTCATCAACATAACATATTCAAATATTGGACAATAAAATCAACTTTTGACTAACATGATGTGTTTCGATATGTTGGTTCTTTTGGCTCAATATCTTTCAGATCACAATATGGATGTCCAAATGGAAAACGTTGATGCACCAAACGTTCTCATAATGGAAGTCATCTTCCCCAACGGTTACACAATGAAGATTAGGAAGAACAATCTCAGAGTCGATTTTAATAACTTCACTTGTTCCAGTCTTCTTGTCAAATTGATGTGGATATTCAAGACTCATCCTTACAAGAATATGCTCACCACTCGCAATCAAACTTGGGGTGATTTATGTTCATCAATTTCTCGCATACCATGCAGAAGGTCAAAGGTCAAGATGCTGACAGTATAACTCAACGATAAACAAATCACCATCACTCCGTGATTTAAGGACTATTCTCCTTCTTCCAAACATCCAGCCTGCTGACTATGTTGATTCTCCTTCGGAAGAGGTCACTCTTCTGTTCATGGTCGACATCGGCTATGATGAAGCTGCTGGGATCATCACAAAACACTCATCAGTTGATCTTAAGAACATTCCCCAGCCATGAAGAACCCTCTACATCATGATTGCCAAATCAGTTTCTGGACGTGATAGTGGTTTTGAGCATCCTAAGCTCATGGAACTACAAATATTTTGGGGCATGGTCAACATGATGCACATCGACTTCGCAAGTCTGATTTGGGATGACATGATGTCATATCTCAGGAAACTTGGCACCAAAATTCGCTACATCAGATACACCAAATTGTTGATCCAAAGGATACTCGGGAATAATCCTGACATTCCCTTGAGACTTGATGACCCCAACCATCACTCCGTGTTGCTTGAGCCTACACTCAATGTTGTCAGATTTAAGGACTCAACAACAAAGAAACAAGGTGCGGTATTACCAGATTGTCTTCTTACTGCTGCTATCAAGGAACTTCAATCGCATAAACGTTATCCGGAAGCGTGGCATCAGAAATTGGGGTTCATAGATGAAACGTTTTCTGGTACACCTGTTAGGAAGACCAGGAGAGGAAGTACTGGAAGTGTCGCAAGCACTGGGAGTACTAGAAAGAATCCAAAGAGGAGTCACAAACTCAAAACGAGAGTTCCATTAACGAGTGCCATCCCTAATATCAAACCAGAACCAAAACTGATGGACGAGGACTCGGAGAACACTGAAACAGATGAAGAGGTTATCTACTCCGAATCTGCCATAGATGACACACTAATAGTTGAAAAACCTCTAAGGCCCAAGTCTGATAAAGGGAAAACTCTAGTGCAAGAGCAGGAAAAAGAGAGCTCAGATGAAAAGCCACAGGATGAAGACAAAGATTACAGAAAGAAATTGAAGAATCTCATACTTCAACATGTTGCTAAGGAGTTAAACCTGCAACAAACTCGTGGCCCTGGAGGGTCGAATGGTGGTGCACTAACCACACCAGCCCGAGCGCGTTAATCAACCCGATAAGGAAATGGTACCACCACCACTAATCACAACAACGAAAGAACTAGAGGATGAGATCATTTTTGACTTTGAGGAACCTGATAAGAAGAAGGAGACGATTGAGAAAATTACTGATGAAGATGTTGATGCTACTGCTAAAGAAAAAGCAGAAGAAGAAGCTCTTGCAAAAGCAGGTGAATAAGCTAGGGTCAAGGAGGAAGAAAAGGCTAAAGACGAAAAGGAAGCCGATGATTATCTTCTAGATAGTCCCGCACGTAGAAAGAAACAAACTTCTGAGCCACCAAAGGACCCTGAGCCTCCTCATGAATCATCATCGTCAGACTCATCTTCTCACTCATCTCTACCACCATCCAAAGCCACCACCACATCCACATCCAAATCGGTAAAGAAACCGACCGATACTTGGATATCACGTGCTAAAACAAAGATGGTTAAAGCTGTCAGGCAAGTAAGGAAGAAAGACGTGGTCAACAAGAAACTGAATCAATTGGTCGACAGAGTTAACCTTCTTCAGGACGTGATAAACAAGTTTTCGGAAGAAAGATAACAGATTCAACATTTTCTAAACAGAGATATCCAAGGGGAAATGGATAAGATGATCAGAGAATACACTCACAAGTTTCTCCTCGACACTGTCCCTGGAGTGACAAGAGAAATGTTCACCAGACAACTATACCCGAATCTCATACAATTGGTCAAGCAAACAATGCAATCAACGCCTGTAGCAATGAAAATCAACCCAATTGAGCTGCAGTTGTCTCCGATGAAGAAATGGTTTCCAAGGTTGTACTACAAATGTCTCAACGATCAGCAACGTTTACTTCTGACGAAGCTAAACTATTTGACGCTTTGCTGGAATATCAACTTAAAACTTCATGAAAAGCGGCAGCTGAAAGGGCTAAGCATCCAAGAGACGATGATGATCAGGATAAGGATAAAGAGACAAAACGCAAGAAGAAATATGGTGAATCATCCTCTATGCCTCCGCCACCCCCAAGGACCTCCACTGAAAGAAGATCTCCACCACGTTCTCCTGCTAAAGACAAACCTTTGGACTCTGAGTTTCCACCACAAACAGAGAAAACGGTGATCATTTTGAATACACTGGTGGTGAAGATGAAGAGATCCCTAAGCCCCAACAACAACCTACTCCTTCTACATCAATAAAGAAACCAACATCATTAACAAAGCCTAAGAAGAAGAAAAAGACCAATGTTGTGTCAAGGCTAGATGAAGATGACACCGAAGAATATGATTGGTTCTCTAAACTTGTTGATGCTACACCTCAGTTACCGGAAGGACAAGAACCGGTAGATGGTCGCACAATGGAGCATGTGAAGCTTATACAAGAAAAGTTCAAGGTGAAGAAGATGACAAAAGCAGAATTGAGGCGAATCAAGAACGACGCTTTTCAATTGCTTAAGGACAACTCTGACAATGCCATTGAGGTCGAATATCATCTCGACAACATAGCACAAGCCATGTCCAACAACATCGATTGGCTCAATCCTGAAGCTAACATCGACTTTACCAGACAAGACAAAGCTCCATATTACACAGACTAGACCAAACCACTACCTACCATTGGCCGACCGGATCAACCCAAGATTCCCTACCGCTATTTCTTCAACAACGAATTGGAATTCCTTCTACACGGTAGCAATGTCACCACGAAATACGCTACATCACTTACCTTTCCTTTCCCGGCAGCAATATACTCCAACAACATAGCCATCGAGGAGGATGCCACACACATGTTTGCCGACAAAGTGGAAAAGTATGACCTCGATGCATTGTATGGGATTCATCATTGGCCTGAACAAAGAAGGATCTACTACAAAGGCGCGTGTTCTAAAGTCGAAAAAAGGAAGTGTTCAGTGAAAAACGGATCGTTGCTATTCAGCATGTTACCCTGTCGTCCAAGTGGGACTACACATTCCTAAACAGAATAGTGGTCAAACGACAAGACGAAGAGGAATATGACTTTTTTGAAGCGGATTTTCCAAGATTGTCACTAAATGACATTGAAGACATGTATCTTGCAAAGGTACAAGGACGAATGCGACAATTCTCTACAAATATCCAACGCAAGTACATCAAGTCATTGTTAATCCTCATCAGAAGCATCGTAATCCAAGAACGTGTAGAAGATATTCAACTTGCCATGGAATCATACCAGAAGCGTGTTAATCTCACAAAACCACAGCTTGACCTTCCCGACATAAACCAACTTGCTCAGTACACCCTTATCAGGAAACCATTTGGGGTAGTCTACCGTAGTGAACTACACCACAATTGCTTCATGGAGTGCAAAGAGCTTCATAAGTTTGGGGATCACACATTGAAGAAAGTTCGGGACAGGTTAGCATATCGGTTAAAGGAGATACATGACGACATAGGGTCACCGAAGAGATGGAATCGAGATAGGAGGGATGTGAAGAAGATCATCACCCTGATTGATGAAAGGTTATTCGAGACGGATCAGTCAAGAACGTTGGAGAGTTTAGAAGGTGGTCGCCCATGCATATCTCTTACAGCTACCAACATCCATACTCACGGAGTTATGGATGACTTCCGGTACCCACTTATTCTCCTTGAACGTTTCCTTATCATTATTTGGATGTGTGATTTATATCGACAATGGCTTGTGCACACGTGCACAACCCGGACTTGTAATGAAAGGACCCCGTGGTACGACGTGCCACAATCCTATAAAAGGAGCAAAAGCTTCTTACTTTTGAGTAAAACTAATCAAAACTTTCACTTTTCAAAGTTTTGCTCAAAAGAACAAGTACTTCCCCTTATGTTTTTCAAAACCTCAAAAGTTAATATCACTTGTTAAGGGGGAGTATTTGCTTAAAACTTTGTTCACAAATTGTTCTTCGTGGAAATCTTCCCACAAAACTCGTAATGGTCATATTCGACATCAAAATTTCATCAAAAATAACATTTATATACCATTTTTGTGGGGGAGAAAAATTATGTGATAAGAAATATGTTGTGAATTGCAAATGAATCCTCGTGCTAAAGACTTAACCAGTGAATTGACGAGATCTTATATGTTAGTAACTCGAAAATACTTGTCCGGGACGGGTAATAATTTCAAGCTAGTTCGCTAGTGATGTAAATGTGTCTCGCAAAGGACTTGTCCTAGTAGAATGTACCATTCGAGAAACTCTTGGTAGACATGAACTTTGACGGGTTTGACAACCTTTCGAGGTTTGTCCACACCTTCAAGGTAGTTATTAGAGCTAGTTGTCACCTAAAAGTTGACAATGTAACTCTTCAACTATGCAATGTAACCGCGTCTCGCGGGAATTGTCTATCTTGAGTTGATCAATTCAAAAGTGTGCGCTCTTCTCTCACCGTGCAGATTTCTGTCAAAATACTTAAGCACGTGTGGAGGGGGAGTATTTCTGCATAATATAAAACTCTCACAGTGATACTAAATGCTTTTATTCATAACCACTTTGAGAGATTTTTCTTAAAAAATTGGTTTTATGGCAACATAGGTTAGTCATGGAGTTATAAGGTGACTAAGGTTAGGAATAACCATTCTATGATCCGCCCAGAACGGAGGGATCTACCCAAGGACACCACCAATAGTTAGAATTAGAAGTCCTTAGTATGATTATAAAAAGGAGAAAATGAGAATCGGAGAAAGAAGGAGTTGAAGAATTAAAAAGAAAAGTAAAGAAAAGGGTGAAAAGAAATAGCCCTCCTAATTATTCAACTTAGGCGCATAATCGTTCAATTCATATGCTAATGGGTTGTCACTTGATGACACCGATATTGAAGATCAAAGTCGCCATGGACCCAGTGACGCATGCACTAAACCTTCTTAGCCACTCAAGTTTTCTCAACGAAGCTTGTTTCATTCTCACAAGGAACCCTACGTAAACTATCGGCTTTCTCTTAGAGATAGCTGGTATTGAAGAATGAGACCCTCTCCCTAGTCTCCGCTCAGGAAAACCAAAGCGCACTATTGAGTCTAGAGCCACGAGATTCATCAAAAGATCTCTTAGGTACACTTGACATTTCATCACTTGTCTTTCAACATTAAAGACGCAAGTGATACATTATCGAGTCCTACATAGATCTTAGCAATCTGTCGAGAACATTTATGAGAGGTTCACACAGGTGATCCTCAGTGATTGAATGGAAACTCCTGCCAGGGTCAACATCAAAACGACCTGACGGCGGGTCACTTCGGTAACTCCTTGTGGGTTACCCTTAGTGTGTCTCAAACGGTCTACAGTCATGGGGTGATGATCGGTGTACCTCGCACTCATCTCGAAGTGTAGGTGTGCTTAGCGGTACATCGCGTTATCTCACTTGTGGGACTCCGGCCTGAAACGACCTTTGTGAGAATTAGAGACGTGTTTTCACACTATGCTGTTAACACTCTCGAAATTCAAACTTGTAAGCGCTGGATTATTTCTAACCCATGTTTTATGTTATCTTCTTATGGATGCTCGCGGGAGGAAAAGACCGTGCAGATTCTTCACATGCTCATACCAACACAACCACTAATTGAAGTTCTCTCAAAAGGCAACACAAAGTCAGAATGATTCTTCGTCAAAGTAAAAGAATCTACAAAGTTTAAAGACTAAGATAACTACATCAATACTGAAATTCAACGTTAAAGAGCATGTGAGCATGTTGGAGAAAGACGTGGAGACACTGGAGCAACGAAGCAGACCTGATGCAGATAACAACAACATACTATCACTACCACCACAAAAAACAAATATTAAAGAACAAAGAAATCTAAGACATCAAAGCAGAATACTTCAAAAGAAAACAAGATCCCTACACATGGGATATTTTTCGAATCAAGACACTTCTTCTCACAAGAAAGAAGAATATCAGAAGACGTCAAAGCAACTATTACATCATCACCTACAACGTTTTTCACTCTAATCATTAATCACCAACACTTAGGGGGAGATTGTTGGAATCACTCCTAAACTAGATTACAAGTATTAGTAATTAATATGTAATAGTTAGATTAATTAGGTTTTTATGTTAGTAATAATGGCAAGGCTTATGTAGAAAGCCCATAAGCCTTGAACCAAGCCCAATAAGGAAAGGAAAGGAACTTGCATGTTGCCCTAGTTCCTTCCATATAAATAGTCTTGTAAACCTTCACTTAAAGGTTGGTTGTTCACTTTTCTATTTCACTCTACGCATAAAGCTTTCATTATTATTCATACGTGTGTTTGGTTGTTCACGATCTTCTCTTCTTATTTCTTGATCTTCTCTTCTTATTTCTTATATTGATGATTGTGTTACATAAATGGGAACCTAACAAGGTGTCACAGTTTTTAATAATGATTTCGATAAGGAATTACTTAATTAACCACTAAAGCAGATAAAAGGTAAAGGATAAATCAATAGAGGAGAGTGGTGTTAACCTAGTTAATCCTCCTAGCTAGTAATGTCTATATCTACTTACTTCCAATTACTTTAGGTGGGGTCAAATTCGAGAGGACAACATTTGGTCAATTCGCCATAACCTATCAGCAAATATGCCACCACTGGAGAAGTCAGGTGTCCCTTCATAAGTCCAGTTATTCCTGGTCCCCTAAGCCAAGTCATTAAGTACCGCTACATGCTATATTTATAATAGTGAGTGCCCGGGCGTTAGCAACTTAAACAATCAACCCCTAATTCTTAAGTTCATCCAAACGGTAGGTGATCAGCTGGTCAAATCGCACAAGTAGAAAGGGTCATCAGTTGGTCATATCTTACCCTTCCGCCCCGGTTTACTCACTTAGGGTCGCTGGTCATATCTCCTAAGCAACTAGCCTCTACCCATGCATTCAAAACTACCAAAAATAAGGGTAGCTACCAATAAACTATGCATACATACTCTTAGAAATAATTATACGAAATTAATGTAAACGCAAACAAAACAATTAAGGAATCATAACTAGGCCAAAGACCAAGAGGTGATTAGCCGCTCATATTAACCATACAAATCAATTCAATATTCAAATTTACGAAATACATGAATCGAAAGTAAAGAAAAGATAGAATGCTAATGCTTATTGTAGGGGAGTGATTTCTCCCTTGGAGATAGCTCCGTATGCTCCTCTAGACCTGCCTTTGGTTTCTTCCTACGTTCTTTGTTTGTAGTGTGTGGAATGGGATGCTTTGAAATGCTGGAAATCGTGGGGTATTTATAGGCCAGATCTAGGTTACGGCGTAACTAATATAAGAGTTACGCTGTAATCTTCAATTCCTTCAGATTTTGCACTAGATCTCACTCGGTTACGCGTAACCTTATGAGTGGTTATGCCGTATCTTCAATATTACTTGGTTACCCCGTAGTTGGTGAAATAGTTACGGCGTAGTTATCAGCGGCGTGGAACCTCATTTGACCTAATAAGTTACGTCGTAGTCCATAGTGAGAGTTACGCCGTAATCTTCTAATGAGTTGGCTTTTTGAGTCACGCTTTAGTTACGGGGTAATGTGAGAGATTAGTTACGCCGTAACTTTTTCAAAGTCAGCATACCATGATAGATTTTTGATATTTCTCCAATTCCGCGTCTCTTTAGCTCCAATGCTCGTAATTTACCTGAAAGTGGAATACAATGGAAAACAAGCGTAAAACCATATAAATGATATAAATTACAAGCATTATCTGGGAAATTGACACTTAATATTCAGGACTATTTGATGTTATCAAATATCCCCCACTTGAACTCTACTTGCCCTCAAGTAGACCTTATTAGAAAGATTCCTTAAAAGATATCTCCCAAAACCTGGAAAATATAAGTTTACAAATCCCTTATGCTAGAATAAAAGAAAGCCGAACACCTCACGAAATTGGAACGAAACACTCAATTCTCTCAACTATTCTAAGTGTCAATTTCGGGGTGATCACTCAATCACACAGTCATAGCATGTATTCTATCATAAGCTTGGCGGTTACAGAAATCTCCACCACTAGAGTTAAGGGCTAAACAATTCTCGAAGGCAATATGGGTAGATACGACAAAGGTTAAGGGTTGACTCGTCATTACTAACATGTCACGGAGAAGTGGACAAAATCAATGATACATGACCAAATCCATGGCCAAGACACCAAAGATTGCTCGTTGCATCACCTAGACACGCTTCATGACTAAAGGGTAGGATAAGTCATGGGATATATAAATGGTGTAAAATAAAAATCAATCAGGTAATCTAAATCTATAACCAAGTCATCACCACTTACCGTCCGCCCAAAGTTCAAGCTTTGAAGCCAAGAAACCGGATTATGAAATACTAGGTAGTTGTGTCATTAGAGGACGTCATGATGGGCACACTACCTTTTCTCTAATTGTTGGCACAATTACCAACTCCAATATTCAAATGTGACCGAGGTGGCCTCCTCGATACTAAATCTAAAGCTCATAACATAGTGCTTATAACATTGCACTTTACAATAACTAAATAACATAACAATTTTTATTTTTATTTTTTATTATTATTTTTTTTAATCATCATTTTTTTCAACATAACAATAACAACTAATAATATAATACCCCCCCCCCCCACTTGAGATGAATAACGGAAATTCGGGGGGTCTTCAATGATCTTCAGGAAAATGTCGTTGACGAAAGCGTGATTTCCGAACCTTTCCACTTGAACCTTGAACTTAGGCAAATGACGACTTCCCAATCACAAATAAAGATTACAGGGTAGGCTAAGGTGTATTGAAACAATATATTGGGTTAATAAAATGAAAGGAATAGCTCAGAAGGGTGTATCTATGGGTATCTTGCACTAAAGGTGAGTGCAACAAAAGGGTTTCACATGGGGGTTGAGAAATCAAGGTGACTAATCGATAAACACACATTTGGGTGATAATCCTATAAATTTGCCTTTTTAAACTGAAAAGTCCAAATACATCGAGCTAACTCAACATACCTCGTCTACGGTCTCAAAATGATGCAAAGGCCAAGTTCTAAAGTTTACAAGCTACCGGCACACTCATAATTTGGTGGATTTGGGGTAAAATATTGGAAACGGATAAGGCTAATCTCACCATATAATATCAAGAGTTGTATGTGCTCTCGGCTAAGGTCTAATCTAGTTAGGTTAAGAAAAACATGTCAAAATTTTAAAATGGCATAATTTTTCAAAATAAACTAGAAAACGAGGGCAAAATAATGTTCAAGAGATAATTCTACTCCCGCCCCCCACTTGAATTGTACAAAGTCCCTTTTGTACTAAGCTTAAATAAAGGTGAAGAGAAAAGTAGAATTAGAGCGAGAACTTCCCTGAAATTTGCTCCTAAAAGAAAGAAGGCCACGAAAAACAGCGTTCGCAGCCGTTAAGCATTATGAAAAAACTTCAATCCCTGAAATCACACTACCGACAAGCATAATTCTAAAAAGAAAAATAAAAAATGAAAAACGAACCTAACTCACTTTCGTAGGAATCACGGTTGCATTTAGCATATGCAACAAGCCTTTTAAACCACTTGGTGTCCCAAGTGGACGAGTGAAGTCTCGTGAGGGTTTACAGGGAACACACCCACAAAGTTCATTTAATATACTAATGCAAGGTTATTGTGTTCTAAAATGAAAGAAGTAACGCAGAGGAAGGTTACGTCGTAACTCTTTGAGGAGTTACGCCGAATCGCAAAACCCGACATAAAGCTCGCAGTGAGTGGTTACGGCGTAACCATCAGATGGTATTACTGTACTGGTATGCGTCAAAATTTTGCGCAAGAAGGTCGGTTCTGGCGCATCACATAAATGAGTTACGCCGTAACTATGGTCAGATCAGCAAACAGCAGCAGCAATCACTTCCTCGTTTCCTGCAAAAAATGGTTAGAAAACACAAAACCCTACAGAAATGGAAATAAAACAAAAGAAAGGGATAATTCGGGTTGTCTCCCGAAAGAGCACTTTTCTTTATTTACGAGTCTTAAGTTAGACTCAGAGCTGCTGTGCTACCAGTGCTTGTTGGTCATTTCGTGGATATGGAAATCTCCACACTGGATCCAACTTGTCAGATTCTCATTCCGTTTTTAGTCATCCCCTAATTCTAAAACAAAGTCCAAGTAGAAGCTCTTGATTTTCCGTAAGGTCGGTGATACCTTTTGCCTTGTCTTCCTCACTGATATCGAGCAATGGTTGGGCTTGGCTTAACTGCCTCTTGGTCCAATTTTTAAAATTCTTAATGGTTCTCGGCATTTTGAAGATAGTCTTATTATCGTTTATCTTTAACCATACTAACCCTTCTTTTTCATTTTTATCTAACCCTGACATTTCCTGAAAAGGCTTTCCTAAAATTACTCCCGTAAATCCATCTTCCACAAATTCGCTTACATCGTCCAAAACTATAAAGTCTACCAAAAATGAATGAGTTCCAACGAAGACATGGATGTTAGTTGCAAACCCAAGAAAGTTATTCCCCTTATATTCTAATTCTTTCTTCATAACTCGGTTGTAGCACTCTTTCGACATGATGTTGACTGGGGAAGTTGTGTCAATAAATGGGTGGAAATCGATGAACCCGATTTTGCATGAGATCTTTAAATAATAAGGGTTTCAATGATGTATGCGGGTTCCTACCTCATAAAATCTAGGTTGATTGGTTTGCGAAAAAGCCTTCACAGAGTTGTCTTGCCAATGGGCCATTTCGACGTCACTTGAGAAGTCGTCAGTACTGATTCCTAAATTATCCTCTTCCTTGAAATTGACGAAAACATCAAAATCTCTCCCCGAATCAATCTCGCCAGGATCTGGGGGGGTCAATAAGAAATTCTTCTAGAGCGTCACCACAACTTCCTACTGGGTCAACTGCGCATACCTTTTGAGGAGTTGACATGAGTTCATTAGGTCCGAACGTTGCAATTTCTCCATAAGCTTCAAGAGTTAGTTTTCAAGCAAAACCATCCACCTTAGTATGGGCAGTGGCAAGCATAGGTCTACCTAAAATGATAGGTATTCTGTTGTCTTCCTAATGTCAAGAATCATAAAATCTATCGGGAAAAGGAATTTCTTAATCTTCACCAACACATTTTCAACGATGCCCAACGGTGATTGCATAGATCGATCGGCCATTTCAATTTTCATCTTGGTTGGCTTCAAGTCACCAATCCCCATAGGTAGGAACATTGATCGAGGCATTATGCTAATACTTGCTCCAAGATCAGCTAAGGCATTACACATATTGAGACTCCCGATCAAGCAAGGGAGAGTGAAACATCCTGGATCTTTTTCTTTTGTGGTAGCTCGTTTCTCAAAACTGCTAAACATGTTTCGTTGAGTTGAACTGTCTCATCATTGCTTAATTCCTGCGGAATGTCATCATGATTATTTTCAATGGAATTATTAATAGGGGAGTTTACCGGCAAAGCTTGATCCAGAAGTTATTGTCTTTCCATGTTGATTCGTCGCTTAACTTTTTTCGAAAAGGTCGTCGGTTCTTCAAGGATAGTTTCCACCGTGTTGAAAACTTCTTCTTCCCGAGCTGCTAGGTAATCAGTGATGGCTTGCAAACATGAGCTCACATTCTTTTCCAATCCCTTAATCCTATCTTCGTGAATTTTGAGAGAAGAGACTGTATTATCCACGAATGTCTTCATCATTTTTTCAATTCTATCATCTCGTTCCCTTGATTACTTGATGTGGTCAAGAATCTTCTTTCAAGATTGATCCCGGTTTTGGTCCCAAATAAAATCTTAACCCTCTCAATCCTACATGCTTCAGCTTCTCTTTCTAACCTTCGTTTTTCGAAAATTTCCCATAATTGTATTATTGCTTTGTTATCGTCTTCATTACCTTATGATCAAAATTGTCTCTTGTTCCGTACCCTGTATCCATATGCCATATGTAGCAATGTTCAAAAATCTGTTGAATACATTCCAAGGCTTGGTCAGGAGTCATGCTAGGAATAGGTCTCGGAGAATCGAGTAGTTCTCGTGTTAGCGATTATTCCCCTAGAGAAGACGTGAGCGATCGATGTTTGTTTAAATCATGGGTGGGACATCGATAAAGTAGCTCATTAAATCTTTCCCATGTCCGTAAAGCGTTTCTTCTCCAACTTGAACGAATTGATAGATTTTACCAAGAAGTTTGGCCATTTTTAAGGAGGCAAAATTGCTGACGAACTCTCTCTTAGTTTATCCCATGCTCCTTTACATTCGTTAGGGAGTTTGTTATACCATCTTCAGCAGTTCGGTAAGAGTCATAGGGAAAATCCTTGCGGTGTGAATAGCTCGGTGCCTCTCGGACGTTGAAAAGTGAGGATAAGTAGAGTACTTCTTCACGTGATCTCAACGCCCTCATCTTCATCTCCAGAAAACCTAAGTTTGTGTAATTCTCTAATAAATTGATCCGAATAGAGTATTTTTCAAGATTAGAATCCTGTAGAAGGTTCGTTGGCGCTTCTCATTTGGTCGTTCCAAATAATGCTCCATAGTTAAGTCATCAATATTATTTTCATCGATGACCTCCGGTTGTGTGTCGGACTGGTCTGATTCGTAAAATGAAAAGATGTTGTGAATAGAAACCAGAGAGTAAACTTTCCTTGTCCGAAATTGCTTCTCCGGATCATCGAATGGGGTGGCCAAAAAAGGCCTCGAGCTACTGGTCTTGTATCCCGACATTTAAGAGAAGAAAGAAAATTAATAATAGACTTAATGTGAAATCCTAAAATAGCTCGCCGGTAACGGCGCCAAAAACTTGATGCAGGTTTTACTGACCATGTCTTAATATTTATATAGTCTCGTTATACCTATGGTTTACTCTAATGCACTAACGGGCAGTGTACCCGGTCGTGTGTAGTATAGTATTCGGTAAAACCGAGGTCGTCCCAAGAGCTATGTGAGTTAGATTATTACTAAGTCTAGGTGTCACAGTTTTTAATAATGATTTTGATAAGGAATTACTTAATTAACTATTAAAGCAGATAAAAGCAGATAGAAGGTAAAGGTTAAATCAATAGAGGAGAGTGGTGCTAACCTAGTTAATCCTCCTAGCTGGTAATGTCTACATCTACTTACTTCCAATTACTTCAGGTGGGGTCAAATTCGAGGACGAGATTTGGTCAATTCGCCTAACCTACAAAGATGCCATGCCACCATCGGAGAAGTCAGTGTCCCTTCATAAGTCCAGCTTGTTCCGGTCCCTAAGCCAAGTCATTAAGTACCGCTATGCGCATAGATTTATAATAGTGAGTGCGGTTAGCAACTTAAACACGCACCCTAATTCTTAAGTTCATCCAAACGGTAGGTGATCGGTTGGTCAAATCGCACAAGTAGAAAGGGTCTTCAGTTGGTCATATCTTACCCTTCCCGCCTCGATCTACTCACTTAGGGTCAGTTGGTCATATCTCCTAAGCAATTAGTCTCTACCGCCATTCAAAACTACCGAAACAAGGGTAGCTACCAATAAACTATGCATGCATACACTTAGAAATAAATATACTGAAGTAATGTAAACGTAAACAAAACAATTAAGGAATCACAAGTAGGCCAACACCAAGAGGTGCTTAGCCGCTCATATTAACCATACAAATCAGTTTAATATTCAAATTTACGAAATACATGAATCGAAAGTAAAGAAAAGATAAAATGCTAATGCTTATCGTAGGGGATTGATTTCTCCCTTGGAGGACAATTGGTATGCTCCTCTAGACCTGCCTTTGGCTTCTTCCCACATTCTTTGGTTGTGGTGTGGAATGGGATGCTTTGAAATTTGGAAATCGTAGGGTATTTATAGACCAGATTCGTTACTACAGTAACTAATATAAGAGTTACGCCATAATCTTCAATTCCTTCGTATTTTGCACTAGATCTACTGGTTACTGGCGAACCTTATAAGTGGTTACACCGTATCTTCAATATTACTTGGTTACGCCGTAGTTGGTGAAATAGTTACGGCGTAGTTATCAGCGGCATGGAACCTCATTTGACCTAATAAGTTCGCGTCAGTAGTCTATAGTGAGAGTTACGCCGTAATCTTCTAATGAGTTGGCTTTCTGAGTCACGCTTTAGTTACGGCGTAATGTGAGAGATTAGTTACGCCGTAACTTCTTCAAAGTCAGCATACTATGATAGATCTTTGATATTTCTCCAATTCCGCGTCTCTTTAGCTCCAATGCTCGTAATTTACCTGAAAGTGGAAAACATTGGAAAACAAGCGTAAATCCATATAAATCATATAAATTACAAGCATTATCGGGGGAAATTGACACTTAATATTCAGCACTATTTGATGTTATCAGCTATTTTTTTGGCTGATGAGCGTATCAAGTTTGGAAAATGGATCTAAATAAGGCATAAGCTTTTTACAATTTTCACATAAGCTCATGAGCCCAAATAATAAGCTAATCCATAAATCGCCTAAATTTTTATCACCCACTTCACCACCTAAACAACCCGATTTCAGCCCCCTCCCAAACCCACCCATTTCAGCCTCCAAATCCACACCATCAAATATTCCAATATACCTTCCCGTATTCCATGTAACTTGTCCGACAAACTTCTCAAACAAATTCTTATACTAATCCAGTACAACACAAAAAATTATCACCAAATCTTATTCAAGTTATTCAAAAGTATCATGTTAAAAAGGATTTGGTCTATCAACATAAGCATTCATGGAACCATTATCTAACGCACCTCAAGGTACTGCAAGTAAGATGGGAAACGAAGGAAAAAGTACATGTATTGCCAAAAAATGTCCATTTGTGCTTCACCAATGACGCTATCTTTTCTTCTAACCACAAAGCCCATAGGACTTCCATTGGTGCGTCAATACGTGCAAAATCATGTCTTTGTTTATATTATGTCACTGGCCATATTAAATTTAACTAAAAGCGCTTATATTCATACATATGCTTATTCAAACACCTTATTGCACTTCTCGGTCTCCCAAACCGGTCTCCCACGCTGCTTCTTAGAATCACACTTAACCCCTAAATAAACAAAACAAAACATCAGTTAACTCAATACACTAATGTAGAAAAACATGATATTCAGCAACATATGTCTTTATATAAATCAAATGAATTGGAGAATCACAGCGGAAGAATGTTTAATACAAGAGATCACCACAGCAAGCTGGTATGATCCTACTATCTAAATTGATAGTAGTCTTACAAGATATAAAAGAAATAATACAAGATGAACAAGATTCTCTATCAAACCCAGAATCTGAATATGGGTCGATGAATAAGAGTGGAGCTGTGAATGTTTCGTATACTCCCCTGCCCTCCAAGAAGAGATAGCCCAGCTTTTAATATTGAGGCATGAGCAAGAAAGGAACTTGATCTCCAACGGCACCACAAGAATGGAAAGTATAATAAACAAAAGAGTATGGGGGGACAGCCACTTTTACTTTCATGTCTCCCATGCTTTTAGCATCTTAAACAAATACAAGAATGAGGAGAAGGACATGAACACCCCTGCACATATAAGACATGTACAAAAAAAGAACAAAAGCAAGGGTTAGAGTTAGAAAAAGAAGGTCGGGTTACATATTTTAACAACTAAAATCACCAAAAACCTCGAAACATAAAAATTGTATAATGCTTATATCTTTTGGAAGAAAATCACAATTCTGCTACTTCACTTTCTAAAAGCATGTTAATTTAGACACCGACCCGAATCACTATTCTACCGTTAACTCAAAACATCAAAATCACCCAAAAACTAAAAACAAAAAAATTGTTTAAAGCTTGCCTGTTACAACATTATCATACTACATATAATCAACCACTTACAACGACAACCTAATTAAAGCCCAACATCAATAATCAAATTTTGATTTAAGCAAATCCTGGGAAAAAATACTTATTGAATTCGTTTTTAAAAAAAACAACTAACCATTTTCTTGCCAACAACAACATGTAATCTGATCCATTATGAAGACCCTCCTAGATAATCAATCACAAAAACAAACACATAAAAATGAAACATAAAAACTGTTGGACAAAGTCATATATTGATTAGAAGATTACCATGATGACATACAGAAGTCGCCTTTTGATACGCAATTTAGCCACCTTAACCCTCCGTTTAACCGCAAAAGTCCTCAATAACAGACTTTAACCTTTGGTGGAAGCTCAAAACCACTGTCAATTTATTACATTAGATAACGCTAGAAGTTGTGGTCCTTGATATGTGCTTCCTGGACACTCAAAGTTATATTGTCCTATAAACCTTCCTAGTATGAGGTACAAAAAGTCACAATTATAGATGCAACACGTGAAGGTATATGGTATCGTTATCAAAAAAAATTCAGGCACCAAACATAGACCAATATAATTTTTTTCCATGGGCATGTCAATAAAGTGGTTGAGTTGCATAAAAAAAAACTTCATTAAGCTATGCGTCTAAAAAATAACAAGTAAATCATGGAATGGCTGAAAGAAAAAAGGGATAATGATTCCTTCCTACAAATCAATCAGTACGTCAATTTGCCACAATCCAGTAAACCGAATATGCAACAATCAAAAATATGAAACTAATTCATCGTAAAGAATATTCATAAAAGCTTATAAACATCATTTTATAAAATTACTTACATCTGAGCTTGGATTTGAGGTTTTGTTTGGGGAAGGTGAGAATCGAGTAAAATGACACCAACAAATTTGGTTAATATAAATCTTTAAGAATTTTCTAGGTCTTTGTAATGAATTGAAAAAATAGTAGCAGAGATTTAGGATTGCTGTTCCAACTCTTGTGTGTGGTTTTTTGTTGAACCGTATATGTTTTTTTTATTTATGATAAATTGGGTTCTGGAAGGCGGTGGAACATGGAAGCAGAATGGTTTTTTTTGGGTAAAGGGGAGTAATACATGGAAGCAGAATGGTTAATCACTATTTGGGTTGTATAACGGGGTAATTAGGCAAAAACGGTCGTGAACATGAAATTTTGCAACTCCTTTCAACCTATGACAAAGCGGCACCTCATGTACTAACCTACTGTTTGCATTTATTGTTTGCTGCAAATTAAAATACCCACCAATGAAAGGCCCAATTAGCAAAAATGGACCACTTAAAAATTTCTAATTGTACTATCACATTTCCATGTTTATAATATATTATAATATCTAGATGTCGATGAAATTTTCAAATCAAAATGATATGAAAATTTTAAATGTTATGTTAAATAAATGAAGTCAATGTTTTATGGTCATTTTTAATATCTCACTATACAACTTGCAATTGTTAGACTCATTCAATCCATAGCTAAGCCTGCATTAGTTTATGCCTTCCTTGACAATTATAATTAATTTATTCAGTCACATCTTCATAGAATAAAAAATACCAACCATAGGTAAAATGGTATAATTAGTCCATGATAACATGTGAAGTAGTTAGGTGTAAATTGTATATGTCTTACCATTCATCTTGTTCAACTACATTTAGTGATGGGTAACTAATCAAGGGGACGTTAAGCAAAAGGTGACTGAGAGCTAATTCATATGGATCACTGGAGTGGTTACTTATTCACTCGTCGCAAGTTTAGTTTCTTAAGACCTGTAGTTTCCTTGTTAGAAGAACAGTAATAAGTGAAACTTCTGTCAATTTGAGTTGTCTACTTGTATGAAATGTGTTGGTTGTGTATGTGTTCTGATGTAAGGTGTGCTTGCACTTTATCCTTCCTTATAATATTTTAAACGAAAATAAAGTGTAATGTCAATGGAAGCATTACACGAAAATAAATTCAACTTTTTGACGTTATTTTTTAATCTTAAAAAGACAGCTTGCGAAATAACACCCCTCTGTTGTCAGACTCGTTCAAAGCTAACCCTTCATTATTTTAAGCCTTCCTTCAGAATTAGTAATATTATCACAAATTCCACCAGGCATATGTGTTAGAGTGCTAATTTTTAGATTTCTAACATTATTTATATTATGGTTTACGAATATGTTAATAATAGAAACCTTGGTCAAAATATATTAGAACCAAACAAGAATAACAAAAAAAACATAGAATTTTAATATTTGTTACTGTGCTAATTTCTATAGTTCTAATATCTTTTTAATGAAATTATAACTAATTAGCCAAAATCAATAATGTACAAAAATGTTGCAAAATAAACTTTATGGAACAAGTTATCAAATTACTGAACATTTAAGAATAAATGGTTACTAACATAAAAGTAAAAGTTTTGGACTGATTAAACATCAATATACGTTAACTTGCACTTGATGATAAGTGTGAATGCTAAACTACACATACTCAAAGGCGATCTTGTTTGTAACAAGCCGATCTTGTCTAAATAATTACGACTATAATTTTCTTAATATATAAAAAACACTGGTAATCTTTATAAAATATTATTTTTTGAAAAGTTTATGAGTCTTTAAAAAATATTTCTTTACAAGAGATTTAAAAAGGATGACCAACTATACAGGTGGAACATAATAAATAAACAAATTTAACAAATGATAACGTGTGAAGTAGTCGGATTTAATTTCTCATAAGACTTGGTTATAGTCAATCATTTGTGATATTTTATTAAGTCAACTTCATTAGCAGATCCAGATCTAAATCTAGATGTCTATATGTTAGCAAAGTGCAGATCAATTTAGTTTATAATCACATAAACATAAACCATGAGAAAATAACGTGTAAAGTAGTGGGATTTAATTTCTCATAGGACTTGGTTGTAGTCAATGGTTTATGATATTTTTCTAAATCAACTTCATTAGCAGATTCTAGATCTAAATCTAGATGTCTCACTACAAAAAGCACCTCTATTCTCCACGCTTGTTTTGCTATGGTATAATCAAGTGTGAACATTTTTTTATATAGATAATAATTTTGCTTCGTTAATATGTGTCACAAATATATTTTAAAAATTAATCTACATATAAGGTGTGCTTGCACTTTATCCTTATTTACTCGTCGCAAGTTCAGTTTTTTTTTTTTTTTTTAGAAGAAAACTAGAATATCTATTATTACTTCTAAAAACGGATTACAATAACATGGCAGGCAAACGGGCAACCAGCTGTGCCGCAACCCCATTTTGAATAGCAAAACCAATTCTACTAAAAATGAAATTTTGTGACTTAGGGGTCGCAAAATTACTTTGCACAACCCGTTGAACCCTAGTCAAAAACTCCACAGCTGCCGAAGCTAGGAACCCAAATGTATCAAAAGCAAAATGAGTAAATACGTGTTGATTCTCTAAACAAGCTTTCTCGTGTTTAGCAACTTTGCCGATTCCAAGCTTTCGCCGCTTGTCCCGCAACAAACCCATTGTCCCTTAGCCCAACAAGAGGGGACACTCCGGTAAGATCCACACAAGCATGTTTCCCCCCGGCCCATCGAAACACAAGTATATCGGTGGCCGTAAAGTAGACCCTCCCTTCAAGCGGATCTGTCGAGAAAGTTCAGGGGCCTCTTTTAGAAGAAATTCTTGCTCGTTTAAGAACATCATACGAACATCCCTCACCAAATCATGCTGTATTTGAAACCCAGGTAACTCCTTGCAATGGACCGCATGCTCGCCAAAGGAATCTAAACAAACCTTGCGGTAGGCTGGCAAGGCTCATCACCGGAAGCAGAGGGATCATTAGCGGTGCACTTAAGGATAGTCCGGTACTCCAAGGCCGACATATGTTGGCCTAGCCCTTCAATGGGGATAACCGTCAAGAAATCTTGAGCATGAGGAGCTCGGAGACATTCAAACACCGCTTTTAGCCGAGGGGATAAATCGAACTTCTCTCCCCAAACTCAGACGATTCCACTAAAAAGGGCACACGCCAAAACATTTTGGGCTTTAGGTGGGGCTGTGTCCTTGTTAGAGAAACCGCTAAGATCGAAATCGAGGGAAGGGACATGCGCATGGCGATCCATTGCATACCCATAATCGAGTCAACCCCGTCAATACCACATCCCAGAAGAATGTGATCACGAAAACTCAAGATTGCGCCCTCGAGGCCACAAAAGCATAAGTAGATACATCCTCTGCCGAACATAAACCCAACCCACCAAACCGAGTCGGAAGGGATGCGAGCTTCCATTGAAAATCCCAAAAAAAAGGGCCCCACAAACCACAATGGCCTCTATTGCCCTCGAAGGCCATTGTCAAAAGCAAACTTGACTTCCCCTATATACATAGGTTGGCACGTTCGAGACCGAACATCACTTTGCGACGCCCATACATGGCGAAGCAAAAGGAGCTCAGATTGAGGGTCGCGGACTTGTGAGACAACTCATTAGTTCCACGGCAGCGATGCCCTTTTCACGCCAAACGCTAATAAACCACGCATCCCGGCTAGCAGCCTCCAAGGAGTTTCACACCCAACGTCGGCCTCCCAATCCCGTGGGGAAACAAACCATCCTGTACCTTCACCCCATTTCATGAGGGCCAAAAACTTCGTTTTCTTAATGTTGAGTTCAAGGCCTAGGTGGGGCCCTCGGCCATGATAATATCTAAGGCTTTAGCTACCTCTTTAGTGTCACCAATAATCGTACCATCATCCAAATACCAAGCATGGAAAAGAAGTCTGCAACAATCCCTAATCCGGTGGGCAAGTGGGTGCAAAACTAAGGCAAAAAGAAGAGGCCCTAAAGGGTCCCCTGCTGAACTCCAGTGGTGGACCAAATATGGTCGTCACCCACATATAACCTCGTCGACGACCATATAAAAATCTACCCATAGGGAAATAGACGGGCATCGAGTTCGAACCTCATTTAAAAGGGTAGTCCGATCCACCAAGTTGAAGGCATGTGAGAAGTCAACAGTAAGCATAGCCAACGACCCATCTGAATGAAACTCATGTAAGAATCTGTTCGCGCTATAGAGCACGGCCTCTGACCCACTAGGGACTCCCACTCCAAACTGAAAATCACCAAGGTAATTGGACATCTCCTTCTTGACACCCCTCATAGCCACCTTGGATACCAACCTCCTCCAAATCGTGCCCACGGCAATAGGCCTAATCCCATTGTCCGGTTTGAGCAATGGTGAGGGCAGATGCAACAAACTCCGCCAAAACCTTAGGGCACCTCCCCCCCAAACATAAATTAACCACCACAAAGATAGCCTTGAGTAACCCAACAGCGATCGCCGACCCCTCTCTCATAAAAAGCATCTAAAATGTGTTGGGCCCTCAATCCGTCCGCCCACCAGAAGTCCCTTTTGGGAAAGATTGAATACACCCAAGAACGCTATCAACATCCACAACAAGTGGAGGCTCAGAGAGCAAGGAAACAGGCATAACCGGGAGGAAGTATCGATGCTTAGCCAACAACGCTGTCAAAGTATCCGTACCATAAGGTGCAATCCCCGAAGAACATAATACTTTAACAGCGCGATTGAAATGCCCGGTCCAAACTTTCCTCAAACATTGTTTCACATTAGACACACCTGCTGAAGCTCACGGACCCAGAGCCAAGCCCATCCTCTCCGGGGCCACCCTCGGGTTGGGCAAAAATCGAGAGAATAAGTTCATCAAAACCATCCCCACCCCAAAGCCGCCTAACGACCGTTGAATACTAAGGCATTGCAAAGACTTCCTATTACGGACTTGCGCTCTTGGCGGTTAGAAGGCACGAAAACACGTAGCGTGCAACGCGGCAACAACAAAAGTTTTACCCACGCCTCAATAGATGTTGGCATAGCCGCCACTTTACCCAGAGCAACAACTAAAGCATGAGAAAAAGCCATACCACAACTATGAGGGATGCTCTTACAGATCGTGATAGGTATGGAGAACACACGATCAAGGAGAAATTCATCCACCACCACCCCTCCCAAAGGAACCACTTCCCTCGACACGCTTGGCTTAGCGATCCCCACTATAAACTCCTCAACATCTCCCGTAACCCACTTGAACCAAGCCAACCCATCCTCATGATGGCATGCCCGACTGAGAGCATGTAGACGCATACACACCCCACACAACCACGATCCAGACCTTTAAAGCCTCCCCAACCAAAACAAACAATTCACAATCCGCGAAAAGCGCCTCTCTCAAGGCCCCCCTCCGATCGTCCAACGACAAATGGAGACGCTTAATATGGGCAACCAACCGAGGAAACCCCTTGATGAGTGTGTAAATACTCATCATTTTTGGGTCAAATCTGAACTGCAAAACACTTAAAAATGCTCAGAAATGCATCAAAATACTGAAAATATCTCAACATTGCATTTTATATGTTTCAGATGCAAAATGTTTAAAATCAGATGAAAAATGAGCTAAGTTTGCATAATTGGCAGTTTCAGTCCCCCCAAGTTTCAAAAGTTGTCAGAAATAGTTCCTGAGCACTTATTTCAAAAGAAAAGTCACCAAAGGTCCTTTTAAAATCATAAGTTGTCAAAATTAGTCCTTTGGTGAAAAATATCAAAAGTTTTGAGAAATTACAAGTTTAGTCCTCCAAGCTTCAAAATTGTCAAAAATAGTCCTTGGAAATTTGAAAATGTCCATTTTGGTCCTTGTACTATTGCAACTTGTCACTTTTGGTCCCTTGGAACAACTTTGCATAATTGGCAGCATTGATCCTTGTATTTTCAGAAATTGCAAATCAAGTCCTTGTATTAATACCTAAACCATGAACCTTGGACCTTGTCAAAACCAATTGGACCCCTGCCATAAGCCATTTGGACCCATTTTCCCCTTAATATATTATACCACTGGTCAATCCCAAGTCAAACAATCACACTTTACGCCTTTTTCTTCTTCCTCACCTTGCTTACGCAAATCGGTCCTCCCATCATTCCACTCAAACCTCACCTCTCCTGTTCCCCCCCCTCAACAACCATCCAAGAAGCATTTAATGCTTCTTCAACCCTTGCACTCAACCCCCACTGCTAAAACCATTTTTGGCGCCAAAATATGATCAAACGGCCAATATCTTTTCAACTCATCCAATGGTCCTGAATTCAAGTGGGATCTGCTCAGAGGGCTATTGGAAGCTTTTTGGTATAAATAAAGGAGGAAAGAGAAGCATGAAGAAGTAGATTTTAGTTTTAAGTTTTCATATATGTCGTTTTAATATAAATGTCTTTAGTTTAAGTTGAAAATTGTAATCTTTTGTTTTATTGTACTAAACTCAAGTCATTTTATCAGTGTAACTTACTTTCTAATATCAATTCAAGGTTTTAATATAGTTTCAAGTTTTTGTGCTACTGTTGAAAAGTTCAGTTTCAATCTCTTAGAATCAATGCTCCAAGTAGCTCTATCTTACTTCAAATAAGCTTATCTAAGCTTATTACAGCTGTGAGTAAGCTTGTAAATCAATTTTAAGCAACTTGGGTCCTTGGTCAACGAAAGTCAAATTGAAGAGAATTTGGTTAGCGGCATGGAAGCTGATTTGGGTTGATGCAGTGTGAATATGGGTTTATGATAGGTTTAGGACAGTGGTTACCTTTAGTGTTTGGCAAGCCATTGTGGCTAGGACTCTTGTAAGTGTTGAAATACCTTTTGATTACTGCCATAATTGTATCAATAATGTAGTAGGTATTTGATAATTGAAGTCTTGTTATCAGCATTATATTTGTAGTTTAGATCTGTTCTGAGATAAATCATAGCTTGGAGTTGTAATTTAGGAAGAATCAAAGTTCAAATCAGTGGTTTAAGTAGTGTTTGGAATTGCTGCATAATCTGTGTTTAAGGTTTGTTCAGTAGTTAAGACTTGTTGTTTTAGGCTTGTGTAGCTCAATTGTACTCATTCTAGTCATAACATTGTGTCTGCACACTCTCAAAGTCAAAATCATCAAGAAACTGTCTTAATTTCTTAACTGTTGGAGCTTTTGAAAATCCAAAGCTTGATTTGTGCTTAGATATCATAGACATAGATTGCATTAAGTTTATTTCATCATATTACATCATAATCAGTTGACAAATTGGTTTTAAATCTCACAAAAGTCAAACTTGCATAAGCTTCAAGCAAAAGTGTAAAATCCAGTTTTCACCCAACTAGAGAGATTTTTCATTGATTCATTCCTGGATCAAATCAAGTGAAATTGTGGGTTTAAAAACTTCAGCTGGTCTATTTTCTTAATATCATTTTTATAGATTTTTGTAAATTTTTTACAAGCTCTTAAACAGCTTGTCAATATGGGTACAAATCCCCTGTACACACTCAGTGTATACTGAGTGTGCACAGGTTTTGTGCAGGGCTTGTAACAAGCTCAGTTTAGCTTATCTGGGTCTCATCTTTGGTTTAGAAGTAGCTAGCCAGGTCTAGTGTAAGTTCCAACTTCAGTTTTTTTCAATTTCAGCTTATTGGGTAGCTTGTGCTTAAGCTTAAAAGTAGTAGCTGGAAACTGTTTTTAACACATAAGCTCAAATAACCAAATCTGTGTAGGCGTGCAATAGAGGTTAAGAGCAGTTGTGTTTGGTTGCTTTTAAGTAGTTTTAGCATTTTATAGCTTATGTAATCAGTTGGTGGTCTTTGGTGTTAATTTGCTTATTCCAAGTTGTTGTTCCCCGTTCACTATCGTTTAAAACAGTTTAACTTTATAAAACAAGTTAAAAGTGAACTATGACTGAAATTAACATAAAGAAAACACACTTAGTAATTTTCAACGTCATATTCTTATTAGAAATAATTCAACAAAGAATACGTTACCCAAGTACTTGCGGAATAGTACTTGGGATTGAAATGACAAAGTTGGGTGATTACTCTCTAAGCTCAGGCTAAGTCTGAGCACAACTCTAGAGCTCGAGCTATCTCGGGAACTAAGTTGTATTTGGAGGTGAAAAGATGGCTGCGTGTATGTGTGTTTTTACAATTCACAAGCTTAACCTTTTCACTCCATCTCTTATGCTATTTATACATGTATGATATTTGACTATTTCCTAAGTGACAAGCGACATCATCTGAGAAGACAAAATCTGATGTATTTTGTCTCTGGTTACAAAGACTATTCTAGGTAAGAGACAAGACTACTTTCCTAAACTTCGGTGATGACAGCGAGCGATCTTTGCCATTCAGGGAAAGTTGACTTTGGTTGATAAGGACTTCGTCTTATCGATTCAAACTTTCTGCCTTGTCCCGCTCTTTCTTCGTCTTTACATCCTTGATCTTCTACTTTAGTTTGTCTTCAGTGTAAGAAGTTGGAGAGGAATCTTAGGGATTCAGTGAGTTATTGTCATCACTCACTGAATCCATCATCATCTTCTTGACTCGATCTTCACCCATTAAGTTCGCCTTACTGAGTGGAGACTCCTTCGCCTCATCTGGGTATCCGAAGATGACTCAGAGAGGCTATTCACTCAGTGACACGATTAGTGTTAACAGGATTAAATACTTGGGCTATTTTCTATTCAAATCCTTGATTAAGGGGTTTGGGTATTTACCGAACCCAACTCTCCCCTATTTGGATATACAAATAGCCTAAGTGGTTGATCGATGTAAGTGAGCAAGAGGCTTCTTCTACACTGAATGTACTAATGAATACAATAAGGAACACCGAGTAAATGAATAAAACATACATCGTTTATTGATCGATTACATAGTTCCTATCACTAGTACAAAAGATAAAACAAAATGATGTCAATCCGGATGGATACCCGGCTTCAAGCTTCACTTTCTTGGTGATGAGTGTTTCCCTGTCGGGATGGTCTCGATCTTGGCATTCAGGTCTTGATAGAACCCGGCGTTTGCTTTGGGGATTGGATCCGAGAGGCCACAGGAATATAGTCGATCATTGCGCCACTCGGCTGATCAATGTCACTCCATCTTTGAAATGCGGTTCCGTAGACATCAATGTGGAATAGCCCTCTTCGGGCTCTTCAATCACTAGACAGTTTACAAACTTTACTCCCTCAGGAAGTTCTCTGTTGCATTCAAGGCGGGCACTTTGATCTCGGGTTGGAAATCAACTCTTTTCCTTTTGCCAGTGGAAGTTTGTGGTTGAGATCCTTGAGGTGTAGTCAAAGGCGGTGAATTCGTTGGGTTGGTGCTTCCCTTAGCCTTTCATATCTTTTGCTAAGCATCTTCATCAGCTCCTTGACCACCTTGTTTTGCTTCTTTCCAATGATCGGACCAAGTTCATCAAGTTCAGTGATCCCAAAGTCACTGAATTTTAATGGATCATGAACTTCAAAGTGTCTTTTGTCATCCCCTCTATAGACATTCATAGCCAACGGTTTGGTGTTGGGAATGATTTTGACATCGTGATTTTTTGGAAGCCTTCTGGTCATTGTCCATTATATTCTTTAATTACGTTTTGCCGAGAGCTTCAGTTTTCTTTCTCTTTTCTTCATCTGAGCTCATTGCGACCATTTGAGCGACTGAGCTTCCATGAAATTCGTCTGCCTGACCCTTTTTGAGCTTGCTTGCATCTATTCCCACATTTTCGCCTTCTTCGGCAATCACTTTGGTCAAGGCCTCCTTTGTCTTCTTTTCATCCTCAGCTTGTTTCAATTTCCTCTCTTCTTTAGCAAGGTGTTTAGTTAGGCTGTTGAGGAGTGAAGAGATATTTAGTGTCACCGATTTTGTAGGGAATCCTCGAGGCTCAGTAGTTGTCAGTATGCCTTTGCCATTGCTTTGTCCTGAGGAAGATGATGCAATGATGGGAGGTGGTGTTGTCAAGATTGGTGCTAAGACTGTCGGTGTTGTTGTTCTTTGGAGGTGGTAGTGATGAGATTGGTATGCAGAGTCTGAGTGCTGATGATGATGATGTTTGAGCTGCTGGAGATCTGGTGGTCTTCGCTCCCCCTCGTGTGAAGAGGAGTTTCTTGACAATATTCTCCCCTCAACCTGTTGTAGCGTCGGTGAGGGCAAGAGTTGAGGTAGGTCTTGAGGGACTGACCCACCCACTTGACCTTTGAAGGCTGATAGATTTCAGTCATCATGGCCTTTATGTCTGAAGTATCTGCTTGAAGACCAGTGACCTTTGCATCCAAGTTCGCATGAGATAATTCCAAGGCCGTCATTCGTGGACCAAGATTCCAAGCCATAGAAGACGAGGCCTGAGTTAAAGTAGTCACTTGCGTATTTATAAAGTCCAATGTAGCTTGAAGAGACTTCGACCGAGGATGGAAGACCACGAACATTTGCAGACTTGAGCATGTTGAGCAATTCAGTGAGGTTTGAGGATTGTTTCAAGTGCTCCTCGTTAGCCTCCAGCACTTTAGAGTTGAGTGTTGGGTCTTCTTTGACAAACTCCCGGATTTCATCTATCGTGGTTCCTACACCCTGAAGATGTTTGAGGAATTTAGCCATGTTTTCATCCAGTCGGTGAATGTTGTCATACATCAGATCCCTATGCTCATGAACATTTTCATAAAAACCATGTACTTCACCTTTAGATCGGCATAACTTCAGGCGGCTCATGGTGTGTTGCTCCCATAATGTGTCGATGACCCCGAATATAACCTTCTTGATGCTTTGGTGATCCGAGCGAGTTGCCTTTCGGTGAGTGGGAGAACATTATCAAATCGGCAAATTCATCATGGATGAAGAGGAGTCATCATTGGCGCTAGCACTAGTGATTTAGTATGCTCGTGGATCGGTGAGGTTCTTGTTGAGCTTGAACCTCGGCGTCCATTTCTTCTCTAGGCGATAAGATTTCATCATCACTTTCGGCAAGGTCATCATCGATTGTAGCAATTCAGTAACCTCGACAACCGTTAACAAGGGAGTGGGAATGGGTTCCATATCGCCGGTGGTATTGATCCCTCCTCGAGTCTTTGTCCCCGTGGACCCCTCGGACACCTGGTGGGAGTTTCCATGTCTTCTGGAGTCAGGATTGGTTTTGGGTTCCATATCGGCGGGTTGTTCATGTCCCTCCGAGTCTTTGTCCCCGGTGACCCTGAGACAGCGGTGGGCGTTTCCAGTGCCTTTAGCGAGTCGTGAATGTTGTATCCCTATCGTGGGTTGTTTGATTCCCTCGAGTCTTTGGGATCGATCGGTGTGCCCTCGGACAAAGGCTTTGATTTGCTAATGTCATCATCGGGGCGTTGTGGGAAGGCTCCCCCCTACCCCGGGTTGTTTGTTTCCCTCTAGATCTTGGGGAGTAGTAGGTGTGACCAAGGGCACTGACTGTGATGTATCAGTGTCCTTCGTTGTTACGGGGGTGGTTGTTGCCAGTGGGTGGGTGTCGTTTTTGGTCTCGAGGCCTTTTGTGCCTCTTAGGCGGTGCTCTGAAGCCTCGGGCCCAGGACTTTGGTTTAGTCTTAGTCCCATCACGAGACTTCCCCTTTTCTTTTTAAGAGCAGGGTTTGGAGACACGATCTCTCACGGTTGTTACAGCAACCATATGGGCCGTCAATTCTATAGGTGTGACAAGGGATGGGTCCTTTTGAAAGTTTGAAGGACTCGGGGATGCAAGGTAAATTTCCAAATTTTTCATCCGAGTATAATTGGCACCGATAATGATTGTAAAGCACAAGAGACAAACCTAGGATACTGAAATATACTTCGTCCTAGTTTTGCTCAGAAGCTTCGTTACAAGATCACTTAAATGATCTCCCCTATGTCGACAAATGACCTCATTCATCAGGCAGTATGCCATCATCAACTAAATGGAGTTAACCTGTTCAGTGGATGAGTGGTTTCCGCCGAGGACCTGAATCACAAAAGTGAAAAAGATCCTCCAAGCCACGGGGAATGAATTTTTAGTGACTGGGGTCTGTCCAAAATGTGGGATCCAAAGCGATTTGTTTTAACCCATCCTTCACGTGGAAGGTTAGGGATGGGCGACATAAACACCTTTGTTGTAATCTAACCCTGTTGAAGTGCAAAAGGTTTTGTAATCCAGGGTATATTGTTGCCCCCATTAAGACGAACCGATGAGATACTCCTGAGTGGTCTAAGGTTATTCTCATCAGCTGAAGGTGTCGGGTCAAAGGCTTTAGCAGTAGCCCAAAACTCCCTAAGGTAGTTTGGGTACACTCTTGAGGACATTTTACAAAGGCCGCTTTTGAGTGGGCGGTTGAACAAAAATTTTACAATGTCTTTATAGGTTGGGACATTTTCAGGGTATTCAAAATTACCTATGACATTGTTTGTTTTGAATTCAATGTTTGTGAGATCCCCTACCCATGGGAAGCAAACTGAGAGATTGTGTTCTAGCCATATCTCTTAAAGAAGTTTTAGGGTTTAAAAAATGTTTGGCAAGAACAATCGAAATGTTTAGATCTCTCTAGTTTGTGAGAAAAACTTTTGTGAATGTTTACAAGGTTTTCCAAAAGAGATTTTGAGCACACACAAATGTTTTGAAATTTTGAAATGATTTTGACGAGTTTAATTGCGAGAAAAGATTTGTGTGTGTTGATTGTGTTTGAGAAGAGGGTATTTATAGAGTGATAAGAGGGGTGTTTTGTGCATAAATGGAAAAACTAAAGAAGGTTTTGAAAGACTTTTGAATTTCCCATTTAATGCTACCACTCCATTACCCGAAGTAAAAATCCCGATTTTCAAGGGAACATTCGCATTGCGGTAAAAAGCGCACTTTTGCAGTGATTAAAATATCAATTTGATATTTTTGTGAGAGGCATTAAATGCCAAGTGGGATGACAGTAAGACAAAGAGACATATATTCCTTTATTAAATTGGCATAGTTACCAACCTAGGACATTAAAGTAACTGATACTTGGACCATTAGTTACTCATTCAATGCTCTTTGTCAAGTGTCAGGACCCTGAATGAGTCTTACTCATTCAGTGAGAGGTTTATTTTGGATTTTTAGGGAGGATGAACCATTTCAGAGACCTTACTGAGATTGGTTTTATGATACTTGACTTTCAATGTCAAGCATTCCCAATTCAGCTTTCGTCTCACGAAGGTAGGTTCATCCAAGGTTTGGTGAAGATATCGGCCATTGATATTCATAGGGATGAAATGAAGTTCTATGTCTCCTTTCATTATGTGATCCCGATGAAGTGATATCGATATCTATGTGTTTGGTTCTTTGGTGGAGAACAAGGTTGTTGGAGATTGCAATTGCACTAGTGTTATCACAGAAGATGGGCACCATTTTATAATGGATGTCATAGTCACTGAGTTGATTTTTCATCCATAATACATTTTGCAGCATCCTGCTGCAGCTACATATTCAGCCTCAGTGAGGACATAGCCACTTGATTGTTGCTTCTTTGCACTCCAAACACTAGTTTTCCTCCAAGAAATTGACAGGACCACGAGGTACTTTTACGTCCATGTTCGGCCCGGCATAATCGAGAATCGAGTAACCCTTGAGATCAAACCCGAGCATATTGGATAATATAGTCCAAGGTTTGGGGTTCCTTCGGTACACGAGTATTCTTTTGGCTGCAGTGAGGTGAGATTCTTTGGGATTGGACTGACATCTTGCTATTAGACAGGTGAAAATTGTATGTCTGGTCTAGTAGCGGTTAGATACATCAGGTGAGCCAACAATCCCCGAAATGAGTTTGATTGACTGATTTGCCAGTGAGATCAGGCCCAAGGTTGTTAGGTGGAACCATTGGTGTCTTCACTGAGGCATAGTCAAATATCTCATATTTCTTCAAGAGATTTTTGGTGTATTTCTCTTGACTGATGGATATACCTTTATCGGTTTTCGATTTGTAGTCAAGTAAGTGAGTTCCCCATCATGCTCATTTCAAACTTCTTTGTCATTAGTTTTTCAAATTGTTTGCAAAGGTTGTAGTTTGTTGAGCCAAAGATGATATCATCAACATACACTTGGACTAGTATCACATCCTGTTGGGTTCTATAGACAAGCAGTGTGTTGTCTATCTTTCCTCTGACAAACTTGTTTTGTATCAAGAATTTGAGAGAGTTTCATACCATGCCACAGGAGCTTGTTTAAGTCCATAAAGAGCTTTGTCAAGCTTGCAACATAGTCGAATTCACTACTCTCAAAGCACTGGTGGTTCTGAACATACACATCTTCCTTGAGATCACCATTTAAGAATGCACTTTTAACATCCATTTGGTAGACCCCGAAGTTCATGTATGTTGCATATGCAAGGAAGATCTTGATGGCTTCCATTCTTGCAACAGGAGCAAATGTCTCATCATAGTTAATGCCTTCTTTGTTTTGTAACCTTTGGCTACAAGTCTAGCTTTGTTTTTAATAATAGCAGTGCCATTTTCATCGGTTTTGTTTCTGAAAACCCACTTCATTCCTATGACTACGACATCCTGAGGACATTTGATCAAGGTCATGACCTTGTTTTTATCAAACTGTTGCAATTCTTCTTGCATAGCCTGAACCCAGCTTGGGTATTTTAGAGCTTCAGTGACACTTTTGGGTTCAATGTCGATAGGTAATCGGCATATAGACATTCATTGGCTGAAGCTGCAGTTAGACTAGCAGCCATGCTTCTAGTGAGCATACCCTCAGTGGGTTCGCCAATGATGTTTACAAGCTCAATGTCCAGAGATCTTGTCCACTTACTTTGTGGTCTGGGGGTGCGAGCTTGAAGATGTCACTGGGAGTCGTGATATGATTTCAGTGCAAGGGCCATTGAATTATTTAGAACATCTGTAGAGATGTCTTTATCAGGTTGAGGGACATGAGTTACAGGTTCCTGATCATTTGGATCATTGTTACATATCCCAGCAGGGACAGACTGATTTTCAATGAACTCATTGATGGTTGGTTGGGGTAGGTTGTGGGGTAAGACATAATATGAGATGTCGTAGCATCGGCTTGATATGAGGAATTGAGTTGATGTTGTACTCATCGGGAGGATATCTTGATGAGTTATCAATTCCTATTTCCTCCCGAGGTGTTGGTGAACTTGATGCTTTCAGTGCTTTAATCAAAGGTGACATGAAAGGTTTCCTCAACTTGTTGTCTCCTTGTGTTAAAAACCTTAAAGGCTTTGGAGATCATGAGTATCCTAAAAATATCCATCATCAGCTTTTGCATCAAATTTGCCTAGATGATCCTTGTGGTTGTGAATGAACACAGGACATCCAAACACATGAAAAACATGTCGGGAAGTCTACCTTTGAAGATCTCATATGGGGTTTTATTATGTCTTTTGACAATGATTGACCTGTTTTGGGTGTAATGCAGCGGATTTTGACTGCTTCAGTCGAAATGTTTTGAGAGGGTGAGCCATTTAACATAGTTCTAGCGCCTCAATGAGAGTTCTGTTTTTCCTTTCAGGAACCCCATTTTGTTCAGGGGTATAAGGAGATGAGAAATTTTGAGAAATTCCTTTTTCATCACTGAAACTCTCAAGTTCTTGATTTACGAACTCATTGCCATTGTCAGTTCGATTTGTTTAACAGTTATGTCATTCGGTTTCAATCTTCCGATGAATGACATTATTGTATCATTTGCTTGACTCTTTTGAAAGAAAGTATACCCAAGTGTATCTTGAGAATTCATCAACAATTACAAGTGTATACTTCTCATCTTTGGATTGATCACGGGGTGACCAGGGTCCAAAGAGATCCATGTCAGGAGGAAGGCAGCTTTTGATGGAGAAATTTTGTTTGGTTTTGAATGATGCTCTGTTGTGTTTACCCTTTTCACGAGGCGAGCATGGTTTGTCTTTGCAAAGACCGGTGATGGCAAGCCAAGGACCTTGTTTTGTTTTGCCAAGTTGTTGAGGTTTTTGAAGTTTAAGTGTGAAAGTCTCTTATGCCACAGCCAATTGATAGTTTTAGTGGCTTTAGCAAAGAGACAAGTTCCATCTTGGGAGAGAGTTGACATGTCAAGCACATAGACATCATCTCTCCTAGGAGCTATCAACACAACTTCCTTGTTGGCATTAAAAATGGTACCTTGTTTATCATTGAATTGTACAATGAATTTTACATCACATAGTTGACCTGACATGATGAGATTGTATTTGAGACCGTTGACATAGGCTATTCTAGAAAACTATTCCATTGCAGTTCTTGAACCATAACCTTCATTGGGACATGATGAGTTATCACCAAATACTACCTTGGGCCCTGGTTCCTTTACATACTTGTGCGGATATTCCTTCACACCAGTCATGCTTCTTGAGCATCCACTGTCTAGATGCGAGATAGGCTCCTGGCATGTCTCTGCACAAGTAGTAAACTGAATTAGTTTCTCTTCGTGACCCACTTACGGTGGGCTTGGATCTCAAGGTCTCTTTGAACTTAGCAATCGATTCATGGTCAGTAGTTGTGTGCATGGTGCTACCACATGTTTTGCATTTAGAGGCTGAGGATGACTCAGTGACTCTTGGTTGTTTGGAATTTCTCCTTGCATGAATGATACTGTGATGTTGGGATGTCTCATGGGCTGGATTACGCATATATCACAGCATGTATTCATGAGACAATCATCCTGATGATGATCATTGAACCCATAGTGAGGGCAGAGAGGAAAAGGTTTTGCTCTATTCTTTGGAGCAGTTTTAGAGGATGAAGCATCTTGATGACCAACTTTGGTATAGTTTGCTTGACTGTCATCTTGTGGATGATCTGCGTCTGTGATCATCCTTTTTGCAGATCATGCAAAAAAGGATTCTATAGCAGTTGTCAGTGGTATGGGTGGTGTAATGACACAGCTCACACTTTTGTTTGTTTTGGAGGTTGACTTAGACTTTGAGGAACTGGAGGAAGCTGACTTTGTCTCCTTGATTGGTTCAGGGACCTTTTCAATGGATTCCATTTTTTCAGTAAGCTTCCTCACAGGTTCGATCGATTCTTGGATTTGGTCACTTCAGTGGGGACATGGATGATGAAGTTTCAGTAGGAGTAGACTCTTGTTGGATTAGTTTTGCTTGTCTTTGTAGGATGGTTCTATCAAGTCCAGACCTTTCTTTTGGTGAATGAGGATTGAATTGTAGTGGAGTAAGCTTAGAGCTTGGAGCAGCACCCTGAAGAGGTTTCAGTGGTGGAAGCGGTGCTTGAGATTCCTTGGACTTCGAGATGTGTTCGATACCACTGGGAACATCAGGAGTCCAAGCATGCTCTTTAGAGCTTGACTTTCGAGCTCTAGAATCCTTCCAGTCGAAGTTTGGAAGCTTACTCTCGAGGAATGACTCGTTCAATCCATTCACTTTGGGAACTGGAATCAGCCAACATACTTGTAATCATGCCACCGGACACAAATGGCTTAGGAAGCGGTCTTTGTTGAGAGAGTCGGGGAGATGATCTTCACCTATGACTCTCTTCTTGCTCTTGGGGGCTCCCACATTATCAAAGACCACAGGATTCTTAGCGGTCCAACTTTTAAGAACATCATTTGCCTTTTTAAGTTCATCTTGAAGATTCCGATTTCTTTTAACTAGTTCAGTGTTTTGAATTTGCAAAGTGACAACCTCAAGCTTAGCTTGTTTTAAAATAAGCAATTCATCCCTACACTTATTCAATTCAAAACTTAACTTGTTGTACTTAGAAAAAGATTTAGTCTTTGCTCTTCTACAAACTTAAGGTCAACATTTAGATAATTCATATAAGACGCCAATCGAGTCATCATCCATAGAAAGTAAAGTGTTTACCTTCTTCATTGTGATGTTGACCCATTCCCCGTTCCTAGCATGATTCTTCCCAACAGCTAGCTTGTCTTCTTCCGAGAGAGCCATTAGAGCACTGACATGTACCATTTCATCATCCGATGAGATTGGCTCTTCATCTCAGTCAAAGGTTTCAGCAACAAGGCCTTTGTTCTTACCCTGCACAGATTGAACAATTTTTGTTGTTTCTGAGGGACTGGCCTCAAGCAATGCAAGCTTAGCTTTTGCTTTCTTATACTTAGCTTCATAATCAACGGTTTTGTTAAGATCAGATTTGTTTTGAACATTTTGATGAGACTGATAGATTTTTGGTTGAAATTTGCTAAAACCTGTCTCAGATACCACTTGTTGTTCCCCGTTCACTATCGTTTAAAACAGTTTAACTTTATAAAACAAGTTAAAAGTGAACTATGACTGAAATTAACATAAAGAAAACACACTTAGTAATTTTCAACGTCATATTCTTATTAGAAATAATTCAACAAAGAATACGTTACCCAAGTACTTGCGGAATAGTACTTGGGATTGAAATGACAAAGTTGGGTGATTCCTCTCTAAGCTCAGGCTAAGTCTGAGCACAACTCTTAGAGCTCACTGAGCTATCTCAGGAACTAAGTTGTATTTTGAGGAGTGAAAAGATGAAGCTGCGTGTATGTGTGTTTTACAATTCACAAGCTTAACCTTTTCACTCCATCTCTATATATTATTTATACATGTATGATATTTGACTCTTTCTTAAGTGACAAACTGACATCATGAGAAGACAAAATCTTGATGTATTTTGTCTCTGTTCTAAAGACTATTCTAGGTAAGAGACAAGACTACTTTCCTAAACTTCGATGTGATGACAGAGCACGATCTTTGCCATTCAGGGAAAGTTGACTTTGGTTGATAAGGACTTAGTCTTATCGATTCAAACTTTCTGCCTTGTCGCTCTTTCTTGAGTCTTTACATCCTTCAGTCTTCTACTTCAGTTTGTCTTCAATGTAAGAAGTTGGAGAGGAATCTTAGGGATTCAGTGAGTTATTGTCATCACTCACTGAATCCATCATCTTCTTCTTGACTGTCTTCACCCATTAAGTTCCGCCTTGCTGAGTGGAGACTCATTCGCCTCGTCTGGGTATCGAAGATGACTCACTGAAAGGCTATTCACTCAGTGACCTGATTAACGGATTAAATACTTGGGCTATTTTCTATTCAAATCCTAGATTAAGGGGTTTGGGTAATTACTGAACCCAACACAAGTGCTTATTTATAAGCACTTTGCATTGCAGTTTCAATTTCTTACACACAAGCCACTATTTTTATATTTTTCTTAGATTCATAATATTATTTTAGACTTTTCCTGAAATTTTCATAATTTTTCATCACTGTTTGCTATTTTTCTTCATTTAAATCAGTTTTTAGTACATTTTAATTAGCTTTTAATACAATTAAATCAGAAAAACTTCAAAAAAATAAGTTTTCATTTTTCCTAGGTTAAGATAAATATAAAAAGTCAAAAAAATATTTTTCCAGATTTTTCTTAGTTAAATTTGTATTTTTAAGCAATTTAAGTAGTTTTAAATAGTTTTTAATTCATAGAAAATACAAAAATAATCAGAAAAATATAAAATTAGTTTTGAAAATTCTCTTTAGTTATTTTAGATTTTTCTAAGTCATAATTTCATTTTTCTAGCTTTATTTCATATTTTCTTTTATTTTAGGCTATTATTTAATAAGTAAAATTAGTTTTTAATTAATAATAATTAATTAAATAGTTTTAAAAATAATTTTCTTTTTCTAAATATTTTCTCTTATCATTAGGTTTGTAAAAATGTCATTTTTATATTTTTAGGATTAATATTGCTTCTGTTTCACATTTTCTTTTGTACGTCACGTAGTTTTTAAGTTAGATTTTATAAAAGAAAAATCAAAAACATCATTTTGCAAATAGTGATAGCGTTTATTTAATATATTTTATCTTTTTAATTTTCTTTAATTTGCATTTAAGCCCTTGTACTTTATATACTTTTTCTGTAGTTATAATAAATCAAAACCTCTTTTCCGTTCAAATCTTCTCGATCACTATTCGTTTGGTGATTCATCGCATAGCTTCGTTGGGACATAACGACACTGGGGAAACCCTATTCTCTCGATCTTCATTGCATTTGTTATGCGAGCTGTTTTAAGTTTCTTACGGTTAGCCATTCACAAGTGGCTATCTTGTGTGATTAAACTTGACGGTTTGTACGGATCAAATTGGCGCCATTGCTTGAGTTGTCTGATTATCTTCCGTTTAGAAGATTAGTGATTTGAATATTCACTCTTTGTTCATACCATCTCTCTATATCTATATATATTCTTATAAAAATCCAAAACCCAAAACATCCAAAACGTATAAAACACAAAAATATTTTCCTTTTGTTTCTATATATATATCAAAGATAAAAATACAAAAAGATTTGTCATTTTCTTTGTTTAATAATAACAACATAAAAGATTACCACCGCAAACCAAGGCAGTGTACTACCTAACTGGGGTACGACCATAATAAGTTTCCGAACCAAAGATTAAAACTTGCCTTTGTGTCCTTGTGAGTGGTGTACTTTTTTCAAAGAAGCCATCCATCTTGTGATTATTGGTTTAAGTTCACTGTTGTTTTGCCTCGATTTTGTTTTAATTGGATTTGTTGTTATATATACTTGTCAAAACCAGAAAACTCAAAAAGATTCCTTTTTTCCCATTCTCATCAAAAATATTTTCATAATTCCCATTCCTCTCCTTAACTCTGAGATTCCTTAGAGTTAACTCTAGTGTATACGCACTCGCTCTTCTAGATCTGTAAGCCCATTTCGTGAGCTTGTCAAGATTCCAAGAAGGCGTGTCCGAAGACTTTCTGCTCCATCAGTCGGTGATGAGTGTCTAAATATTCATCATTTTTGTATAATCTAAACTGCAAAATCATCTGAAAACACTCAAAAATGCATCAAAATGATGAAAATATCACAAATCAGTGTTTTATGTGTTTTAAATGCAAAAATATCAAAATCAGATGAAAAATGATTCAAGTTTGCAAAATTGGCAGTTTTAGTCCCCCAAGTTTTAAAAGTTGTCAAATCTAGTCCCTGGAATTCAAAAATGTGAAGTTTTATCATTCAAGGTCCCTGAAATATTCTAAATTGTCAAAAATGGTCCTTGAATGATTCTTTGGTCAAATAGCAGAAAAGGTCCTTCAAGTTTGAAAATTGTCAAAATTAGTCCTTGGATATTTTTTTGGGTAAAAGGGTTAATTCACCCCGGTAAAATGTATTACACCAAAAAACGTTGAAGTACATAGGATGAGGGTGATATCCCTCACCTCAGTCCCTTAGGACACTTACAGACTCGAATATAAGAATGACACACCATTCTTATAACTTACAATAAAATGAACCTACCAATAATGACAAAGTACATAAGAATTGACAATACTACTCAAGAAAAGCACTTGAGCCTTCTATATCACTATGGCGGTCCAACTTAACTTCCATGAAGAATCCACGTAGAAACATCCAGGCGATCTTCAACATATAATCTGTGTGTAGTATCAACGAACACCACAAACAAAACTTCAAATAATCCCATCATACACTAAATCCATAAGCTACACCCCGACAATAGCAGCATGATAGGCTACTACCCGAATATGTGAATACATGTGAACCCAATAGTAGCAAGAGATAGTGTAACAAACACATAAGGTTCCAGAAAACCCCAACATCCATGCAACAAACTTCCATAACATGAAACGGCACCGGCAATCAAAGACCATTAAAATAACGATAAGCAACATGTCTTTTTATAAGGAGCAGCACATCAACGAACACCATCACCTTCCCTCTCTCAACCCACTTCCTCGAATAACATCACAAAACCAATAGATAAACACGATCAACAGATCGACCTAAAAGTAATGGACAGCAGTCCAACTTGCAGCAACAAAGTTTGTCAAGTTTGGTCCTTGTGATAAGTTTGGAAAAGTGTCATGTTCAGTCCTCAAGTTTGGAGAAGTTGCAAAATTGGTCCTTGTGCTTATTCTATACCAAACGGATCATATATCAATATCAAACCCAAATCCAATCCAACAGCAGCTGGCCCAAACCTTAGCCCAATCCCAACTTGACCCTTGGCCCCTTTAGCTCTTGACCCTTTGAGCTAGGTCAATATACATTTTGATCCCTGTCACAACCAATCTTGACCCCACCCTCGTATTATTAAAACCACGGGTCAACAAAGTCAAACCCACCCTTACTGTTTATCCCTCTCACAAGAGCGCGCCAAAAACCAGTGACTCCTCAAACCAGAGCTGTTTTCATCCCACTTGCTCCTATCACTTCACCACTACCTTACCTTGTCCCCCTCCACTTCCACTAACACCCAAACTCCATTTATTGATTGAAACCTGCTCAAACCTGCTAAGAGACTTTTGGCGCCAAATTTTCACTTGGATGGTTGTGATGATTTTGGCCAATCCAATGGCTCAGATGAGGTGGGATACATTCAGAGGTCAACAAGGAGTCTCAAAAGTCATTATAAAGAGAAGATGAAGCAATGGGAGAAGCTATCTAGAATAATTTAGTTTACTTAATGTCGTTTTAGCTTAAACTCTATTTTCAGTGTATGTTTTAACTTAAAAGCTTTGTATTTCAAGTATTTAGTGTGTAATAACTCTTTTGAAGTCATCAATTTCAGTTTCAATTCAAGTTTCCAGTTTATGCAATTTTCCTTTCAAAAAAATCTCATATGATTCAAATGTTGTTTTTAGTTGTTATTTGGACTGAAATAGCTCATGTAAGCTCCTAGATAGCTTCTAAAAGCTATTAGATATCATAAAATTCAGTTTAGCATCAAAAAGGAAAAATCACCAAAAATACAAATAATTAGTTGAAAAATCAAAAATCCCTTGGAAATGGTGTTCACAGCTGGATCAGGGTGAATTTTGGATGGCCTTGGGTTAGTGGCTTAGTGGTAAGCCTATAGGAGTGATCTTGGCCTTTGGTTCTCAGTTTTCAGTTGGATAGCTATTTGTAAGCACTTTGATCCATTTTGGCATTTTACTGTACAAGTGTTCATTAGCTTGAATTTCTGTTTCTTTATGTTCATTAGTTATAGTTAAGTGTGTTTAAGAATTAAAATCAGTTGGTTGTTCTTTTAAATTTGTAGTTTATAAAAATCTCATTTTGACAGTAAAAACAGCATCATCATCATTCTTATGTTTCATGTTGTTAGTTCTGCTGGTTCATGTTTATTTAGTCTTATTTAATGATATTATAAGGTCTGTAGTAAGTTTCATGGTTTTAATCTGAGTTTTGCTTTGAAATTCACCATAACAGTCATTTAAAAGGGTGTTTGGATTTGCTTGTTTAAACTGTAACAGGTCTTGTTTGTGTTGTTTGTTTGTGATTGTTCTGTGTCACATACACACTTAATAACTCATATAAACAAGAAAACCAGTGGTCATTTAGTGAAATAGTCAAAATAACCTTTGATCACACCTAGATAGTTCACTGTTAGGATTTTTGAATACAAATATCATCAAAGTAGCTTAGAATCTGTTAACCTAGCTTAAATCAATCTTAATATAGCTTATTATAACATAATCAGTAAGTAGTAGTGATTTAAAGTTCATAAAAGTCAACTTAACTAGTTTTTATAAAAGTCAAAATTTTCATTTTGGTCGTTTTTGAATTAAATAGATAATTTTAGTGTGAGTTTAATATTGAGTTTTAGCTTAAAAGCTTTTGGGATATTAAAGTTTAATTGCTAAACTTAATTAGAAAAATATTAGTTCACTTCTGTCTAGCTTATTTAGTGCTTATTTTCTATTTCTTTTGAGTACCTGTTCTGAAAAAGTGCCCTGTGCACCAGTTTTACAAGCTCAATCATAAGCTCACACATAGCTTATTTGTTGGTCAAATCATGTGATTCTTGGTTCTTTGAGTAGCCAACCAAGCCATCTTGAAGTTCCAAGCTTAAGTTTTTATTTTGAAGCTTGTTTGCTAGGGCTGCAAGTTGCCTTTTGTTCTGTCCATTTTTTTAGTTTAGCATAAGTGCTTATTGCTTATTTCTAGCTTATTAGTGTGCTTATCTGTGTAATTTAGCTTTCTATAAGTAGCTTTAGCATATTTGTAGCTTATTTAACTTTTGTTTTCAGTTTACAAGCTTATTTGAGCTTAATTCATCAGAATAAGCTCTTAAACCCACTGTTTGCCCATAAGATCATTCAAATAGCTTATTTTTTATTTGTGAAATTTTTGTGTTTATTAAAGTTTCATATTTTAAGTAGTTAAGTAGTTTTCAAAAAGAAAATCCAGAAAAACATCAACTTAAAAATAGTGATAGCGTTTATTTAATAGTTTTTAGCTTTTTGATTTTTCTTTTCATCTTATTAATAAGCATATCTTGTTTTTATATTTTTCTTAGTTTTCTGTCACCTTAAGTTATTTTTAGAAAAAGTTTCATAATTTTCATAATCTGTTTAGTATTTATTAGAATTTTAAATAGTTAAAAGTATTAAATAATTAGTAATAAATAATTAAAAGCATAAAAAATATCTTTTCAGTTTTAAAATTAGTTTTATCATATTTTAGATTTTTCCAAGTTAAAATTTCATTTTTCCAGGTTTATTTTATATTTTCTAGTATTTAAGTGTATTTTAAATAATAATTAATTAGTAATAAATAAATAAAAAGTGTAAAAAATATATTTTTAGTTTTAAAATTAGTTTTATAATATTTTAGATTTTTCTCAATCATAATTTTATTTTTCTAGCCTTATTTTGTATTTTCTTCTATTTTAGGTTATTTTCAAATAGTTAAAATAGTTTTTAATTAATAATAATTAGATAAATAGTTATAAAAATAATTTTTCTTTTCTAATAATTTTATTTTATTTTTAGGATTCTATGTAGGATCGTTATTTTATTGTGTTGATGATTCGGGTGGTCTTGGAAGATCAAAATACATGTTTGCCATAGTTAGAGAGTTAGTAGAGAGAGAGGGTGTTCTTGCTAGAGGTTTACACAAATGAAAGGTTAGATTGAATTGAAGCACCACCCCTTCCATGGATGGAAGGGGTATTTATACTTACACAATACACAACCTCCTATCGGCGTGGATCGGTATCAGATGGGTAAAGACCCGTCCTTCCTCCACGGTGTTGTACTATGCTAAACTAGACTAATAACTAACTAATAAAACAATAAATAACGTAACTAACGATTTGTCTATGAGCTAACTTATGCTAGATAACACTTGGGGTGACCGACTCTTTATTATGGAATTTTCTAATTCCTAACAATCTCCCCCTAAAGGAGGTCACCCCATGTTTTACATTTCGAATCCTAGCATTCTATTCTTGACTTTGTTCTTGAGCTCGTAGACTTCAATTCTTCAATTCTGCAATCTTTGTGCTTTAGCAATGACTCTTCAAAGTCCGCATAGATTTGTACTTTCAGTGGAGGTCTTTAACTGATCCACATCTTGATGATCTTCGAGCTTTCTTTGAGATCATCGACCACAGTAAATCTACGGATCACCCTTTATTGTGTTGCCATCATGTGAAGTTGTGACTTTCGGACCGACATGCTCACACTTTTGAATCATGACATCTTTCCAACAGAGTAGCGAAAGCCTTACTGGTTCATGATATTTGCAGCGAAGCATAAGCATAGTATGAAATATCGAGCGGGTTATGTAGATATGCACCGGTCATGATTTCTTCAATTAAGTGTGGTTCTTTGTGAACATGCGGCTTTTGATTGACTCCTCAATTACGATCATTGCAATCGTCGGGGTGTACACAGCATACGACGAGTTAGCAATAAAGCGCGAAAGTGTCTTTGACCACTTTCATTGAATTGAGGTACCACGACCACGGTTCCCGTTGATCGGTACAAATCTTACTGTGATGGTAGGATTCACGAGAATCTCCTTGGCGGGGTTTGCGGCTGTTCTATTTGTTCTCAAACCGGAAGCGTCTCAAAGAGACAACAACGAGTGAGTGAACGGCAAATTGAGATTCACTGATTGATGAAAAATGATTTGAAAAACAATCGCGTAATGCTTGAAGAAAGAGTTTTTGCAATACGACGAAGGTTTTATGAGAAAGATCAATTTTCAATCAAAATACTTTTTGTATTAGAGAATGAGTACACATTCGACGTGCTAGTGAAAAGAAGAAATTCGCACATCGAACGGTTTTTCTAATAGTATTTTTTCAATCAGATATACTTTTTGAGTTTGAAAATGAATACACATTCGACGTGCTAGAGAAAAGAAGGTTTGCACATCGAACGGTTTTTTCCAAAAGTATTCGTCAATTCCAATCCTGGACCAAGGTTGATTCAAGATTGAATCTCCCCATCGATTCTATCCAGTTGTCACAAGTTTGATCTTACGAGAAGATCTCACATGTCACCCACCAAGAGCTTGTTTGATGTTGGCTCTAGAAGGATTTCCATCTTCATCGTGAATACTTTTACATACCACTCAGATGTTCTGGCAATACCACAAGGATAATGCGTAGGACTCTTAATATATACTTACTTTCCACATTGTGTGAAAAAGCAAGTCTTCAAGAATTTAGTGTCCTAACGAGATATTTTGGATGATCTCTTGGCTCTAGACTCAATAGTGCACATTTGGTTCCTGTGTCGGAGACTAGGGAGAGGGTCTCCTTCTTCAATATCAACAATCTCTAAGAGAAGGTCGATAGATAATGTCGGTTCCCCGTGAGAATAAAACAAGTCCTTTTAAGAGGAACTTGAGTAATTTGGGAAGTTGTAGTGCAGTGCGTCACTGGGTCCATGACGTCTTGTCTTTAATACCGGCGTTACCTTAGTAACCACCAGTAGCATATGTATTGAACCCGGTTACTGCCCTAAGGTTGAATTATTGGAGGGCTATTTCTTTTCACCCTTTTTCACATTCAATTCTTTTTCATTCTTCAACCCCTTCAGTGCTTACCGAGACTTCATCACTAGAACCTTGTTGGGTTTATTCCAGTACTAGCTCTGTCTCAGTCCGCACTCTTCCCACATCTCACTTTTCTCCTTTTTTCATCATACCTAAAGACTCTACACTATCTAGTGGATTGTCCCTGGGTAGATCCCTCCAGTTCTGGCGGATCGTGGGAACAAATACCTAACCTCACCATCCTTATAACTCTATGCATAAAGCAAAATGGTCGGTCTTTTGGTATTGTTCTTTCCTTCTTGAAACCAATTGAAAAATCATTTGGAAAAACAATCAAGGTACTTGTGATACGAGATCAAAGCATTTTGTACCCTAATAGTTTTGATCATTTAGAAAACCTCCCCCTCAACATGTGCGTATGATTTAGAAATTGTTTAGCACAAGGAGGCAAGAGGACTTTGAAATATTTTCTTTGATCACAATTTTCATACGAAAAAGCCATTTGATTTTCATGGTAAAATTCTCCCCCTCAATATGTGCATAGGATTTTTGAAATCATTTTTATCACATAGAGGCAAGAGTTAATTTGAAGCACATCCACAATCACAAGCGCCATTAAGAAACCATTTTAAAACTCAATCAAGGTACTTTATGTTAACACATAAAAGCATTTGCACCTCGATAGTTTATTATCTTAAAAATGCTCCCCCTCAATATATGCTTCGAGATTCGAAAGCGTTTAGCACATACGAGAGAGCAGCCTGCACAATTAAATCAAAATGATCACCTTTTATCTCAAATTTCATTATTAAATCACAAATTCTCCCCCGATCAAAAATATCAATCCCTTTGAGATTTTGGATCCCAAGTGATTTAATACGGTTTAGAAAACATGGGAGAATATGTGGCCTGGTTTAAATACTCATCATGTTTTTGGATAACTCCTCCTCCTCAACATGTGCATTGTGTATGAAATTGTTTGGCACATGGAGGCAGGAGTGCCTTTAAAGGACTAAAACCAATTCCATTTAAACAGATAAGAGATTTAACTCACGATCTCTCCCTTGATCAAAAATATCAAACCATTTGAGATTTGTGATCCCATCTGATTTAAATTATTTAGAAAGTTTTAGGGAAAGACGTGGCAAGATTTAATTTTGAAAAATGACAGATAAGGACCAGATTTAGACATTAAAGATTGTTAGTGTCAGGTATGATAGTTTTTAAGAGATCTTTAAGTAAAATAAAACAATTTCACAATCAAACAAGAACAAAAAAAATTTCATTTTGACAGATCTTTGAGTTTTAAAGAAAAACCATACCATGACATAACATTAAATCTTTAGATCACCACATTTTAGCGTACAAAACGGAACTTTTTGTGTAGGAATATCGTTTTGAAAATATTTTATTTTAAATCACTCTCCCCCTCAATCCATGACAGAAGTCAATAATTGAGTGACTTAGGTTTTGATAACAAGAAGTCCGGTGATTTTCAAAAAATTAGTCTAATATATTTTCAAAACAATATTTTCCATTTTCAAAATAATTTAATCAAAATTATTTAAAAATGGTATCTGCACAAAGATCGTTAGGTGGTTGAGAAGCTTCCTTTGTTCTTTGTAGGGCTTAGAAAACCGTCTGCAGGATGCGGTGAGACTTCTTCTTCGTTGCATTTTGAATGCCAGCTGAGGTCAAATTAAGCTCCGTTTCTTCAATCAATTAGAAGAAAACCATTTCTGATGGTGAGACCTCTTACGTTGCATTTATGCCAACTCTCCATTGAAGTCCAAATAAACTCTGTTTCTTCATTTGTCAACCCAAGAGATAGTTACCCTTTCCTTTCGGCATCCAATCATCATCAATAGTGGGATCCGGATCGGGAACATCTTTATAACCAATATACTGCGCATACGTTAGTGAACACACATACAGATATATGGTGGTCGACATCACCCATAACAGCAATCGACTAATTAAAGTCAATTCAACATAACAATCAGATCATATAAGGCATGGGGTTTATGTGTTAATCAAACTCTAATCATCTAAACCTAACAATCATATCCTAAATTCCTAGTCCTTTGACACAGGCAAATATCATTTTTAATTAAGCACGTAGGATAATTAAGAAAGCTCGTTAGATGATATAGATTTGAAAACATTCTCCCCCTCAATCAATGACTCAATTTGTGAAAGGTTTAAGAGTGCTGAAGTCATCGATTGAGTTTTTGCGAATTAATATGAAAACTCTGATCCTGATTGATTTTTCAAGCAACTCATTTACCACCATTTTAGAAAACACCAAATATTTTTCTGAAGAATTTTAGACGGAAAAACATTTGTGTTGGAACAGCAGTCCTTCGACATACTTTCCTTGTTTAGTTTATAGGATAAGTGCACGAAATATTTTGAAAATAGGTTTAGCGCAACACTTTCCTTCCTTTAAAAGAACGGGTTGATATCTGAAATAATAGCAAGCAATAGTTTAAGCACGCGGGTTCTGATCGAAATAGCGCAAGCCATTATTTGAAGCCGGGTTCTGATCGAAATAATTGTAAGCCATCGATTTGTGACATGTTTTGAAAAGAATATTTACACCCTCACTCGAACTTCATCTAAAGTCCGTGCCATTATTGAATGACATTTCTAAGACCGTAGATGTTATCGATACCAGAAGACATGTCTTGAGAAAAACATATTTTTGAACTTTTTCAAATTTTTCTGATTTTTATGGGTTTTTGTTGATTTTCTATTTTTCTATTTTCTTTTTCTTGGTTATATATTTTTCTATTTTGTTTTGCTGGTTTTATATTTTTGTATTTTGTTTTTTTGAATAAATATATACAAGGACAGAATAGATGATATAGTTAAGAGGATGATGATACGAGTACCAAGATAAGAATATCGAGCATCCTCGTTGTAGAAGATAGAAGTCATCATCTCTTAAACATTCACCACCAAAGCTTTCGAGGCTATTGCATTGAAGAAAGAAATTGAACCATCTGAAAGTGAGACTCTGGCAGCTTCCCCCCAAACTGAAAATCCTTTGGATGGCGGATTGACTCTATTTCAAGCTTTCCTTAGCAGGTGCCTGAGAGAAGCACACCATTATCATAAATCCATTTGCTCCTATTAAGACCGATAATCGAGATTCTCCATTGAGGTTATATCATCCAATAGAACATAAACAAGCGTTTCATCCCACACATAAATAATCTTCTCAAATTTCTTTTCCACTGAGGTCCGAAGCAATCCATTCTAAAAAGGTATCAAGAGAACAATTCCCCCAAGTAGTTGAATTGAAGCAGTCAGTTTCTTTGTATAATGCTCAAGAACTCGAAGTACACCAATATCCAAGAACTCTCCCGAATACACATCATGAGGGGAATGAAGAACACCTTCCCATGTTCACATTTTCTTCCACGATGATCGTGTATAAAGCTCAAGTATCCGAAGTATACCAATACCCAAGGAAGGAATAGCGATAACATTGAAGAAGCGGGGCCAAGTCAGCGATTATCTGCGGATGACAATCTCTGCGGATGTCAACTCGGAATAAGTGACTATATCTCGAATCAGCTTGATTAAGCCCTCAAGTGAAACAGCTGAGCATCCCCAATGTACACAATCTCTCTCCCCTGATCATTGCGACACCATCGAAATCACCACATACTAGTGTACCTCTGTTATCTTCAGAAACTTTCTCTAACATCACTTCCCCCATGTAGTTGGAATAATAACACAAAAAGCCTTGATGAGTAAAACCTTGAGTTTCTCTGCGGTCATGACAATTGTTTTCCCGGGATATCTTCAATCACTTAGAAGTATTAAGCTCATCAAGTTTACTCGCCATGAGTCAAACCTTGAGTTTCTCTGCGGTACTAACATTTGTCTTCCCGGGATGTCTTCAGTTACTTAGAAGAATTAAGTTCATCAAGTTTACTCGCTTTGTGTTTATATGTGAGTCTCCTTTCTCCTTGCTGGAATTGACACTTCAGAATCAGCAAGTCTTTGTAAGTCCGTATACTAGAAATATTTTGAGAAGAACATCATTAGCTCGGATGTATCGTGAGAGTCAACTTCTTGAAGAATAACGTGAGCAAGTCTAATTAGGGATTAAATTTGGCATTTCAAACTCCCCCAATTAGTGCTCTCCTAAACGACAATCTATTTGATAAATGCCGAGAATAAGAAGAAGTCTTTTGATAATCACATGCAACTTCGTCTTTTAGTCTTCTAATCATACAGCGAGAAAATGTAGAACCATTGTAGACTTCGACCTTCTTCTAGATTGTCGGTTGGGGAATAGATAGTTAACATCTTCAACTCACACCAAAAAGCATCCCACCAAAAGCATCCCAATTAACTTACATCTTGCAAATCCCCTTAACTAAACTCTCTCCCAATCAAACAAAACGAAAGATGTTCATCAAGGAAATCAGCAATCAGGCCGCAAAGAACACACAAGATGGTAACACCAAACTACCAATCACATCAAACAAGAACAGAGAGATTGTTACGGAATCATCATGTTCTTTTATCGTGAAGCATTAACGGAAGCACTTTGTCGATAAACTCATCAATCCGAGTGAAGATGTCAACCAACGGCTCTTAAAAGAGAGAAACTTCATGTGAAGATGACCTGATAAGAAGAAGCTCGGTTCTTACATGAGTTTAGAGCCGTATGACCATTAATATTCTCAAATATCAATCAACAATGCCAAAAATTCACACTTCTTCTCCTCCTCAAGAATTGCATACGGAGATGCCATTCTTGACTAAATAAGTGAACATTATCCAAATGTAGTCTATTCACACTTCTCCCCCGCAAAAACAGCACAGGATGTCGCCATCGTCATTATAGTTGAGAAAGTGGAATCAGAAAACAATCAACAGTAGCCTAGTTCACTTAATTTGAAGCGCATGGAAAAGTATGAAGCATGTTGATGAGAATGGTCATAATAGAGAAGATTTCTCTTCATCAGAAGATAAAGCGCCTTGACCACGTACACTTTTCTTTTCTTTAGAGTACGAGGCATGAACTGATGTGTTCATACATCATAAGAAGATTTCTCTTCTTTCAAAGATAATCGCTTGAAAGCGTACACATTTCTTTTCTTTAGAGTCACGAGGCTGGCTGAAGTGAGCAGACGTCATAATCTCTCTCTTTTCAACTCTCTTGGCAAAACATGTAATCAACCCCATTATCATTCTGTAGGCTCTTTGTTGTGACAAGTGATGGAGAAAACCCAATATGATGAATTTGACTCACGAAGTAAGCTAACGAACTTCGTGACTTAAACTTGCACATATGTAACAAAGAGCGGTGCCGAGACTTCATGCTCCATTGAATCTCTAAGTACTCTATACTCTTCATCCAACCAGCCATCAAGTATAAGACGTACATCACCTCTTGAAAATCCACAGTTGAATGTGACACTGAGCACTACAACGTAACTCCTTAAAGTGATAGTTATATTGTTGAGGTAAGAGCCCAGTTCCCCCAAGTGGTAAATGAAAAGGTAAAAGTCACCCAACAATAACTAGATTTCTAAGTCTTCGTTTTTGATAACAAGCTCAAACAAGGATCATGAAGAATCTTCATCCAACCATCCCCGATACCTTCAGATACTAAGTGCACTTGCCCGTGATAATTCACTTCAACCTCAAATAAATAATACTGAATTAACGCCGTTGTCACATCTTCTGAATAAAAACTAAAATCTAGCCTCCTTTAACGTTTTAAGTGAACTCTGATAATGGTTTCACCCCGACCATGGTCAAAAGCACATAACCCAGTAAAAACCTTGTAATAACCAAAGCGCCATGACGAATATCCAAACACACATCCAATTCATGAAGTACACCCTTTTATCCCTTCTTGAAGCAGACGTAGCACCCGACATCAAATAAGAGATCTCGAAATACACTTTCCTTTCTCCAAGATGGTTCCATCAATACGGGATTTTACAACTCTATGGTTTAAACCGAGAAATAGTTTCTTTTGCGGGATTTTACAAAACCAAGAATAAACCGTAAGATAGATCCAGAAATGCACTTTACAATTACCAGGATATTTCCATTGTCACGGGATTTTACAAGTCTATGATTTAAACCGAGAAATAGGTTCTTTCGCAGGAATTTACAAAATCAAGACAAAACCGTAAACAATGTCAGCTTGAAGGTGTTAAGACAACTTTGGTTTTGGTGAATATCTGTTTTAGGGGAACATGCATTGGTTCTTCAACGATTCTTCTCCACCATGAACAATTCTATACCCAAATGTAGACAGCTTCACAAACCATACTAAGTCAAGTAGTATATACTACTTCCCCCTGGAGGTTGACCGTAACACATCAAAGTACACGTTTCTCCCCCATGATGGTTTCGAGCTTTCGGAAGCATCATAACGTGACCATTTGCACGAGAAGTTCTTGTCATAAGTAAACATCTTGAAAAATCATAACTGACGCTTAAGATTCTTGAAAGATTTTGCTTAGACTGTGAAGTATCACTGAGATTTTGTGGCGTCGAATATCCCATGGGAATTGCAGAAATTGAACCTACATTGGTTCATCGGCTAATAGTAATGACCACATATGAAGATAACGTCACTTTAATAAAACCGTACACAAACCCCGTAGTCATTTTTCACTTTTTCGCTCAAGCCGTGAATTTGTATCCCTCCGTGAAAAAATTACCATACCAATATACCAATACAGATGTCCAATAATAAAAATTGTATCCAATAATTTGTAAACAAAAATTGGATAACAAGATTTTTATGTTTATATTTCTCAAATGAAGTATCAAACGAATATTGCAAATCCATCTAAACAATCCAGTTCACGTGAAGAGATTGAGTCCAAAACAAATAAATATCTGATCTAAACTCGGTCCATATCAGTAATATTCGGATCCGATCAGCCCATTATCAAAAACACAACTCAACCCATCATGATCCAATAAGTGAAACCCGATCCAATTGATTATAAAGAGTATGGTTATAAAATGTTTCACACACAGTTTACTTAACCTAACCCTAAAAATCACTTATGATAAAAATGTCCCCATCACACATTTTTCTCTCACCATCATCTATAACCTCAAACCCTAATCCATTTCTCAAAATAATTCCGCCCCTTTTGTTTAATTCAGAACATCTACACCAAACACCAAAATACTTTCAATACAAACCCAACACAAAAGTAGACGCCTCCAATATTCACTAAGAATCGATTTCAACGAATCTCACGAGGGATGGCTTCGAGCCACTGCCACAGGGATGGTAAGTGATGAAGAGAAATGAATCAAGATCATATGGAAGTAGAGGGTAAGTAAACTCGAGAACCTCATATATGATTAAAGTTATACACGAATCAAAGAAAAAGGGTAACATACATGTTATAACCTTTTCTTTAATATAATACATAAGCGAGAAAATATTTTGATCTATGAGGCAATATTTCACTTGTGTATAGATCTCTTGAGATCTATGAGTTTAAAGAACCTAACACAAAGATGAACAAGCTGAGATCATTCCGTAATAGCCTTTTCAAAAACTTTGTAGAGTAAATTAAGATCTCTGAAGAAATTATTTTCGTGAAAAAGGACCTTAGAGTCTTGATGTTTCCATTATGAGAATCACGAAAATAAACTGAGATCATGTGAGTTTTTTTTTTTTTTTTTCGATTTAGAGTCTTGTTTGATTGAGAGATGGGGAGTGATGGAGAGGGTTCATTGAAGTGAGTCTAGATGTAGGCTAAGTTGTTTCGAATCTGTTGTTATTTTCATTCACATATCGTTTTCTGTTCATTAAAGCATGGACTGATGAAGGTCTTGACAAGGACTGAGGTTATGATGTTTATGGTATATTGGTAAATGTTGTGGTCATTGATATGTTGGTGATGACAGAGGTCAAACATAATAGTCTTCTTCATCCTTATTTTTGTCTAAGTCGCTACCCAAAACTGATAAGTCGCTAGGTCTTCAAAACAAGAGTTAAGTTGCTAGCCAATTTTTTTTCACACAAGTCGCTACTTGTTAAATAACAAGTAGCCAAGTCGCTAACCTTTTAGTCACAAGTCGCTAGCAAAGCATTAAACCAATTCGTTACTTCTTTCAAAACACAAGTCGCTAGGGTCATGAGTCAATTCGCTAACTTATCAATATAAGTCGCTAGGCCTTTTTCAGTATCAATTCGCCACTTAGTTTTATACATAACTCGCTATTGACTTTCAAGAAAGTCAACGATTAACCAAGTCGCTACAGAGATAAATATCAAGTCGCTAGGCAATTCGCTACAATTTTAGACCACAACTCGCTACTTGTTAAAAAACAAGTAGCTACATGAGTCAAGTCGCTATGATGAACATGAGGACCATTTTTTTCGAATAAGTTGCACAACCCAGAAAACTTGCATAAAACTGCTTCCTTGACCCAAGTTTTGACCAAAAAAAATGACCAGATATTCATTTGACCATAAAAGCAGTGATTGGAACAAGGCGGATGCCATTTTGACCATAAAAAAGATTGAGTTGAGATACAGACTTGGACATAGAAAAACATGAAACAGACGATGATGAGGAATTTGAATGGACCAAGATACATTTTGACCAAGCAGATACATAGCAAAACATTTTTCGGTTTACCAAAATATAACAACACAGTGAAAACCACAATACATCAATAACACATTAAGCATGGTACGAAACCACCATAAATCAACACAACACAAAAATCTTGGCTCTGGTACCAATTGTAGGATCGTTATTTTATTGTGTTGATGATTCGGGTGGTCTTGGAAGATCAAAATACATGTTTGCCATAGTTAGAGAGTTAGTAGAGAGAGAGGGTGTTCTTGCTAGAGGTTTACACAAATGAAAGGTTAGATTGAATTGAAGCACCACCCCTTCCATGGAAGGAAGGGGTATTTATACTACACAATACCGACCTCCTATCGGCTGTGGATCAGGTATCTGATGGGTAAAGCCCGTCCTTCCTCCACGGTGTTGTACTATGCTAAACTAGACTAATAACTAACTAATAAAACAATAAATAACGTAACTAACGATTTTTCTACGAGCTAACTTATGCTAGATAACACTTGGGGTGACCGACTCTTTATTATGGAATTTTCTAATTCCTAACATTATGGCCACTGATGGTAACCCCATGCCTACTACAACTGTATGGCCACTGATGGTAACCCTTTTGAAGCTAATGCTGTGGGCGGGATTTCTAATCAAGGAGGCAACCAATACCGTGCTCCTATGAGCCAACCACCGTCCTAACCACTACCCACGGACCACGGGTTTCAACCAAAACCGTAATCAAAATCAGAATAGACCAAACCAATGTTTTCAAAACCAAGGTAATTTTAATCCGAACAACGGTTTTCAAAATCAAAGTCAAAACTTCCAACACCAAGGAAATTTTAATAGAAACCGGTCGGGGAAATTTCAACCGGTATTTTCATGGCAATAATCAAGAAACTTTCAAAATCAAGGCCCTAATCCAAACAATAGAGGCGGAATTTTCTGCGTAAAATCAAGCCATTGTTCCAAGCTGGACCATCATCCGATGAGTTGTTGAAACAATTCATGAAATCCAAGAGGAAATGAACGAGGTTGTTGGTTAGCCGATTTCGACATTAAGAAGTCTTAAATGATCGACCCTGGGCTCGGAAAACTTCCGAGCAACACGATCGCTAACGGGGAAGATGCAAAGGCGATCACAACCCGAAGTGGTGCTTCATATGATGGACCCGCTATTCCTACTACCTCTTCTTCTTCCTCGGTGAGGTGGAAAGTGAACTGGCGACAAAGGACAAGGAACTTCCTACTAATCAACGGGTACCAGCAATGTCCATCCTCGGGTTGTCCAAACAAAACCAAACACAGGGTTGTTTTGAACCTCCGGTTGATAACCCCAAATCCAAAACTTCTATTCCTTACCCTCACGCGTTTAAATGAGCAAAAACTCCGAAAAAGCCAGGTCATCAAATGGAAAAAATTTTTCAAATTTTCCAAGAACTTCATTTTGACATAAGCTTTGCGGGATGCCATCATCTTGATGCCCAAGTTTGCATCGACTCTCAAACACATGTTGAGCAATAAGGAAAACATTTGAAATGGCCAAAACTCCTTTGAGCGAAGCGCTCCAGTTCTGTTAAAAGCTTCCCGAGAAGCTTGGAGATCCGGAAAATTTCTTCTTCCTTGTGTTTTTCTGGGATGATTGAATGCTTTGCCCTTGCCGATCTTGGTGCAAGCATCAATCTGATGCCTTATTCGGTATGGAAGAAGCTTTCTCTTCGGAACTTATTCCCACCTCGCATGACTCTTGAGCTTGGATCGTTCTATATCGTCTCTTGGCATCGAGGATGTATTCGTGAAAGTAGGAAAGTTCCATTTTCCATGACTTGTGGTTGTTGATTTCGATGCCGATCATCGGGTTCCTCTCATTGTTGGGCGAGGATTCGAGAGCGGGCGTGCTCTTATTGATGTATTTGAGCAAGAAATCGCGTTACGAGTGGGTAATGAAGCTGTCACTTTAACCTTGATCAAACCGAGGTACTCTTCAAATTATGATCTGAATCAGGTTAATGAGTCGATGTAATCGATATTGCTTGGAAGGTACTCTCAAGAGTTTCTTGGTTATCTTCATAATTACCGTGAGTGGGGATTCCACCACATCTTCTAAACCTATCATTGCCGACTCTTCCACCTCTCCGTTTGAGGGAGGTGACTTTTTTCTGGAAGAGATCGATGAGTTTCTTGCTAGTGATGAATCAATTTAGCACTGGAATTGATGGTGTTTATGATTCGGAGGGAGATATTCTTTATCTTGAGAAATTGTTAAATGAAGATCCATTACCTTCGCCTCCTCCAGAAAGAGATCACGATTGAGGAAATCAAATCGACAAACTTCTCTGAAGAATTTCCGAGGTTGAACTTAAGGACCTACCTCCTCATCTCGAGTATGCATTCTTGGAGGGTGATGATAAATTACCCATCATAATTGCTAAAGACTTAACTGAGGAGGAGAAGACCGCTCTCATAAAGGTCTTGAAGTCACACAAGCAAGCAATTGCTTGGAAACTCTCCGACATTAAGGGTATCAACCATGAGTTTTGTACTCACAAAATCTTAATGGAGGATGACTTCAAACAAGCATCCAACATCGAGAGAAGGGTGAATCCTAAGATTCATGAGGTTATCAAACAAGAGGTTCTCAAACTTCTTGATGCCGGTTTAATTTACCCGATCTCGATAGTCCTTGGTTAGCCCAATTCACGTGTTCGAAAAAAGGTGGCATAACTGTTGTCACAAATGAAGAAAAGCGAGTTAATTTCGACTTCGATTGGTTACGGGATGGCGTGTGTGCATTGACTATCGCAAGTTAACGAAGCCACCCGTAAAGACCATTTTCCTCTACCCTTCATGGATCAGATGCTTGAGATTAGCGAGGGGAATACTATTGTTTCCTTGATGGTTTCTCGGGTTACTTTCAGATCCCCATTGATCCGCTGGATCAAGAAAAACCATTCACTGCCCATATGGAACTTTTGCCTGGGGCGTATGCCTTTTGGCCTATGTAATGCTCACGCGCACGTTCCAACGATGTATGATGGCAATTTTCCACGACATGATCGGGGAAATAATGGAGGTGTTTATGGATGACTTCTCGGTCATTGGGGACTCGTTTCATACATGTCTCTCCCATTTAGAAAGAATGCTTCAAAGGTGTGAAGACACCAATATTTGTCTAAATTGGGAGAAGAGCCACTTTATGGTCAAAGAAGGCATAGTCCTTGGCCATAAGATTTCCAAAAATGGGATTGAGGTAGATAGAGCAAAAGTTGATGTTATTGCTAAATTGCCTCATCCTACTACCGTCAAAGGTATTAGGAGTTTTCTAGGTCATGCCGGGTTTTATCGTAGATTCATTCAAGATTTCTCTAAAATCGCTCGGCCTATGACCCATCTTCTCGAAAAAGATGCTCCTTTTATCTTCTCTCCTGAGTGCATCGAAGCTTTTGAAATACTAAAGAAAAAGCTACGAAGCACCCATTCTAGTTGCCCCGACCGGATTTACCCTTTGAGCTCATGTGCGATGCAAGTGCTTTTGCTATCGCTTGATCTTGGGGCAACGAAAAACCAAGCACTTTCACCTATCCACTCACGTAAGTAAAACTATGGACGAAGCTCAAACCCATTACACCACTGAGAAAAAGAATTATTATTGTGGTGTATGCGTTTGAAAAGTTTTGGCCATACCTTATCTTGACCAAATGCGTGGTGTATACGGATCACTTGGCTCTCAAATATCTCTTTGCAAAACAAGATGCAAAACCGAGATTGCTCCGTTGGGTTCTCCTCCTACAAGAATTTGATATCATCATACGTGATAAAAAAGCTGAGAACACAGGCTGCGATCATCTGTCCGTCTAGAAAACCCTCACCAAGATGTGTTCGAGAAAAAGGAAATAAAGGAAACATTTCCTCTCGAAACAATCAATGTGGTTTCTTTTCGTGGAGACTCTTCTACCCCATGGTTTGCCGACTTTGCAAATTACCATGCGGGTAACTTTGTGGTGAAAGGGATGTCGTCCCAACAGAAAAACAAATTCTTTAAAGATGTAAAACATTACTTCTAGGACGACCCCTACTTGTTCAAAATTTAGCGGATCAAGTCATCGGCGATGTGTGTATGGTCGGAAGGCAATGACATTCTCAAGGCTTGCCATTACGGACCTCTTGGGGACATCATAGCCCCAACTACACCGCCAAGAAGGTGTTTGATTTCGGATTCTATTGGCCCACGATTTACAAGGATGCCCACGAATTTGTCAAAACTTGTGGCTTGTCAGCGTCAGGGAATATCTCACAAAGAAATGAAATGCCGCAAAACGCCATTCAAGTGTGTGAGATTTTGACATCTGGGGCATTGACTTTATGGGGCCATTTCCTTCTTCTCGCGAAAACAAATACATACTATTGCGTGGCGTTGACTATTTGTCAAAATGGGTTGAAGCTAAGGCTTTGCCTACCAACGATGCCAGAGTTGTTGTGAAATTCTTAAAATCTCTTTTTGCTAGGTTTGGAACTCCACGAGCCATAATCGGTGATCGGTAGTGCGCATTTCTGCAATGACCAGTTTGATAGAGTCATGCAAAAGTATGGTGTAACTCACCGTCTCTCTACTGCGTACCACCCCCAAACAAGTGGGCATGTGGAAGTTTCCAACAGGGATTAAAGAATCTTGGAAAGGACAGATGGCGAAAACCGTGCCTCTTGGTGGATAAGCTAGATGGCGCACTCTGGGCCTTCGTAAAGCTTATAAAACACCCATCGGTGCACTCCATACAAGCTAGTAATACGGGAAAGGCATGTCATCTGCGGTTGAGCTTGAGCACAAGTCACACTGCGGGCCTTGAAACATGCCAACTTCGATATTCAGACAGGTGGTGATCACCGGAAAGTTCAAATGAATGAATTAAATGAACTCCGTGATCAAGCATATGAGAACTCTTTGATCTACAAAGAAAAGACAAAGAAGATTCATGACTCTAAAATCAAGAACCGCGTTTTTAACGTTGGTGATCGAGTCCTTCTTTTCAATTCAAGATTGAAGATTTTCTCAGGAAAACTAAAACCCAGCCAGTCGGACCATTTACCATCACTAAAGTATTTCCATATGGCACCATTGAGTTATCTCAACCCGAAGGTCCAAAATTTAAAGTGAATGGTCATCGGTTGAAGCATTATTTTGGAGGGCATTCCTCCGTGGTTGTCCGGATCTACAAACTTTCCCCATGAACCAATGAATGCGGGGATCGAGTCAAGCTAGCGACTCGGGAATCAAAAACAGTAGCATGCCATATGGGTTTTCACCCATATTTCTGACTTCTTTCTACTTTCTACCACCCTAGTGTGGGGGTTGCCCACATGTTGTGTATATATAAGTTTCAAAAAAAAAAAAAATCTTTCAAATAATGGTAGTATTTCCTTTTACGTTCTCGTTTCGGCATAACAGCCGGTACTTTGAATATTGAGGGCAATATTCATTTCTAGTATGGGGGGAAATTCTCACGAATTTTATCATGTAATTATACCGCCTAATTCCCCATTTTTGGCCAAAATTTTTTTTTGGAGTAAGTGTTTTACACTTACTCAGCCTATGGTTATCGATCCGCCATGTCTAATAAACGGAAGGATTGGCTAATCCAGGAGCAAGCGGCTCTTGGTAAAGATATCTCAAATCCGTTGACGGCTTGCAATTTGCCCAAAATTGTATGGTATTCGACTCACCATATCTTTAATTAGTGAAGAGTTGGCTAGCCCGCAAGTTTATAGCTTGTGGTAAAGGCAGTGGAAAAACCATAATTGGTAATCGGCTCACCAAAGATAATATTGATAATTTATCTAAGAGTTGGCTAGTCGAGAAGCAAGCGGCACAAAGACAAATCAAATCCGTTGTGGTGGTTTGCTCAAAATCACATGGTTATCATTGTACCATGGTTCTTACTTGAACTGAAACATTTGGCTACTCCAGAAGTAATGGCTTTTTGGTAAAGAGATTCAAATCCATTAAGTTTTCTCAAAAGATTGCTAGGGACTAGCAATAGTTTAGTGTGGGGATTGATGAGTGTTTAAATACTCATCATTTTGGTCAAATCTACTGAATAAAACACTTAAAATGCTCTGAATGCATCAAAATATCAAAATATCTCAAAATTGCATTTTATATGTTTCAGATGCAAAATGTTTAAAATCAGATGAAAAATGAGCTAAGTTTGCATAATTGGCGATTTGATCCCCCAAGTTTCAAAAGTTGTCAGAAATAGTCCCTGAGCACTTATTTCAAAAGAAAAGTCACCAAAGGTCCTTTTAAAATCATAAGTTGTCAAAATTAGTCCTTTGGTGAAAAATATCAAAAGTTTTGAGAAATTACAAGTTTAGTCCTCCAAGTTTCAAAATTGTCAAAAATAGTCCTTGGAAATTTGAAAATGTCCATTTTGGTCCTTGTACTATTGAAACTTGTCACTTTTGGTCCCTTGGAACAACTTTGCATAATTGGCAGCATTGGTCCTTGTATTTTCAGAAATTGCAAATCAAGTCCTTGTATTAATACCTAAACCATGAACCTTGGACCTTGTCAAAACCAATTGGACCCCTGCCATAAGCCATTTGGACCCCTATTTTTGACCCCCCCTTCAATATATTATACCCTGGTCAAATCCCAAGTCAAACAATCACACCCCTTTACCCGCCTTTTTCTTCTTCCTCACCAACTGCTTCTGCAAATCTAGTCCTCCCATCATTCCAGCTCAAACCTCACCTCTCCTTGTTCCCCCCACCTCAACAACCATCCAAGAAGCATTTAATGCTTCTTCAACCCTTGCACTCAACCCCCACTGCTAAAACCATTTTTGGCGCCAAAATATGATCCAACGGCCAATATCTTTTCAACTCATCCAATGGTCCTGAATTCAAGTGGGATCTGCTCAGAGGGCTAGTGGAAGCTTTTTGGTATAAATAAAGGAGGAAAGAGAAGCATGAAGAAGTAGATTTTAGTTTTAAGTTTTCATATATGTCGTTTTAATATAAATGTCTTTAGTTTAAGTTGAAAATTGTAATCTTTTGTTTTATTGTACTAAACTCAAGTCATTTTATCAGTGTAACTTACTTTCTAATATCAATTCAAGGTTTTAATATAGTTTCAAGTTTTTGTGCTACTGTTGAAAAGTTCAGTTTCAATCTCTTAGAATCAATGCTCCAAGTAGCTATATCTTACTTCAAATAAGCTTATATAAGCTACTTATAGCTTTTTGTGAGCTTATAAATCAATTTCAAGTAACTTGGGTCCTTGGTCAACAAAAGTCAAATTGAGAAGATAATTTGGTTAAGCAGGCATGGAAGCTGATTTGGGTTGATGCAGTGTGAATATGGGTTTATGATAGGTTTAGGACAGTGGTTACCTTTAGTGTTTGGCAAGCCATTGTGGCTAGGACTCTTGTAAGTGTTGAAATACCTTTTGATTACTGCCATAATTGTATCAATAATGTAGTAGGTATTTGATAATTGAAGTCTTGTTATCAGCATTATATTTGTAGTTTAGATCTGTTCTGAGATAAATCATAGCTTGGAGTTGTAATTTAGGAAGAATCAAAGTTCAAATCAGTGGTTTAAGTAGTGTTTGGAATTGCTGCATAATCTGTGTTTAAGGTTTGTTCAGTAGTTAAGACTTGTTGTTTTAGGCTTGTGTAGCTCAATTGTACTCATTCTAGTCATAACATTGTGTCTGCACACTCTCAAAGTCAAAATCATCAAGAAACTGTCTTAATTTCTTAACTGTTGGAGCTTTTGAAAATCCAAAGCTTGATTTGTGCTTAGATATCATAGACATAGATTGCATTAAGTTTATTTCATCATATTACATCATAATCAGTTGACAAATTGGTTTTAAATCTCACAAAAGTCAAACTTGCATAACTGCTTCAAAAGTCAAAAAGTGTAAAATCCAGTTTTCACCCAACTAGAGAGATTTTTCATTGATTCATTCCTGGATCAAATCAAGTGAAATTGTGGGTTTAAAAACTTCAGCTGGTCTATTTTCTTAATATCATTTTTATAGATTTTTGTAAATTTTTTACAAGCTCTTAAACAGCTTGTCAATATGGGTACAAATCCCCTGTACACACTCAGTGTATACTGAGTGTGCACAGGTTTTGTGCAGGGCTTGTAACAAGCTCAGTTTAGCTTATCTGGGTCTCATCTTTGGTTTAGAAGTAGCTAGCCAGGTCTAGTGTAAGTTCCAACTTCTGTTTTTTTTAATTTCAGCTTATTGGGTAGCTTGTGCTTAAGCTTAAAAGTAGTAGCTGGAAACTGTTTTTAACACATAAGCTCAAATAACCAAATCTGTGTAGCTGGTGCAATAGAGGTTAAGAGCAGTTGTGTTTGGTTGCTTTTAAGTAGTTTTAGCATTTTATAGCTTCTGTAATCAGTTGGTGGTCTTTGGTGTTAATTTGCTTATTCCAAATGCTTATTTATAAGCACTTTGCATTGCAGTTTCAATTTCTTACACACAAGCCACTATTTTTATATTTTTATTAGATTTATAATATTATTTTAGACTTTTCCTGAAATTTTCATAATTTTTCATCACTGTTTGCTATTTTTCTTCATTTAAATCAGTTTTTAGTACGTTTTAATTAGCTTTTAATACAATTAAATCATAAAAACTTCAAAAAAATAAGTTTTCATTTTTCATAGGTTAAGATAAATATAAAAAGTCAAAAAAATATTTTTCCAGATTTTTCTTAGTTAAATTTGTATTTTTAAGCAATTTAAGTAGTTTTAAATAGTTTTAATTCATAGAAAATACAAAAATAATCAGAAAAATATAAAATTAGTTTTGAAAATTCTCTTTAGTTATTTTAGATTTTTCTAAGTCATAATTTCATTTTTCTAGCTTTATTTCATATTTTCTTGTATTTTAGGCTATTATTTAATAAGTAAAATTAGTTTTTAATTAATAATAATTAATTAAATAGTTTTAAAAATAATTTTCTTTTTCTAAATATTTTCTCTTATCATTAGGTTTGTCAAAATGTCATTTTTATATTTTTAGGATTAATATTTCTTTAGTTTCACATTTTCTTTTGTACGTCACGTAGTTTTTAAGTTAGATTTTATAAAAGAAAAATCAAAAACATTATTTTGCAAATAGTGATAGCGTTTATTTAATATATTTTATCTTTTTAATTTTCTTTAATTTGCATTTAAGCCCTTGTACTTTATATACTTTTTCTGTAGTTATAATAAATCAAAACCTCTTTTCCGTTCAAATCTTCTCGATCACTATTCGTTTGGTGATTCATCGCATAGCTCGTTGGGACATAACGACCTGGGGAAACCCTATACTCTCCTGATCTTCATTGCATTTGTGTCTGAACTGTTTTAAGTTTCTTACGGTTAGCCATTCACAAGTGGCTAGCTTGTGTGAGAAAACTTGACGGTTTGGCACGAATCACCCCTTCGCCCCCGCCATTCCATCTGGGCAACAATGGAAATTTCTAAAACGACACGGCCAAACACCTACCGAAGAACAACTACTCACCTCCATGAAGGGAGCCAAAAGGAGAAACAAACTTCGATTTAGGGACTGAGAAGGTCCAAAAACCCTAAAACAAACTCATATTTTGATTCAGTTTGTTAAGAGCTTTAGTTTCCTTGTTAGAAGAACAATAATAAGTGAAACTTCAATAAATATGAGTTGTATACTTGTATGAAATGTGTTGGTTGTGTGTGTGTTCTGATGTAAGGTATGCTTGCACTTTATCCTTCCTTATTTTATTTTAAACCAAAATAAAGCGTAATGTCGATGAAAGAATTACACGAAAATAAAGTCAATGTTTTGAGGTTATTTTTTAATCTTAAAAGACAGCTTGCGAAATAACACCCCCTCTGTTGTCAGACTCGTTCAAAGCTAACCCTTCATTAATTTATGCCTTCCTTCATAATTATTAATATTATCACAAATCACACCAGGCATATATGTTAGAGTGCTAATTTTTAGAGTTATAATATTATTTGTATCATGGTTTGCGAAGATTTTAATAACAGAAAACTTGGTCAATATATATTAGAATGAAATAAGAATAACAAAAAAAACCATATAATTTTTATAGTTTGTTACAGTGCTAATTTCTAGAATTCTAAGAGGGCGTTTGGTTCATTGTAATTCGTTGTAATTATAATCTGAATTACATTCCAATCGTGTTTGGTTGGCAAGGTGAAAGGAATTGTAATTCAGATTACATTACAGTGACTGTTTGGTTTGCATTGTAATTGTAATTCAGTCATTACAATTACATCAAATGAGGGAATCCAGATTACATAGGAAGTTGGATTAACTTTGCTGTAGCTAGAGGAGTGGGGGCCCAGATAGTCTCTCGGCTCCCCACTAATTTCTTGTAAATCTTATGAATTTCTAATAATAATAATAATAATAATAATAATAATAATAATAATAATAATAATAATAATAATAATAATAATAATAATAATAATAATAATAATAATAATAATAATAATAAAAATAAAAAACTGGCAGATATATATTTCGATCGGGTTACCCAAACTGTTGAATCTACGTTCCATCTATCCCCTCGACAGGTGGCGCTATGGAGCTCACTAAAGGAGGTTCATACTTCACACTGGCTTAGGGTGGCTCCTATATCTGGATTGGGACAAACTATGAACGCCATGACTTATCGTTGTGTGATGTGTTATCGATTGGGTGTTCCCCTTTTCACTGTTCAGTGCCGTGCTCTGCATGTTCGGGTTGTTTTTGGAGATATTTATGGGGATCATGCAGTTTCATGTGTGGGTATTGTTGGCATTAAACATCGACATAACATTGAACGTGATGTTCTTGTTGATATATGCTCTCGGTCCGGTATTTCTGTTCGTAAGGAGGTGGATATTGGGCTTCATGGAGATCTGAGACCCTTCGACCGGTGATGTATTGCTTTATTCTTGGGATGGCGGGCGTGATGTTTGTGTTGATCTTACATGTTCGTCTCCTTTGACGCCTTGTCGGGGTTTGCTTGATTTCGTGCGAGGCGTGCGGTTAGTGAGGTACACGTAAACGTGTCAAGTATGAGGTTAAATGCGCAGATATCGGATACTGGTTCCTCCCTTTTCTTTTTCTTCTTTTGGAGAACTTGAGAAAGAGGCGGTAACATTACTAAAGCGTATTAGACTTTTCTCCTTGACTCAAGACATTGGGGCTCGTGCTGCGGTTCATATTTTTAATCGTGTTAGTTTCGCTATTGCTAGAGGAGTGGGGCCCAGTTAGTCTCTAGGCTCCCCACTAATTTCTTGTAATTTCCTATGTTTTTTTAATGAAGTGATGTTATAAAAAAAATAAAAATAAAAATAAAATAGTAATAATAATAATAATAATAATAATAATAATAATAATAATAATAATAATAATAATAATAATAATAATAATAATAATAATTTTTCGAGGCTCAGTTGATTTCGAGACTCCCCACTAATTTTTTGTAATACTATAAGTTTTTAATAAAAGTGTGATGTAATGATAATAATAATAATAATAATATTAATATATTTCGATGGGGTTACCCAAACTGTTGAATCTAATAATAATAATAATAATAATATTAATAAATAAAATAATAATAATTAATAATAACATAATAAAAAGTAATAGTAATAATAATAATAATAAATGATAATTGATAATTAATAATTAATAATAATAATGATAATTAATAATTATTAATTATCATTTATTATTATTATTATTACTATTACTTTTATTATATTAATAATATTATTATTACTATTAATTATTAATATTATTATTATTATTATTATTAGATTAAACAGTTTGGATAACCTGATCGAAATATATATATATGCCAATTTTGCTAGAGGTGTGGGGGTTCAGTTGGTTCGAGGCTCCCCACTAATCATTTGTAATCCTATGAGTTTTTAATAAAAAAAAAATAATAATAATAATAATAATTATGTGACGACTTGAACTATGTCTTCCTTGCTTCTAGACTTCAATCTGCTAGCCTACAGACTAAGCTTCTCCATAGTTCTGGTATTGTAACTGCTGGTCCCTCTTTTGATGATGCTCTGTGTACTTTTAATGTGAATATGGATATTGACCTTTTGAGTAACCCTAGCGAGGTCACTGCCCCCAAACTTATGAAGAAATTGGCATATATATATATTTCGATCAGGTTATCCAAACTGTTTAATCTAATAATAATAATAATAATAATATTAATAAATTAATAAGTAAAATAATAATAATTAATAATAACATAATAAAAAGTAATAGTAATAATAATAATAATAAATGATAATTAATAATTATTAATTATCATTATTATTATTAATTATTAATTATCAATTATCATTTATTATTATTATTATTACTATTACTTTTTATTATGTTATTATTAATTATTATTATTTTATTTATTAATATTATTATTATTATTATTAGATTTAACAGTTTGGGTAACCCGATCGAAATATATATCTACCAATTTCTTCATAAGTTTGGGGGCAACGACCTCGCTAGGGTTACTCAAAAGGTTAATATCCATATTCACATTAAAAGTACACAGAGCATCATCAAAAGAGGGACAGCAGTTACAATAGCAGAACTATAGAGAAGCTTAGTCTGTAGGCTAGCAGATTGAAGTCTAGAAGCAAGGAAGGCATAGTTCAAGATGTCACATTATTATTATTATTATTATTATTATTATTATTATTATTATTATTATTATTATTATTATTATTATTATTATTATTATTTTATTTTTTATTTTTAATATTATTATTATTAATTATTAATTATTAATTATCATTTATTATTATTATTATTACTATTACTTTTTATTATGTAATTATTAATTATTATTATTTTATTTATTAATTTATTATTATTATTATTATTATTATTATTATTATTATTATATTAATGTTTTTTGATTATTATTATTATTAATATTATATTTTATTATTATTATTATCATTATTATTATTATTATTTTATTATTATATTTTTATTATTAATATTTTTTTATTACTATTTTATTATTATTATTATTATTATTATTATTATTATTATTATTATTATTATTATTATTATTATTATTATTATTATTATTAATATTATCATTATCATTATTATCATTAATGTTTACTATTATTATTAATATTATTATTTGATTATTATTATTATTATCATATTATTAATTTATTATAATATTTTTATTATTAATATTTTATTTTTATTATTATTATTATTATTATTATTATTATTATTATTATTATTATTATTATTATTATTATATTAACTTTTTAAGTTTTATAAAAAAAATTGAATTACATTACGTTGCGAGTCAACCAAACACATTGACAGATTTCATCAATTACAATTACAACACATTATAATATATAACAACATTCTTTAAATTACAATTAAATCAAATTACAATTCCTTCCCAACATTACAATTCCTTCAAAAACATTCTGTGAACCAAACGCCCCCTAATATTGTTTTAGTGAAATTTTAACTAATTAGCAAAAATCAATAAAGTACAAAAATGTCGCAAAAAAAACATTACGGAACAAGTTATCTAATTGCTGAAAATTTAAGAAATAAATGGTTACTAACCCAAAAATTTTAGACTGATTAAACATCAATATATGTTAAGTTGCACTTGATAATAAGTGTGAATGCTAAACTACACATAATCAATTGCGATCTTGTCTAAATAATTAGGACAGTAATTTTCTTAATATATAAAAAACACTGGTAATCTTTATAAAATATTATTTTTTGAAATGTTTATGAGTCTTTAAAAAATATTTCTTTATAAGAGATTAAAAAAGGATGAACATCTATATCGGTGGAACATAATAAATAAACAAATTTAACAAATGATAATGTGTGAAGTAGTGGGATTTAATTTCTTATAGGACTTGGTTATATAAGATGACCGGCCATTATTTCTGGCACAATTATTGATCGAATATTATAAAAGAGAAACTTAATTAACAAATGTTAAAATGTGAAGTAGTGGGATTAAATTTATGATATAATTTTAAGTCAACTTTATTTTAATACGCAATGATAGATCTAAAGTTCTACGGAGTATATATTAGCAAACTTGATCAGTTTTATTTATCATCACAAGAAATTAACCATATACAATTAGTCAACAAAACCATGTCTTCATCCGTAAACCTCAAAAAATTTAAAATTCCTCTTAAGGAGCTCAAGCGCGCAACCGATAACTTCGATAGCTGTTCCGATGTCTCTGAAGATAACTACCAAGGCAAACTCTCTGGCCGCTGGCGAAACCGCACAGCTTTTATCAAACGATATAACAAAGAAGAGTACGAGTCTCAAGAGCTTGAGATAGTTTCCAGGTTGCACCACGAAGACATCGTCTCTTTCATTGGTTACTGTGATGAACATGATGATTACATATATATGGTTTACAAATATCTTGATCCTTCTGCTCATAAAAGCCTTAATGAGGCCCTCAGTCCATATGTCACATGGCCAGATCGCCTCAATATTTGCATAAGGGTGGCGGAAGTGCTGAATTACCTTCATTCGGGTGTTGGGGAGCTCGGTAGAGTAATACACGGAGACATCAAATGTGAAAATATATTTATACGCGGAGATGAGGATGAACGGGAAGTGAAAGTCTTTGGGTTTAAACACTCAAAAGTTGTCCCTTTAAATCAGTCGCGTCAATATCGTCATTGCCCTAAAGAATTGTTAGAAAAGTCTTACACGGATCCGTATTACAAAGAAACTAACCTGCTCAACACAGGATCGGATGTCTACTCATTCGGGGTGCTAATGTTCGTAACCCTGCATGGGACTGGGGATGATGTTTATGATGAAGGCGGAGACGAAAATCCTCGTCAACTGATGAATCTGGTGAGGCGCTGCTATGATGATGGACCATACAATTTACTTGATTCTGGTCTAATTGGAGTGGCTAATCATCGTTCTATCCAGATTTTTACAACACTAGCGTATAAATGCATTAGTTTTGACATAAAGGAACGCCCAGGGATGGATGAGATCATCAAGACGCTTCAGAGAGCCTTGGATGTTGAAGTAAGTCTTTTCATTTACTTCGTAATTTAACCTAATTGTAAGTCGTGTAAATCATGTGCTCAACTTTCTGTGAACCAAACATTTTTTAGTTTAAAAAAGATTTAAAATCGGTTTTGTAAAATAAAAACCTACAGTACAATTTTTCTTTTTAGTTTCTCACGCATTCGGTATCATGGGTTGAGTTATTTTTCACATCACCCACGATTTTCTTTTCATTTTCATTTCTTCAAACTTATTAAATTTTCATTCATTAAATAAAAAATATAAAACAAATAACTTGGCAATTTTTTCACACACAATGAAAAACACACACACACACACACACAAACGCAACTCCAAGTTATTAATTAGAATGTTTTTTTTTAAATAGTCATTTTCAACCTCTCTCACATAGTGCACACACCATTCACGCACACACTCTGCACACACATTGAAACATACACACGTACACAAAACGCAACTCAAATTCACAAACAAAAAAATCATTTAAATTTAAAAATAGGAAGACGACTCATTTAAATCCCTTTCACACGACGCCAATATTTTGGTGTCGACCGCGGGGTGCGGCGAGAGGGGGAATGGGGTAGTAATGCAGAAATGACTACGTGAAATGCATGTCACATGGGATTGGCACAGGTGGAGCGCTATGACACCAACACTCTTAGTGATCACAATGAAAAATAATTTCTCATTTTTAGGAGCTTTTCAAATATATATACTTTTGAATATTCGAAACAAATATGGTGATATTAAGGAAAAACGTTTTTCCATCGGTATCTTTTAATGGTGCGTTTGGTATGCTTGATGAAATTACTATAGGTATAAGTTTGAGAATGAAGGGTAATGGAAATGGGCATATTTATTTCAAAAGTGTTGTTTGCTTTATATTTATATTTGAATATCAAAATTTATAAAATAAAAAAAATAATGAATTGTTAAATCTGGTGGGCTCCGTAAAATTGATGATACCGAGTATTATAAATGACTTGAGATGAGATATTGGTGAGCCCTATGCTATTTAGAAGAGAGTATCATAAAAGATGAGATGTTGGTGGGCCATATGCTATTTAAAATTTATGATATTATAAAAGTTTACGCATACCCCTCAAACAAAAGTGGTTTGAGGATACCTTTCCTTAAGTGTTTCGTCATAGGCTCATACCCATACTTATTAATATCAAACATCTTTTATTACTTTCAAATCCATAGACTCATTTCCACTTACATATTAAACACACCCTAAGAATTTTTTGGGTGACTGCTTCATTTCAAAATTTTAGAGCTAACTACGTTTTTAGTTCTTGTGGCATGCTGCGTATTTCACTTTGCCTTAATTTTTAAAAAATAGTTTCAAAATTGATCCATTTTGTTATTGACAGTTAGTTTGACCACTTAACCAACATAAAATGACGGAAATACCCTCCACTATATTCTTTTTGTTATTATAATTATCACCATCATAATGGATTTCTATTTATTTATTATTTATATTAAACATCACTTTATTATTATTATTATTATTATTATTATTATTATTATTATTATTATTATTATTATTATTATTATTATTATTATTTTTATTTTTATTTTTTTAATCATCACTTTATTAGAAACTCAAATGATTACAAGAAATTAGTGGGGGCAGTCAAGTGAGCCCCCACTCCCTAGCTATAGCAAAGCTAATCCTACTAAAGATATGAATGGCGGACGTGCTCCAATGTCTTGAGTCACGGAGAACTTTATTACAGCAATGTTACGCATGTCTTTCTCAAGTTCCCCAAAGAGGGAATGAAGGGAGAAATAATATCAAAACTTCGCACACTTAGCTTCATATTTGGCGCTTTACGTTCTGCATACAGAAGACTACACAGGCACAAAATCAACCATACTAGTTTGTGTCGAGGCGATGACCTGTGGATCAACACAAACATCAAGTCCTCCATCCCACGGTATAGCAAAACATCAGTGGCCGCAAGGGTGCATCACTTTCTCCATAAGCCCAATGTCAACTTCTTTGAGCGAGATCCCCGAGAGAACATATATCAACAAGGGTATCGCGCACCATTATGTCGATGTTTAATACCAATAATACAGCGCGATCTGACATGATCCCCGATATCACACTTAAAACCTGGAACAAGGCGAGCACGGCATTTGAGCAGAGAAAAGTGGAATACCTAACCGATAACCCAACACACAATGGTAGGTCCTAGCATTCATAGTCTGTCCCAACCCAGATATCGGAACCACCCTAAGCCAATCTGATGTGTAATCCTCCATTTGCGATTTCCATAACGCCATCTGTCGCGTAGAAAGGGAAAATGAAGATTCAGCCGTTCGGGTAACACGTGTGAAATATATATCGCAGGTTCTTCATGAGTTTGAGGCGTGATCTCACTGGAGTTCTTGAAAAGGTCAATCTCCATTTTCACATTAAAAGCACACAATGCAGCATCAAAGGAAGGCCCAGAAGTTACAATACCAGAATGTTGGAGTACCTTAGTTTGCAAGCTAGCTGATTGGAGTCTAGACGCAATGAAAGCATAGTTCAAGACATCATCTGCAGAATAAACACCAAGACCTCCAAACATAAAGGGTAGGGTGGCAAGCCTCCATTGCCAATCACCAAAACCAGTCGAGGCGGTGACAATAAGCTCCAAGAAGAAGCGAGTCGCATCAAAAGAAATGCGAGCACGTTCAAAAACACAGGGAGAATATGTAGCATAGCAAAATATAATTTGGAAATCCGGCACAAGCGAAGGCAAGACTCCTGAGGGTCATTGATCTTAGAAACAGCACCCATAAGCTCAATGGTTTTGGCAACTCGTTTCATAACAAGCTCACTACTAAAATCAAAGTCCACACTAGCAGGTCCACCCAATAATTTAACTCCATGCAAGGGTCGGGCAATATTAGGCGGGAAAACACCCACAATCCTGCTTCTAGGGTCTTCCTTTGGCCAAAACACCTCAATTTTATCAACATTGAGGTGCAAACCACAACGAGGTCCCTCAACCATGATAAGCTCTAAAGCCTTACCGACGACCAAAGTATCTCCAATAATAGTGCCATCATCCAAATACCAAGCATGGAGGGAAAGGCTAAAGGAGTCTCGAATCTTGCATGCCAAAGGATGTAAAACTAAAGCAAAAAGCAAAGGTCCAAGTGGATCACCTTGTTGTACACCTTGATGGGACCATAAAGTGTGGTCCCCATAATATCAGCTGAGCAGGTAACAAAATTCCACCAGCGTGAAATAGCGAGGAGACAATGGTGAACTTCACGAAAGCATAACCTCGATCCACCAAATTGAAGGCATTTTTGAAATCCACCAATAACATCGAAAGACCCATGTCATCTCCACGGTCTTCAATCAACCGATTCACGGCATGAAGAACCTCCTCCCACAGATACCCCAACACCAAGCTGCAATCATTTAAATAACCATCAAAGAATGGCCAATCATAGTAACCTTGGAAACTAAACGCCTCCAAGCGGTCCCCACAAAGAAGGGCGGATGCCACCCCAGGGGCTTGAGGTAGGCGTGAGAGGAGCACTAGCAATATACTCACCCGACACAGGGCATCTACCACCCAAAAAGATCCACCACAAGGGTGATAGAAGTAACTAACTCATCGAGAAATAGCCACGGTAGCGCCAATCAAGAAGGTGTTGGGCTCATGAAACCATCCAAACAAGGCGTGCCAGGAAACTCTTAATTATTATTATTATTATTATTATTATTATTATTATTATTATTATTATTATTATTATTATTATTATTATTATTATTTTAATTTATAAATCAAACTTTTATTAAAAACTCACAGGATTACAAAAAATTGGTGGGGAGCCTCGAATCGTGCCCCACAGCCCCATAATGAACAAAACCAATCATTTTAATATTATTATTATTATTATTATTATTATTATTATTATTATTATTATTATTATTATTATTATATTTTTTTTTTTATTATCACTTTATTAGAAACTTCGAATTACAGAAATTGGTGTGGAGCCTTGACAATCTGGGCCCACACCTCTAGCTATAGCAAAGTGATCCTACTAAAAAATATATGAGCAACATTGTAGATATCCTGAGTCATTGAGAACTTTCGAATCCGCTTTAGTAAGGCCACAGCATCCTTCTCAAGCTCTCCAAAAGAAAAGAATGAAAACGGGAGAAAACTATATCCAATATCTTCACACTTATTATTATTATTATTATTATTATTATTATTATTATTATTATTATTATTATTTTTTTTTTTTTATAAACATCACTTTATTATTATAATTATTATTATTATTATTATTATTATTATTATTATTATTATTATTATTATTATTATTATTATTATTATTATTATTATTTTCTATTATAAATCACACTTTTATTAAAACATAGGATTACAAAAATTAGTGGGGAGCCCGAAACCAAAGCGAGCTCCACACCTCTAGCAATGGTAAACCAATCCTATTAAAGATATGGCTGCTGCGTGCTCCAATGTCGGTCATCGAAGCGTCGAATACTACGAGTAAGGTGGCTGCATCTTTCTCAGTTCTCCAAAGAGGAAAAGAGGGGAGAAAACCCATACCCATATCCGCATTTGGCATGCATTTGGCCCGTTTGCTGAAGCGGCATCAGCGTCGCTGCATACGGTATAAAATCAATCAACCCGGATTGCGTCAAAGGCGACGAACCTGTAAGATCAACACATACATCAGTCCGCTATATCCAGAGTAGAGTAATATGTCATTGGTCGCAAGGATCGTCCCCATCTCCAAAAGCCTAATATCGACCTCCTTGCGGCGGAAATCCAGTCGAGCATATGTCAACAAGAACATCGCGCACAAGGTTGTGGCGATGTTTAATGCCAACAATACCCGCTACAGAAAGCGTGACCCCGTAAATATCTCCGGAAAAACCTTAGAAGCGGGCGGAACTGTGTTGAACGGTGAAAGAGGAACACCCAGCGATAACACGGTACACCGACAAGCCACGGCACTCATAGTTTGTCCCAATCCGGATCTGGAGCCACCTAAGCCAATCCAAGTGTGATCCTCCTTTAAAGAGCTCCATAGCGCATCATCCGGGGAAATATGGAAAGTAGATTCAACAGTTTGGGAAACCCGACCGAAATATATATCTGCCAATTTCTTCATAAGTTTTAGGGCATGCGACTCGGAGTTACTCAAAGGTTAATATCCATATTCACGTTGAAAGTCGTAGAGCATCATCAAAGAGGGACCAACCGGTTCTAATACCGAACCATGAAGAAGCTTAGTAGAAGGCCTGATTGAAGTCTAGAAGTAATGAAGGCATAGTTCAAGACATCACCTGCAGAATATAAACCAAGTCCCCCAAAAGCAAAAGGTAAGGTGGCGAGTCTCCACTACCGGTCAAAACGGAGTCGAAGCAGTGACAATACGCTCCAAAGAAGAACGAAGTGCCGCATCAAAAGAAACCTGAGCGCACTCAATATAATTGTCCATATTTTTACTCCCTCCGTCCGTCTCAATATAATTGTCCATATTTTCATTTTTTAATGTCTCAAAAAGATTGCACACTTTATATTTTTAGTAAAAACTAAAAATATATTAGGGAAATATTATCTTTGAGTGATTGAGATTTATAGTGGCACTATTTTTATTAAACTTGATAATTTCTTTCTCATGACAATAATTTTGAGACAGATGGAGTATTATTACTATAAACATCACTTTATTAGAAACTCATAGGATTTACGTAAAATCAACACATTATTAGAAATTCACAGAATTATAAGAAATCAGTAGGAAGCCGAGATACTATATGGGCCCCACTCCTTGAGCTATAGCAAATCTAATCCTACTAAAGATCTGAGAAGCAACACGTGCCCCGATGTCTTGAGTGACAGGAAACTTTTGGATCCGCTTAAGCAATGTCACAGTATCTTTCTCAAGTTCTACAAAAAAAGAGAAAGACAAGGGAAGAAACCCATATCCAAAATTCACGCACTTGGCCTCATACTTGATGCGTTAACATTGTGCGGCCTCAGTCACCACACGACCAGACACAAAATCAACCAAACCGGTTTGCCTCAAGAGCGATAACCTTATCAAATCAGCACATACATCAAGCCCTCTGTCCTTAACTTGTACAATGACAAGTGACAAGCATCCAGTGAAACCTTCTTCCTCACATATACAAATTTGGAGTTTAAGCAATTGACCTTCTAATATCGAAAAAGAATATAGCATTTTCTAACTAATGTTTAAAAGAAAATTAAGCAAAAACACTTGGTGGTATATTAAATTACTTTGTTGCAAAATTTTTTTTCCATCTAATTTAAAAGAGCGTATTGATGATTGAAGTTTCTAATATGCAAGTTTTAATTTGTATTCATACATGTGTACCTTTGATAATGGATGCGTGTTTAAATGTGTGTAATAATAAAAACTATTTTTGCATAAATATTTTTAAGAGTACACATTTTATTAAATTAATTTTAAAAGTACTATGCTCACCCCAAAAACTCTATCTCTTTTAGGTGTTTAATTGTTTAAATAGTCTTAAATGATAAAATTAGATGAATGGATCTTCATTTTCTTCTTTGGCCTGTGAAAGATATGGCATCAAAGTTGAACCAATAGGATAAGATGCGTCTTACAGGCTATGGAAAAAGGTAGTCGTTCTGGAATTAGTCGGCTTGTAATGTCGAGTCGGAAACCCATGTAAACAAAACAAAAAATATGCGTGTCTTACGTGGATTTATTCATTTCAAGAATTTTTGAAAAACATTTTCAGTTATTATATCAATACACTACAACAATCAGCCTCTTCGCAAGGGAAATATCAGGTCTTTCGCCGGGGACATATCCCCTGCGAAACCTTTTCTCTGAGGGACATGTCCCGTGAAGTCCTCCGCTAATACCTTCTCGGGAATACTTTCTCCGGAGACGTAAGTCCACTTTTACCGGGGACATGTAGGTCCCGCAACCAATTCACGCCGGTCAAACATGTCCGACGTGGCACTCATTTTTGGCGGGGGACAAGTCCCCAGGGAATGTATTTTCGAATAATTAGTTAATTAGCTAATTACTTAATTAGAATAATTAATCAGGCCTTTTGCCGGGGACATGTCCCCGGGGAAACCTCAATACCACTGTTGGTAAAGCGTGTTTTGCCGGTGACATGTCCCTGGAGAAACCTGAATGACGCTGTTGATTTACGCCTTTTTCCGGGGACATGTCCTCGGTGAAAGTGATAAAATAAAATTATGTTTCACACTTTCGCCTGGGACATGTCCTCGGGGAAAGCCTCTGACCCATTTTGCAGCAAATTGGTGCAAAATGAGTAATTTCCAAAAAAATCTGCAATGTAACAACCTGTTTTCAGAACCTGTTTTATGCTACAACAACACAAATTCGTTAAGCATAGTATTTTTGAAAATGAACAAGTGTGAATTTGAAAGTAACATTTTCAATTTCATATTACTGTAATATAAAACATTTAAAATAAAAATGAATTTTGATTATAAGCATCATTGTAAACAAAACCTGGACTTAGCTCATCTCAATTAAGTATTTAAGCCAAGGAAAATTCAGTAGGTGCCTCTAAGCTAACTTGCGTGTGTTTATTTCCACAGAGCAACGAAGGCAGTGGAGGAAAACTCGTTGATCGCTATAACGACAACGAAGCTTTCTTCAAACACTGCATTTTTGAAGAGATTGATGAAGCAACACATGAGAATAGTTTATCTGAAAGCCTTTATTTGAAACTCGAAACCCAGACTGAGAATAGTTTCCTAACATGGGCAGAGCGCCTAAAGATCTGTTTAGGCGCTGCTAGAGGACTCAAATTCTTACATGCAGGTTTTGGGGATCACAAAGTAATACACGAAGACTTTAAGAGCGAGAATATATTATTATGTGACAATCTAGAAGCCAAAATATGTGGCGTTGGTAAGTCATTTCTGGTCCCCAGAAGTCACCCAGATACCAATGTCTACAAAGAGGCACGGGGTAGTAAATACTATATGGATCCCATTTACCGTCAAAGCCGCATCCCCAGGGTAGAATCAAACGTCTACTCTTTCGGTGTGGTACTCTTCGAAGTATTGACTGGTGTTCTGGCATGCAACCACCCTGTAGAAGATGAGCGAATAAGCATGACAAATTGGGTCCGACGCTACAATGACGAAATAGACAAGTTAATTGATTATCGAATAAGGGATGAAATTGATGCTCGTTCTTTACATATTTTTAAGGATATTGCATATAAATGCATTAGTTTCAGCTTGAAGGATCGCCCTTCGATGAATCAGGTCATCAAGAGATTGGAGGAAGCATTGTATATTCTAGTAAGTGTTATCATTAGTTATGTTAAAAGATATTTATCTAGCTAGTTACATATGCCACAATGAAAACAATGCTTTATTATTTCATTTTACCCAATCTCTTGCATCTATATAACGTCTTGTTAATATATATACATACAAAACTATTAAACATGTGAAGTAGAGGGATTTAAGTTCTAAAAGAACCATCTTAACAGACCCATGGAGCTGCTTCTACGATTGCCAGAATAAATAAAAAACTAGAAGATTTCCGAATTCCGTTGGAGGACATTAACTTGGCCATTGGAGTAACAGGTCAAGAAACTCGGATTGGAGATGGTGGATTTGGTTTCGTGTACAAAGGCCAACTCTCTAAACGCTGGCAAAACCGCACAGTTGCCATCAAACGCCTACGTCCAGACAGTTACCAAGGAGAGTATGAGTTCCGCAACGAGCTGAATATGATTTTCAGTTTGAGCCATGAAAACATCATCCCTTTCATTGGTTACTGTGATGAAGGCAAAGAGAAGATTATAGTTTACAAGTATGCTAGTAATGGTAGCCTAGACTGTCATCTAAGTGACAAGAATAAGAGACGTTTCTTGACATGGGAACTTCGGCTGAAGATTTGCTTAGGTGCAGCAAAAGGAATTGACTATCTTCACTCCGGTCTTGGTGAGGAATACAGTGTAATCCACAGAGATGTCAAGAGCGGAAACATCTTATTGGATCAAAATTTGGTAGCAAAAGTTTGTGATTTTGGATTGTCAAAATCTGGCCCCATAAATCAGCAACAAACCCAACTCTACACAAATGCTGTCGGTACCAACTTTTACGTGGATCCAGTTTACCATGAAAGTGGCGTACTCCGGAAAGAATCAGACGTATATTCATTTGGAGTGGTAATGTTTGAGTTGTTGAGTGGAATGTTAGCTTACAATCGAAGAAGGTTAGAAGGTGGTAAACCGAAACCTCTCGTAAATATTGTCCGACGCTACTATGATTACAAACCAGACTTGATAATTGATCCCCTGATAAGAGATGAAATTGATAATCGCTCTTTCAATGCGTATAGAGAAGTTGCATTTCAGTGCATTAGTTTCAATTCAAAAGAACGCCCTACCATGGAAATGATCGTGGATCGGGTTGAGGAAGCATTGGAACTTCACGTAAGTATTTATTTCAGTTATCTATCTATATATCTTTTGATTGATCCATTTTTCTATCATCATATTCTACTTTGAGTATATAAAGTTGTTAGTTGCTTAAACACATAGCATAGGCAGTTCTACCGATAGCATCAGGACACCATTCAAAGTACAGTTAGGAGTCCATGACTTGTTCTTTGCTTATAATGAAAGCTTGTTTGTATGTTATATCATTTTTGTTGGCCAAAATTACTTATTTTTATATGAATATTTGGATGAGCGTGTCAAATTTGTTTGCTATGTTACTTAAAACTTAAGATTTTACATTAATTTGGTTATCCATCATTTTTTGAGTTTTGTCGACGTTAAAAGTTAATACTACCTTATTACTGATGGATCCTGAATTAATAAATTTGCTGGTTAGCCGTGAACCTTTTATGTTATCGCAGTATGTTCAGTACATGTGTCTTACCAATCATCTGGTTCAACTATATTTTGTGATAGGTAACTAATCAAGGGGACCTTAAGCAAGACTTGACTGAGAGCTAACTCATCCCGGGATCGTTGGAGCAATTACTGGCAAAGCGTTGCATCTGCAGTTTCTTGAGGCGTTTATTTTATGTTGTGACACTACAAGAAAAAAGGGCTATAGTGACGACAGGAAAAGCATCACTAAAGGTGGAAAATTCGTCACTAAACCGGTTTAGTCACGAAAATCAAGGTCGTCACTTGTCGTCACTATAGCTCCGTCACTAAGTTAATAGTGACGAAATTGGAATTTGACACTAAATTTAGTGACGAGCTATAGTCTTCATTTATGGGTGTGTGACAACCTATTTTGTCACTTAATTTCATCACTAAAGTGGCTAAAGTCGTCACTATTTGATGGGATTAATGACGAAAGAAAAGCGTCATTTTCTGGTGAACCAAACGTCCAATAGTGACGAAATACGTCGTCACTTTCTAAAATTATATTATCCCAATAATGCGGTACCTACAATTTAATATGGATATTTGTAGACTGAAAATGCAAAACATTTATTTAGTCGATAATAAGAAATTATTTGATCCATACTAAAGCTGAAACATCGCAGTTATGTCCAACAAATATTGGATTTGTAGCATATGTTTCCAACAGTAAAGTTTTAAAGAGATAATCAAGATTTTGTAAAAGAATCCTCAAGTGGTAAACTATTTCTACAAGTATATCATGCATTTAAACTTCTACAAGTACATCCCCCATCCAAACTTCAACCAAACATCATCTCGAGCCTCAACATAATCTTCATAATCTTGATCTGATCATATTCATCACTCCCCTGCATAACAATAATAATTTCAAAGCACATCAGTTATATTATCCAGAAAATCTCAAACATTATCTTAGTTCAAGCAGGATCACCTCACATAAGATATAGAAGGAACTCAGAAAGAGACTAGCCACCCTTTATCTAGTCATACCTCATCTTGTGTAGATGAGCAAATTCATCTAAGCTACAATAATAACACGATCAATTCTTGATGATAGATGTCGCTTAGTCCAAAATCATAAACAAAAGGCTTTAATAAGTAAAAGTTGGCCTTTGAAATAATAATCTAGTAGAAGCCAAAGGGTAAATGATAATAAGTTAATTAGAAATTTATGAAATAATAGAATGTACATAGTGAAGGTGGAAGCACTGAAGTTTTTCTTGTCCGCTCATCTTTGTAACCTCAGAATCAACCCAAGTAAGAACACTTTACGTGAATCAAAATTACACAATCGCAAAGAAGCACAATGATAACACGCATACAATCTCATAATCAAGCTGCGCAAATTATCTACAAAGGAATGCTTGAGTAAGACGGATGTCCATAAGTGATCATACAAACAAAGAATGTGGGCGTAGATATATCACGATAGAGACTAAAATTGGTCCAATATAGATGTTTAAGTATAGCAATTTAAATTCTTAATTGCATAAAACTTCCTAGAATAGTTATTTCTATGTCCCTTTCTCTCATAACTCATCACCCTTATAAACTTTCAGCCTACATTCAACTTAAGTAATACATACAGACACCATCAAATAGGAGGTTATCAAGCATCCGTAACATCCATGAATTATAGGTTAAAAGAATTTAGGGACAAGAAGAGTGTCCACAATCCCATTGCTTAGTCAGCCACCTAAGGGATTTTACTAAAACTTCCACAACAAACTAACTCGGACTAAATACCAGACTTATTCATACATAGTTATACGTATCATCTAAACATTCAAAGTCAGTAATGAGAAACATGAATGCATCAAGGTGTCACCAAACAATGATATGACAAGAAAAGATGTAAAGGATACCTCATATGTAAATCCATAGTATCTGAGATAGCTATAGATTTTAACAAATTTCAAAGTAGGGAACAAAGAGGGAACTAGCAATAGGTTGACATAATAAGTCTCTTCCACCTCAAGTCGCCCTAACAAGTCACGTGTTATATGTTAACTACTTGGAGACACATATAGGACCAAGCATTGTGTTAACTGCGCTAGAGTAAAACAACAAAAGTCAAAATAAAAAGATTCCAAGTTTAAAATCAATCTCTGTTGATAACCGAACACTCGGCCCAAATGATCCTAAGACGAAAAAGTTAATAATGTATTTTGATGTCAAAATTACTATATTGTTAACGCTGGCCAGCATTCCCACATGCTTCAATCCATGGCTTGTTTTTAAATTAAATCACTTAATGCCAAAATATAAATAAATTTTCATAGAGACAGAAAGCAAGAAGAGATTACTTGATGAAGCTGTAAATAAGCTTATAATTTTAGACATGAAGGATGTTCGATTCCGTGCATTCAAAATATACCCAAGAACAAAAATTAGGAATGGGACTGGCTAAACTACACCGGCAACATAATATTAGACTAGTTTGTCAATAACATTTGAAACAAATGAGGTATTATTAGATAAAATTTATTGAATAGTAGGCGACCGGTTATCTAAGTTTTACTTTAAAACATCACACTTATTAAGACCATAAAA
>OU343217.1:305772213-305915025 GCA_910596185.1 Chrysanthemum makinoi
GGTTAGGAACATGTTTTATTATCAAGTGTAGGTCATTTCATTTGTAATAGGTCGTTAATAATTATGGTATATAAATGTTTGTATTATTTCACTACCATGTAGTAAGCCCATGAGCTGTGATAGAAGGTTCTTCTAGAACCAAGGGGAACTCCCCTACTTATGTAAAGACTATAAATACCCCTCCCTAGAAGGGAGAGGGTTGTTGGTTCTAATTGCAATTATCATTTTCACTAATCATTCATTAGTTCCTTCCACTTTCTCTCTCTATAACTTTCTCTCTAGAAATACATATTGTTGTGATAATATGGTGACCTAACAAGTGGTATCAAGAGCCAAGGGATAGTTTAGGTTAATATTGATTAAATTTAATAGAAATTCCGACTTAAAAAACGTGTTTTAGATTGAAATTTATGGACTTTTGACTAATACTTGTTTCTCATGAAGTTCTCTCAAGATTTTTATGAGTTTTTGAAGTCAAGGAAGTTAGCCATGAATTTTCATGAAGTTTCTCATGAGTTCTCATGAAGTTTCTCCTTGAAGTTTACGAAGTTTCTGTCTCACTTTTGCAGCTGCAAATTAGTTTCGGCTCCCAATTTTAAGAGTTTGCGTATTGGCGAAGCTTTCGTCAATTTCTCGCGAGTTTGCGTAATTGGCTCGGCAATCAATTTTTTGCGAGTTTGCAAATTGGCAGGCTTCGTCAATTTGGCGAAGTTTGCGTATTAAGTTTCTGCTCCCAGTTTCTGCGAAGTTTGCACTACAGTTTCTCTCAATTTTTGCAGTTTGGGTGTGGCGCATGAAGTTTCTTCAACTTCATGAAGTTTGCAGCTTGGCGAAGTTTCTTCCTCGCGAAGTTTGAAGTTCTCGGCGAGTTTGTTCATGAAGTTTCTTGCTAGACGTTTGATTTCGCAACTTTGTTTTCTTCTACTCATCTACTTAAGTCTAAACAACCTCAACCTTAATTATCCTTAACGATCAACATCACTTCACAAATATGTCTCAACCACCATCATCCAACTATTTTCCTTACACTCATAATCAACCACAACAACAACTAAGTCCACAACATCAACAATGGAATCAACAACAAGCAATTTATCAACAACAATTTAATCAACAATATACTCCAAACCATCCTAAACAAGGACCACAACTAACGCCAATGGTTCCACAAATCCTCAACAACAAACTTGGTTCTCTCAAATGGGTTGCCATAAGTCAACAATCGATTCATGAAGCTGGTTCGATACTCGCCCTCCAATGCTTACACTGAAATTATGTGCAATGGTCAAGTCGATTTCTAAGGTATATGGAACTTAAGAAACCTCATGGTAAGTATCTAAAGAAGGTGATATTAGAAGGACCGCTTCAAATGCCAATCGAAATCGTTCTACGCGATCCTACGTACTGTCCAACGAGACCGATACTATCACAATTGTTCCACTTAGTCGCTTAACACCGTAACAACTACTTCATCTTGAAGCCGATGAGTTTGCTATGCAACAAATACTTCTTGGAATTCCTAATCCGATTTACAAAAGTATTGATGCACGATAATCGAAAAGCTATGCGGGAACAAATTCATCTTTTAATGGAAGGCAATCGAATCAATAAGATCGACATGGAGTCTAAGTTATATCACATCTTTGATGTGTTTACCATTGAGCTCGGGAATCACTTGAATCATATTATCATCGTTTTACAAATGTGGTCAATGATTTGCATCGACATAAGATTGATCTTCCAACAATTGTTATTAACACCAAGTTTCTAAACTCATTAGGACCGGATTGGCATAAGTATGTTACGTTTGTTCGACAAGTCAAGGATCTTCATGAAGTCAAGCATGGATTATTGTATGATTATCCGAAACATCATCAATATGAAGTTATCAAAGATAAAGAAGCTCGCGGCACACATGGTTTCCCTACACCACCCATTGCCGATCGATTGCTCTCATGGCACATGGTTATCCAACTCCTTACCCAAAGTCAAATCATGCTTTCGATCAACAACAACGTCACTTTAGTTATGCTCCACCTACACCTTCGCATCAACTCACACCCGCAGTGATTCTAACAATGCATACTCGCCAAATCAATGATGATCAAGTTGATGCCTTTGAAGCATTAAATCATGGAATGGCCTTTATTGCTAAAGCCTTCTACAAGTTCTCTACTCACCAAACAATCGCCTTCGCTCATCATCAAATCCCAAAAGTCATGTCATATACAAGGTGGCAAAGTTGAGGTTCAAAACGTAACTAGTGGTCGCCGTGATGATTACAAGTGGGTATTCCGTAATTCGGAATGGTCAAACATCGCAGGGGATCGTAATACTTTCAAGAGAAATGTTCAAGTTGTGGAAACAGGGATTCACCGCTCGTGATCTACTATTCGCCGCTATAATTGCAAAAGCAAGGACATCTTGCTAATGCTTGTCCCAACCACCTAACAAGAGGAGGAGATTACTATAAGCAAGTCATGCCGATGGCATACAAGGATGAAGCAGAGGAGAACTCGAAACTCGCTAGGTTTTATGGCGTATACTCTCCGGATGATGAATATGAAGATTTGGAAGCAAATGCCGCAGTTATTTTGATGGCAAATATGCAAGAACATCACATCACCAAAACAGAATGGACCGCCATGACACGACGGTCCATTCGTGCACCGACATCGATATATGTCTCATAAATGCAATTGTGTCCGCGATTCAGATCCGATGAGTAAGAATCTGCTCAACATGAATCATCATTTAATCATATGAAGTTGATCAAATTAACCCCGCGGGTTACATTTGATGACTTAGGATGATGAAAATAATGAGCATATTGAATACAGAGTGAAGCAATTCATGGTCCGTGATTCGTAATATCCGACTTCATTACTTCCCATTTCAAGCTCAAACCGCAAAATGTAATGAAATAAACCATAACCTTAGGGTCAGATTCTCCTTGACCGGCCAACTCGAGAGTTGTCGAAACGATAAATGATTTTGAAACAAAAAACACCAGAGAAACAAGTTTTGAAGTGGCTTTTCAAAAATCTTACGCTAATCTAACAAAATCTTCAACATCATGCATGAAATTGTTACACAAATAACTAAAAGATTTCTAAAATTGAACAAGAAAAGTCCTAACTTAAAACATCGACAATCTTCAAACGGAACTTTCAAATACTAAAAAAGATTTTTCATCAAGTCGGTCAAATTTTTTCAATTCAAGAAGAAATCTAAGGTGATTGATGATCAAATCGAGGAAATTCTTCGATTGGAAAGACGGTTAAAAGATTTTGGTACCGTTGTATATAAGATTGGCCACTCGCCAAACAGATTGAAATGTCAACTTTACTTCCAGTCCCGATGACTCAAAACGCTTTTGCTCGGGTATAATCACCCACGCTTTTCACACAGCCTCTCAAGGAAATGCCCAAATTGTATAGTGCTCCAATGTCTTTAGATCCAAGCATGCAACTTGTTGTATTTGATTGTGAGGAACAATGGACACAAGATGATCAAGTCGCTTAAACATGCGACAAAATGGAATTTTACCATATGATTACACAAGAGAAAATGCTTCTGACAAACTGAATGTCATTTCAACACCAACGATAATCTTTCTCAAAAACCGAGGCATCTTGTGTAGAAGGTCCCGCTCACGTTGTTGCACAACTAAATGGTCCTTACCGCCCTCTTGCAAAAGCAACTCATTGCCAAAAACTCCTAAATCTTGTTTAGTATTACGATACTTTCAAACGTTTATGGAAGATATTTCATTTTTAGAAACAGAAATTGAAAAAAATTCCAAGTTAAAAGCATCTAATTTTCAATCGCTATAAGAGAGCAAAGACAAATGTTTCAAACCCAAATTCACCTCATGTCGCACATCTCAGGTCAGGTGCAAATACATCGAAAGGAACTTCAACAAGAGGTGACTTCAATGATGAAGCTTTTAACACACTTGAAAACTTTCTCACAAGAACAATGCAAAAACCAAGATCTTCAAAATGCCCTTGATCGATTGTTAGAAGATGCTCTTCTCGCTAATATTGCTTCGTGGTTATATATTGTGAATTTGCTTCTGTGAATGAAAATGTGTTAATCAGCCAGAATCTCAATGTGGTTCAAACGTTGAAATGGGACAATCGATGTTAAGGCATGAAATTGAGAAATTAAAAGAGGAAAATGAAAATCAAGTTTTCACAAAATGATGATGTCAAATCTAAACTTTCAATGGAGATTTCGAACTTAAACTTAAGACTTCAATGGTGTCAGCCTAAGACAATTGAATCAACTTGCTTTGCAAAATCACATGGAAAAGGTGTCTTTGATCACGCGAATTTCAAAAGTCGAATTTCTTGATGATGAAAATGCATCGCTAAAATGTCAAATTTTCAAATATGAACAAGAGATTGCACAAGTCAAAAAGGAATATCAAACAATTTTTGATTCTCTTTAAACTGCTCGCTCGAAGCTTCAAAAGAACTTGATCACCATGTTGAATACACTCGACAAAGTGTGGGTGAACAAGGAAGATTAAATTCCATCATTCAGGATCAAAAACACATCATCATTGAGCTTAAAAAAAAGCTAGCTAAACAAGAATCTAGCAAGTCTAGTAACACAAAAGTGATTGCCCCGTATATATATATAATTGATAAACCTCGTGAACTAATTTGCTTTCTTCCACTTCTACAGAATAGTTGGCGCCTACTAATGTTAGAAGATCCAGCATAAGAGACACCAAGAAAATAGGATCTCGCAACATAGGAAGAGCACTCGTCCGACATCGTAAGCAGAAGTTCATCTTAGGAAATCAATAAAAATCATGTTGCATCCGCTTAGATTCAAATTTGGCAACTTGTAATTTAATGTCGTAACGAATGATAGTCTCAAACGCTTCAAACGCATGCTTCCGTGTGTTTTGTCGTAAAAGTATGATGTCCGTAATCATGATAAATGTGTTGCAAAATCTCTCATAGCTCGCTCTAAGAAATCTATAATTGGCTCTCCTCTAGGTCCTCACTAGTTGCAAAATCAATTTAGGAAGGTGCACAATGTAGTTTCGAAACTTGAGACACACCCATTGCTGCAAAAACATCTCCTAAGCAAGTGTACTCACCTAGTGACTTCACTAAGACCAAAGCAAAACATAATTGGTTATGGCAACAATGGTTGCAGCGTACCTCAAGTTTTAAATGGATTCCTAAATGTGCAAATGTATGTAACACTAACATAATGGAACCCACTAACTCTTTGGGTTCCATCGCTTATCATACCACCCTCGTTGTCTTCGTGTGTTGTGTGATTCAACTCGCTCGATTGTTGATAGCTGATGTACCCGACATATGACAGAAATCTAAAGTCGCATAAACTTTGTTTCAAAGTTCATCTACATCGCCGATTCGGAATGATCATTTTGTCCGCAATAATGGGATATGGAGATTATGTCAATGGAAACATCGAGATCACTGGTTTATTATGTTGAAGGTCTTGGACACAATCTTTTTCTCGCTGGACAATTCGGATGATGATTTGAAGTTGCGCTTTCGCCCAAAAACATGTTACGCACGGACTGGATGGACATGATTTACTCACCCGCAATCGGAGCACAAATCTTTATACGATTCCTATGTCCGATATGATTGCATCTTCACCCATTTGTCTTCTCCAAAGCAACTTCGACTAAATCATGGTTATGGCAAAAAGGCTTCTCATTTAAACTTCAAAACCATGACCAACTCGCCGTATAAGTTAGTTGATGGTCTTCCAAGGTTCCGATACACCAAAGATCATTTATGTTCTGCTTGTGAACAAGGCAAGAGCAAGAGATCTAACTTTCCCTCAAAACCCTAACCAAGTTCTCAACATGTTCTTAACTTACTTCATATGGATTTATGTGGCCCTATGCGTGTACAAAGTGTGAATGGCAAACGTTACATTCTGGTTATTGTTGATGATTATTCACGATGGACTTGGGTCTATTTTCTCCGCACTAAAGATCAAGCTCCAACAATGATTATCACATTTCTCACAAAGATTCGTGTTCAACTCGTAAATACCGTCCGCATTATAAGAACACAATGGAACTCGAATTAAAAATCAAACACTTCGCTTATTTTGAGAAAGTTGGAATCACACATCAAACCTCAATTGCTCGCATTCTCGAACAAAATGGTGTTGTTGAAAGACTAAACCTAACGTTAGTGAGGCCGCTCGAACGATGTTGATTTTCTCACAATTACCGATTTCTGGGTCAAGTCGCTCAACCGAGATGCTTTACTCAAAACCGTTCCATCATTCATACACGCCATAATAAAACTCCATATGAGATTTTTCACAACCGCAAACCGATATCGATATTTTCATGTTTCGCACTATGCTATCCTAAAATGATCGCATGATATTGGTAAACTTCACCAAAAGCCGACATTGGAGTGTCTCATTGTTAAATTCAAAGGATTTAAAATTTGGAATCGTCGAACTCGACAAATGATGGAAACCGTTCATGTCAGCTTTGATGAGCTTACGAAATGGCTTCGAAAGCAAAACCGCTTAGGACCCGATTCCAACCGTTCTAAACTTTCCTTCTTCATCACCGCTCCACCCATGGAATTCACTCACAACAATTGGAAACATTGTTTGCTCCTCTGCTTGATGAGATTTCAGTAGTGCTCCGTGATGTATCGAATCGCTTCCTCGCCGACACCCTCGATCATATTCCAATACCATACACCCGCTCCAACAACAACAACCGCTAGTAACAGATGCACCACCGCATGATTCTCAATCAACGAAGAACACATTGCATCCAACACCGACAATACCGATGAATCACAAAATCAAGAAGTACCAGACTGCAGATTATGACGGAAATGCTTTCTTCAATCCATTTGCTCGCTCCAACCATTCCGCATATTACGAAGTCGCCTTCACGCAATTTGGAACCGCCTAATATGCATGCAACATTCAATCACCACCCTTCGACACATAATGGACTAAAGATCATCCCTTAGTAAATGATTGGCGATCCTTCTAACCCGCTTATGACGAGACAACGACTTCATACCGATGTCAAACTTGTGTTTATGCACTCACCGCTTGTCATGATGAACCACTAAACATCAAAGAAGCTATGACATATGACAATTGGATTGAATCAATGCAAGAAGAGTTGAATCGCTCAAACGCCTCAAGTCCGGGAACTTGTTCCGACACAGATGGGATTTATGTCATTGACTGGCGGATCCGAAAACAAACCGGATGTCAAGGCAATGTTATTCGCGAACAAATCTCGCCTTTGTGCTAAAGGGTATTCTCGAAGTTAAGGAATCGATTATGAAGAATCGCTTTGCACCGCTGGCTCGACTTGAAGTTTAGGATATTTCTCGCATACGCACAGAATATCACGGCTATCGATGGATGTAAAACGCAAGCCAATGGTCAACTCCGTGAAGAAGTTTATGTGGGTCAACCGACGTTCGCTGATTCAGATCATCCTAACTACGCGTACAAGCTCAAAAGGCTCTTTATGGTCTTAAACAAGCTCCACGCATGGTAATGACAAATCACAAAATTTCTTCTCGCTAATCGGGCTTACTAAAGGAACTGGATCCAACATTTTTCATTCAACGCCACGGGAGTGATATTTTGATTGTTCAAATTTATGTTGATGATATCATTTTTGGTTCAACACATAAAAGTATTCAAACGCTTTTGCAAAATTAATGAAACAAAATTTTGAAATGTCCATGATGGGTGAACTAAAGTTCTTCTTAGAACATCAGGTTCATCAATCTCCCGCGGCATATTTCTAAATCACCAAATATGCTCTTGAAATCTTGAAGAAACATGGAATGACCGGGCCAGATACTTATAACACACCTATGTCCGCAACCTCACCAAAGCCGATGCCGATTTACATGGGAAAATTATTGACCCTACAAAATACCAAGTATTATTGGGTCTCATGTATCTAATGTACCACAGACTTACATTGTATTTGTCAGATATCTTTGCTCCCTATATCAAGACTAACTGAAAGACACCTCAATGAGGCTAAAAGAATCCTTCGCTACGTAAATGGAACCATTCACTTGGGAATCTGCATCAAGGATTCCGGTTGCACTAATAGCTTTTTCGATGCCGATCACGCAGGTGTTTAGATACACGCAAAAGTACATCCGGTGGTGTTCAATTTCTGAGATAAACCGGTGTCTTGGCACAAAGAAACAAGATCGTACATCTATGTCATCAATGTAGGTAATCACGCCATGTCGCAAGATTTGCTCAGATAATTTGATGAGATCACAACCGATGGACTACGGTTTGTATTCGACAAGATTCCATGTATCGCGGACTCCAAGAGTGCCATTGCAATCTCCCCGCAACACTGCTCAAAGATTCCAAGTCAAAGCATATCGCCCCATATCATTTCATCAAAGAGCATGTTGAACAGGTACAATTGAACTATACTTATGGTACTCAATACCAATTACGGATTCTTCACCAAAGCCTTGCCACCAGTTTATCGAGCTTGTCCATCAAATTGGTATGGTTTTGACTCCGTAAGATCCGAAAATTTAATCAAACGCTCTTAAACGCCAAACACCAAAAAACATTCTTTGTAAATACATTTTTCAAAATCAAAAAAAAAAAAAATTTAATACTCTAAAACTAAAAGTTTTATTTTCATTCTTTTCATTATAAACCTTAATTTTATTCATTCTTCAAAACCACTTTTCAAAATCACAAACACTGCCACTGTGATTTTTGTTTGCTCCATTCATCAATATCAAGTTTTTATTCCAAATCGACAAAGCATCTAGCCCTAATTGCTGTATTCATCGCTTTACTCAGATTATTTTTCATGTTGTTATGCCATCATTCATTCTCATGCCGCTTACTTAGAATCTCGTCATTGTGATATGTAAAATAATCATCACGTTGTTTATTCATGGAATCCACTATTAGAATTGTTATAATTGATCCTGGGTTTGGATTATGCTTAATAAATTGTGCTTCAGTGGCTCACAAGTATATTTGAATATCAGTAAGTTTATATGAACTTATGCATTTTGGCTGCATTTAATGGTTTTATGTTTTTTACGAAGTTTGTCAGACTGATCTTTTAATACTTTATGAAGCTTATGTTTTATGTGATTTTTTTGGCGAAGTTTCATATGTTTTATGAATTTTGGCTAGTTTGCTATAGGATTTTTTTGAATAATTGCTAGTTTCATATGTCTTATGAATTTTGGCTTAAATTTTGCCATAATTATTTTGTTTATGAAGTTTTCAATGCAATTTTGGCTTAGTTTGTAGGTCTTTAAATTGGAAGTAGTTTGTCATAAATATTCAAGCGAATTTGCATGGTTTAAAGAATTTGGCGAAGTTTCTCTATAGATTTGGCGAAGTTTGTCAAAAATATTTTGGCAAGTTTGCTATGGTTTAATGAATTTTGGCGAAGTTTGTCACAGCTTTTAGATTGGCGAAGTTTGTCAAAAATAATTTTTGCCAGTTTGCCATGGTTTATTGAATTTGCAGTTTCTTACAGCCTTTATGATTTGGCGAAGTTTGTCAAAAATATTTTAGCGTAGTTTGCTATGGTTTAATGAATTCGTTTGGCGAAGTTTCTATTAGTTTAGATTTTGGCTAGTTGTGTTGCTTCATGAAGTTTCTTGTTGTGTGATTGATTAATGAAGTAGTTTCTACCGCCCTATGATTATTTGCAAGTTTGTCATTGGTTCAAGGTTTAAGGACATGTTTGTAAGCAAGTAAGGTTTATAATGAGTTTAATGAGCATTTAGGATTCCCTTAATAAATTTTGGCGAAGTTTGTATGCTTGTTATTCTTCAAGAATTTGATGTTCCTAGTGTGTTTCAAGTGAGTCTTAGCAAGTATGACTTAGTTAATTTTGAGAATTTCAATCATTAATGATTTTGTGTGTTTAGCTGTTTGTATGTTAGATCATATGAGTTATCTCTCTAACATGTCATTACCTATTCTTGGATATCTTGGTAAATGCTTTGTTTCATGTCTAAACATGTCTCAAGGATCTCTCACAAAGAAAGACATGTATCCCATTGACGATGAACGCAATATTGCGCTTTCAAACTCTCGTATTGATTTCTAACAACTTCTATGCCATCCCACGGTCGATTATAGTGGAAATTCTTAAGAAGCACTTCAGAGGCATCTTCCTCGACTTTATCCGCAAGTGTCCCCGAGATCTACTCAAATTCTCGCATTCACTCAAGATAAGTAACGATTCCACCATCATGACACCGTGCATTGACAGAACTCCAAATTTGAATTTGATGTTAGCATTCTTCGTCATGTTCTTCATCTTCCTCTTGAAGAAACAAAGACCAACACTTATTCATACCATCTCCATCGCTACAAATTGCATTATCTCTTCAAAATGGGTTATGATGAGTCTTCTCAACCGCCAACCATGTAAACCGAAATTCATTCCCCAACCATGGTTATTGTTTACCATACTCACCAGTGTTACGAAAAGCTACGCCATGAACACCTCGATGAACTACTTCAAATCTTCTGGGGTATCATTAATACACAACACCTTGATTATACGCTTAATCGAATGATATGATATACAAGCACGGCAATTTACCAATAAGAAAGGGTATAAAATTCCATTTGCTCGTTACACCAAGCTTCTTATTGAATACTTCATGCAAGTAGATTCAAGCATCGACAAACGATAGCAAGTGTGATCGATTATCATACTCCTCACATGGATCATGTGCTTAAAACTGTTAAAGTTCAAAGCACTAGCACAACAAACAATGGCTTAAGAATTCCTCGACGCCTCTTTAATGATGGCATCAAGCCGACTACCGCTATGGACTATGATCAAGCAGTAAAAGCAGAACAGCTTGGCATTATTTCTAAAGGTAAGAAGGAAATCCATCGCAAAACACAAGCAAACCTCATCATTGATGAAGATTTGTCCAAATCGAACATGTTGCCGCTAAGAAGAACAAGTTCATCATCCGCATTTAAGATGCTAACCCTACGTAAACTCAAAGAATTCTCAAAGTGAAACAAGAAAAAGTCGCAAGACAACGTGGTAAAACCATCAAGAGTCAAACCTACTACTTCAATCTCCTCGACTCACAAAGAAGACCAAGCAATTTCAAGAAAACCTTGGCTATCACCAAACGCCATCACCAAGCCGATCTTGAAAGGTTGCGTAGAAGGGCTGCAGATCGTTCTAAGGTGATTTCAACCACTTCAACAACCCATGAATGAATCGTAATCTTCCTAGAGGATAACTCAATTCTCGCAAAGACACTCTTTCATCCAAAGATGAATCTGATCAATTCATTCGCTCGATAATGAAGAATTGCCAACAATGATGAATCGAGAATGATGATTTCCGATGATGTTTTCACTGTAAACCACATTTGCAAGGTGACGCCATAACCAACAATCACTAATACAACCACCTCCAAAGATCCAGACAACAAATAAAGACTAATGTTCCTTCCAAAACCACCTTTAAGATCAGCTCCCTTCTCAAACAACACCAAGCAAATCGAGAAAGATAAATTTCAAGACATTCGCTACACCTCTTCAAACCCAAGTTCAGACACAACAAAAGCAACTTCAAGAACAACATCAACAGATTCAAGTTTCCATTACTGAGCAGATGAGGAAATCCTTAAACAAAGTTCTTCCTACAGAGGTCAAGAGTTGATTAATGAAGTTCTACCATCGCCTAACGACATATGTTAAAAACAAGCTTCAAAGTGTTGTAGCCACTCATCTTCAAACACACCCGATAACCCTTGAAACAAAACCATCAACGCTGCCTGCCGCTGATCTCAAAAGTCAACTTCGGAGAAGATAATTGATGATGATGAAGAAGGAACTTCAGACTTACTCAAATCCATGAAGAGGGTGATAAGAAAAGTGCATTCCGTATCGCAAAGATATCCCTACTGTAAACGCAGACCGATGATAAAGATGATGAGTCACGCCCACGCGACAAACGCTCCAAATTCACCATGGCCATCATCTTCAGCCAAACCACTTCTCATGATATTTCACCTGAAGATGAGATTCAACCACAATATTCCAATCAACCTCCACAAACAGATCGTCTCAAGTCATATCCCACCCACCATTCAACATGCAACAAGATGATACCTTAATGGATTGACTTTCCACCCACTCAATTTGATCGGTTTGAAGATATGGTTGATGCTCATCCGTAAGATGATCTTCCTAATGAAGCTTCCATTGCGGTTTCACAAAGAATTTGAAAAGATCATGAAGGTGAACTTCATTGTCTCACATTGCCACTATTCACGAAAGGTGGTTTACACAATTTAAGACTTCCACAACTTCCAGGCTTCAATTTGAATACAATCTTGAGGAAGTTGCATGAGCAATGTCTGAGAACATTACTTGGGATGTTTCACGCCTCCAGCAAGGCTCCCAAAACATTCAAGTTTCATGACTATTCTCAACCTTACCACTATGGGTCATACTCACAATCTCAAGGTACCCACACCTTATTTTTTTAATCATGATTTAGAATATTCAATGTATGGAAACACGTGATCCGAGAAACGGTATGCAACATCATTGTCTAAGTTTCATGTCAGCGTTTACACTCAAGAGGGAATGGAGGAAGAAGCGTTTACTTGTTTAGTTCTTCTTTGTTAATTATAATGATGAGCGTAACTTGGCATCTTCCATCGCCTAATATGAAATGGTTTTACAAATGGCGGCTCACATTCACCTCCAAACACAAAGTGTGTTATAACCACCGGATATTGTCCATTAAAAGTAGATTATGGATAAATACGGTACAACTTTTAACTAACATCAAGGTTCAGAGCCGACGACAACGTAGTATACTTTCAACGGCCGACATGTGTTTCAATCCTCAACGATATCAAGATATGTATCTTCTCAAAGTTCAAGGAAAACTTGAGCATCTTCCTCGAAGCAATATGATATCTTCAACTCAATCCTCATTTTTATCCGCAGCCTTGTCATTAAGTCAAGAGTTGAAGATCTTCATCTTGGTGTTGAAAGTTATCGTAAACGTCTCAATCTTACCAAACCCGATCTCCAACCACCCGGCATTTATGACCAAGAACCGTATACATTCACCACAACACCATTTGATTACACTTCATCCGAACAACATCACAATACATGAGATATAAGAAATCCACAAGTTCAGTTGATGATACGCTGACACGTAAAGGTTGAGCTTGTCAACATTCTTGAAGATCCTAATGCGCGTAAAACAACGCTGGTTGCGAACATGACATGGAAGAGAAGCGATGTTAAGCAAGTCAAAAGTTTGTCAAGAAAATTGATTCACGACTCAAGTTCCGAAGTTCGATGCGCGAACTTGAAGGCTATGTTGGAGAAGAGCAAGGGTTCAATATCTTGACGTTTGACTGAATGAAGTATCCGCAGCTTAGTTAGTTTATTTGGAACATTAACGAACATTTAAACATCCGCTCTGAATAACTCTAACTCTTTACTTTCATCGTATGCTTATCTTAATTGATTATGTTTTCATAAACCTTGAGCTCAATTTTTCACAAGCACAACAAATCGATAATATGTTTTTACAACCTGTAATAAACTGTTTCAAATTCGACTCAAGAAGGCTATCTCTCGAATATGCTTCCATATTTGAGGGGGAGTATTTTTGTTCAACGAAACAAAATCTCATTCCACTAAAGGACCCCGTGGTACTTTTCTTCGCCTCAATCCTAATTAAAGGAGCTAAAGCTTAACTGCTTAAAACAAAATTGTTCAAAATCAAATGTTCTTGAACTGCTTCTTCCCAAAGGAATTTCAAACACCTCAAAAAAGGTTATTTTAATCAACATGTTTTTCAAAACAACATTCATATGCTATTTTGAGGGGAGAAATGTGATTAAAATTGTTGATCGTAGTTATGAATCTCATAACGCGTTTCGACTAGATATCACCAATGAATTGACGATTTGAAAATCGAAAAGATTTGTCTTCCAAGACTTATCTTAGTAGAATGTACCAACCGAGACACTTGATTGACATGAACTTTGATTTGGTCTAACCTCCTTTTCAAGGAGAGTTTACATTTTCAAGGTAGTTATTAGAGCTAGTTGTCACCTAAAAGTCGATAATGGAACTCTTTAACTATACAACGAATCAGTCTCCATGGAATTGTCTATCAAGAGTCGATCAATTCAAAAGTGCTAACTCTACCCTCTCTCGGTGCATTTCACCAAAACTCATAAGCACATGAGGAGTATTTCAAAACCAAAACTCTCAAGGTGTTACCAAAACATGTTTTTCATTATAAACATCTTGAGAGATTTTTCAAGAAAAGTTTTTTTTGGTAACATAGGATAGTCATGGGGTTAAAAGGTGACTAAGTTTAGAATAACGCCCTATGATCCGCCAGAGTCGGAGGGATCTACCCAAGGACATCACAAATAGTATCTAAGTCCTTAGGTATGATTGAAAAAGGAGAAAATGAGAATCGGAGAAAGAAGGAGTTGAAGAATTAAAAGAAAAGTTAAAGAAAAGGGTGAAAAGAAATAGCCCTCCATATTATTCAACTTAGGGCATAATCGTTCAATTCATATGCTAATGTCACAAGATGACACCGTATTGAAGACAAAGTCGCATGGACCCAAAGGACGCAATGCACTAAACCTTCTAAGCCACTCAAGTTCTCTTAAAAGAGCTTGTTTCATTCTCACAGGGAACCCTACGTAATCTATCGACTCTCTTAGAGATTGTTGGTATTGAAGAAGGAGACCCTCTCCTAGTCTCGCTAGGAAAATCAAAGCTGCACTAATCGCAGTCTAGAGCCATGAGATTCATCAAAAGATCTCTTAGGAACACTTAAATATTTCATCACTTGTTGTCCAAACAATAAGAACACGTGCATTTCTTTCCAGAGTCCCGCAGATCTTAGCAATCATCAACATTTACGGTGGATCCACCAAAGAATCAACATCAAACCTCGCAGTCACCTCTGTTACAGTGTTCAAATGGGTGATGTTTCTGAATGGCCTCAAATACTCATCTTCAACTGTCAGAGGTGTATTTCTGTACATCGTGTTATCTCACTTGTGGGACTAGCCAGAACGTACTTTATGAGAATTAGAGATGTGTTTTCACACTATGCCGTTAACACTCTCGAAGTTCAAACTTGTAAGTGCTGGATTATTTCTAACCCATGTTTTATGTTTTTCCTCTTATGGATGCTCACGGGTGGAAAAGATCGCGCAGACTTTCTTCACATGCTCATACCAACATCAACACAAATTGAAGTTCTCTCAAAAGGTAAAGAAAATTTCAGAAAGATTCTACATCAAAGTCAAAGAATCTGAAAGTTATGAGATAAAGATCAAAGTTAAAGAATGAGAGCTTCAAATATATGAATCACAAACTTCATCAGAAGTATGAGCATGCTGGAAATGACTTTCATCACTAACAACAAAGATGTTGATAAAAGGCAGATTTCACAACCGATCACAACAACAAGAACAAAGAACAAAGATTCAAAGAATCAAAGACGTCACAAGCTATGAATGCCAAAGAAGTTCAAGACGTCAAACGACCTAAGCAAGACAACAAATGATGACCAACCCTTAGGGGAGATTGTTAGGAACATGTTTTATTATCAAGTGTAGGTCATTTCATTTGTAATAGGTCGCTAATAATTATGGTTTATAAATGTTTGTAATTAGTTTCACAGCTCATGTAGTAAGCCCATGAGCTGTGATAGAAGGTTCTTCTAGAACCAAGGGGAAACATCCCTACTTATGTAAAGACTATAAATACCCCCTCCCTAGAAGGGAGAGGGTTGTTGGTTCTAATTGCAATTATCATTTTCACTAATCATTCATTAGTTCCTCCACTTTCTCTCTCTATAACTTTCTCTCTCTAGAAATACATATTGTTGTGATAATATGGTGACCTAACACAATTGTGCTAAAGTTTCATAGTGACATTTGTTAATCAAGTTTGGCTAATTGGTAATAATCGTTGGGGACGAAAGAACTTCGTATTATTCAACTAGTCATAATCATTTTGTCTATGGATGATTGTTTTTACCCATTATTCTTGATTATACAAAGGAACTAAGGTGTGGTTGTAATTGAAACGCTTTTTGATTATCAAATTGGATTGGTTGGAAACATCTAAATGGTCGTAAGATTAGTTGTTGAGAATCAATTGTAGCCTTTTGTCTATGATCGGGTACCTTTTGTATTGACCATTTATTAAGCAATTTGATGAACAAGTGGATGTTTTTGTGTTTAAGTTTATGAAAGTAGACTTATGAAACTTGAATTGATCTTGAATTAATTGGTTAAACTTAAAGCTTGTTTTTATGAACTAAAAATCTTGTAAGGTTTAACTTGTAAGAACAATAGATTATCTACCAACTAATTATCACAACCAACATAAAATGCAAGTTAGAGGTTAACACAATCACATTAATCTATGATATGAAACTAGTTTAAGCAAGTGTAGTTTTTAATCATCTGAATTTCATTATATCTATTTGCGTTGTTATATGTTTTGGAAAGACTCAGCTAATTCAAACTTGTGCTTAGATTCACTCAAATCCCTGCAGCTTAATCCATCCCGACTTACCTTCATAATCTTGCTATAACGGTGAGTATACTTGCTCAGATGTGTTATTGGTAATATTGGTAATTCACCTTTTATAAATTTAAAACTTGCACCAACCGGGCACATCAAGTTTTTGGCGCGGATTTGATTGTGTTTCAACAAGTTTTGAATTTCCTCACCATTCATATAAAAAAAATTCATTTAAACTTTAACCGGATCCGGTTGTCCTCAATCGAATCGGTTACAATTTGTCCCATCACTCAACCAGTCTACAAACAGATCGTCGCATCCCAACCGATCCGGTTACCATTCTCTCACCCATAGAAACCATTTTCGTTGTTTGGTCAAGGTGTTTAGATATTGCCGGATTCTTCAGGACATTGTATGAACACTTCGAGCAATCCGAATTGAACCAATTACACCTCTTACCAACCCCGAACGTTTGATTCGAAGAAGAAGGAGAACACGTTTAATACCATTGGAAAATCGTGTACCAAGAGTACCAAACCCACCATTTGATAACCTCATTGAAGCCAAAGTTGTTTACAATCCTTTCACCAATTTACCTTTCCCCATGGCGGACGATCAACCCATGCGGGAACCAACCGGCAACGTAGCACCAACTCCGGAAGTGCTATTGTTGCTATTAACCTTGGTGGCAACTTCACCGTGAAGGGACACCACCTTTCTATGATCAAAGACCAACAACCGATGGCGTACGCGCTGGCCGATCCAAGATAAGCACATTGCCGAATTCATCGAAATTTGCGGCATGTTTCATATGGCGACAACCGATGTCAATGCCATCAAACTCAAACTTTTCCCATCATCACTCGCCGGAGATGCTAAAGTATGGTATAATGAATTAATCCCAGGAATCATCAATACTGGGAGGAGATGGCAAGCTTTTGTGAGCCGATTCTTTCCACCTGCCATGTTTGACCGATTAATGGGAGAAATTGGTGCTTTCAACCAAAACCCAAACGAATCACTTGTCGAAGCTTGGCTTCGAATGAAAGATTTGCTTCGTAGTTGTCATGGACATGGATTATCAAAAGGAAACATTATCCAAATCTTTTACCATGGACTAGATGAAATCTCTCAAGGCATCCTTGATGCTGGAGGAATTTTTCTCTATAAAACTCCCAATGATGCACATCAGTTGCTCGAAGATCAAGTACTTCTCAAACTTGATTGGTCCAAAGATTCCAAAACCAAACCTCTCCAAAAAACCATTGCTTTTGTCGAAAACACCGATACCTCAAAACTCTTGGAGAAAATGAAAGCGTTAACCTCAAAAATCGACTCGCAATACAAGGATATCAAAGATGAAATGAAAGACATGCGAAGACGGATGCAAATAAACAATTGTGGAGGAAATCATCCATCGTCCGAAAAGTGCGACGATAAACCTATGGGTGGAAAGAAAGAAGGAGAAGCAAATTACGCTCAAGGAGGATACCGTGGAGGAGGATATCATAGTAATTATTACGGTGAGAATTCGAAATTGGCAAGATCGGCCACCAAGGGATGACAACCGTGACTCTCAACCACGACCGACGATCCACCACACCAAAGTTAGACAAAAAGGCGTAAGAAACCGGTCAAAAACCATGAGAGAATTCGGGTGGTCAGTCAAAATCGCAAATGATTTTATCAAAAATCAATTTTTCAATCTCAAAGCCAAAGTTGAGCAAGGACGGAAAAATCATCAAGCATCTATCCAAGATCTTGAAAACAAGCTTGGCATCTCTCGACCAACATTCCTCTAGACCATCCGGTTCATTGCCAAGTAACACTCAATCCAATCAAAACCATCAAATGATAAGACGCACCAGCCCACCCCAAACCGAAATGAACATATCAATGCCGCTGTTGTTTTCACAAGAAGTGGTCTCGTGCGATCCACCACCTAATCCTAATACTCCCCAAGGCCACCATTGATAGCGAGGATGAAAACGAAGAACCAAACACAACTCAAACCACCAAAAAGAAAGACATTCCATCCGTCAAGGCGTATACACCAAAAATTCCTTATCCTCAACTTCAAAAAGCCTAAAGAGAAGATGGAAGAGCGTTATAAGAAGTTCATCGAAATAATCAAAGAGGTTAGACTCAATGTTCCACTCGTTGATGTTATAGCAGGAATGCCCAATTACGGGAAATTTTTGAAAGAACTTCTTAATAACAAAAGCAAGCTTCGAGCAAATATAAGCAACTTTTCTTAACGAAGAATGCTCGGCTATAGTTCAAAACAAAATTCCACCAAAGCTCGGAGATCCTGGGAGCTTTCTTATTCCATGTACTTTAGGGAATAAAGTTAAATGTGATGCTTTAGCCGATCTTGGCTAAGTATCAATTTGATGCCTTATTCACTCTATTCCAAGTTGTGCAACATGTACAGCACAAACCAACAACAAAATGAGCATCCGATTAGCAAATCATTCCTATCAATATCATGTGGGAATCGCCGAGAATATGCTTGTCCAAGTCGGTAAATTCATTTTTCCCGTGGACTTTGTAATCTTGGAAATGGAAGAAGATAGTAAAGTTCCACTAATTTTAGGGAGACCTTTCTCCGTAATACCGCCATTAAATCATCAAAGTTAAAGGAAAAGAACTCAACCTTGGAGTTGGGGAAGATCGAATCATTTTTCTTATCGATAAAGCAACAGCGCTACCCACATTCCAAAGTGATGACACTTGTTTTAAGCGTCGATGTTATTGATGAAGTCACCGATGAGGAATTAGATGTGACATCGAACGAATCCGATCCATTCATGACTACTTAAAAAAATCAATGAAACAGATCGGCGACAAAGAGTTTGATGATTTCATGAAAGTAGAATTCAAGGAGATAACCTCGAAGAAGAAGAAATGGAGGAAGAGGAAGAAAATTTTGAGGAAATTACTTTCAATGACAAGATCGTTTAATAAAATCCTCTATCGAAGAACCACCTACGGATCTCGAACTCAAACCTCTCCCAAATCATCTCGAGTATGCTTATCCGAGGAGAACTCACTTCTTCCCGTAGTCATATCTTCATTGCTCGAGGATAATGAGAAAGAAAGTTTAGTTTCCGTGCTCAAAAATCACAAACAAGATTTTGCTTGGAAAACGTCGATATCGGGGAATTAGTCCTAATTTTTGCAAACACAAAATCAACTTTGAAGAAGGGATTAAACATGTGGTAGAACGTCAATCGAGACTCAATCCCAACATGAAAGAAGTTGTTAAAAAGGAAATCATTAAACTTCGATAAAGCCTTTGGAATCATTTACCCAATTGAGGATAGCCCCTTGGGTAAGTCCGTTCATGTGTTCCCAAGAAAGGAGGAATGACGGTTGTAACTAATGAGCGAAATGAGCTAGTTCCAACTAGAACTATCACTGGTTGGCGTGTTTGTATTGACACTATCGTGAAGTTAAACAAAGCCACCGTAAAGGATCACTTTCGCTCCGTTCATGGATCAAATGCTTGAAAGACTAGCAGGAAATAAATTCTTTTGTTTCCTCGACGGATTTTCAGGATATTTCCAAATTCCCATCGATCCTAACAATCAAGAAAAGACCACCTTTACTTGTCCTTTTGGAACCTACGATATCCGCCAGTATGCCTTTGGTCTTTGTAATGCACCCGCGACTTTTCAGAGGTGTATGATCGCCATATTCCAAGACATGCTAGAAACCTCCATGGAAGTTTTCATGGATGATTTTTCAGTCTTTGGAGATTCATTCTAAGCTTGCCTTTCTAATCTCGATAAAATGCTCGAAAGATGCGAAGCTGCACATCTTGTTCTCAACCGGGAGAAATGCCACTTTATGGTAACCGAAGGAATTGTGCTTGGACACAAAATCTCTAGTTCCGGAATGGAAGTCGACAAAGCAAAGGTCGATGTCATATCAAAACTTCCACCACCAACCAACATCAAAGCCGTTAGGAGTTTTTAGGACATGCCTTTGGTTTTACCGATTCATCAAAGATTTCTCCAAAATATCTCGTCCGATGACAAAACTTCTTGAGAAAGAATCTATCTTTGACTTCGATGTTGATTGCATAAAAGCTTTCGAATCACTGAAATCTCAACTTACTAGTGCTCCGATCATGGTTTCACCTAATTGGTCATCACTACCCTTCGAATCCTATGTGCGATGCTAGCGATAAATTTCTTTGTTGGAACCGCCGTTTTAGACAACGCTAAGGAAAACACTTTCGCCTATATATTTTGCCGAGAAGACACGAATAGTGCCCAGCAGAAATTATACGATCCGCCAAAAGAATTACGGTCGCCGCTTTTTGCCTTTGACAAATTCGCCAGATCATATCTTGTGCTCTCAAAAACGGTCGTTTTTACCGACATCATTCAGACTCAAGTATCTGTTCACCAAGCAAGATGCTAAACCACGCCTTATTCGATGGATTTTGCTACTCCAAGAATTTGACATCGAAATCAAAGATAAGAAAGGAGCGTGAGAATCTTGTCACGCGATCACTTATCTCGTCTCGAAAATCCTAATCTTGAGGAATTGAAAGAAGAAGAAATTGATGATTATTTTCCCGATGAAACTCTCATGACCATCGGCACTTTAAATGACGATCCTTGGTTTACCTTGACTTTGCAAACTACCTGTAGGAGGAATTCTCGTAAAAGGACTAACTCATGCTCAAAGAAGCAAATTCTTTTCGGAACTCAAATACTACTTTTGGGAAGAGCCATATCTTTTCAAAATGTGTCCCATGGGATGATCCAAGATGTATTTTGGTTCAAACTTCGTAAAATTCTTGACGAATGTCACTACATGGCCCAAGGGGACATTATGGTCCTTCCACCACAGCTAAGAAAGTTTTTGATGTTGGATTCTATTGGCCAACAATATTCAAAGAAGCACATACACTTGTTCAAAAGCGTGACGCTTGTCAAAGAACCACCAATCTCTCTCGAAGGGATGAAATGCCATTAACAAGCATTCAAGTGTGCGAAATATTCGATATTTGGGGAATAGATTTCATGGGACCTTTCCCTAATCCCACAAATTCGAATACATTCTGCTATATTACGGTCCAAATGGAAGTATTTGCTTTACCGACAAACGATGCTCGTGTCGTCGTTAATTTTCTCAAAAGCTTTTGGCTACGAATTCCCAAGCTCTCATGGCGATCGAGGAACTCATTTCTGCAATCAACAAATGGAGAAAACCATGAAAAGATATGGAGTTCATCATCGATTTCGCGGCGCTTATCATCCACAAACTAGTGGTCAAGTCGAAAATACCAACAGAGCTCTCAAAAGAATCTGCGGAAAAAAGCGGTAAAGACAATCCATCATTATGGGCAAGAAAACTTGATGATGTGGGCATTTTTGCACGGCTTATAAAACACGAATTGGTACAACTCCTTACATACTCTTGTATGGGAAGACTTGTCATTTGCCGTTCGAAGTTGAACATCGTGCTTATTGGGCGCTCGGACAATGTAACACCGATCTCAAAATAGCTGAGAGAAAAGATTTACGCAATTGCACGAACTCGATGAATTAAGACTCAAGCTTATGAAAATTCCAAAGCTGTATAAAGCGAACAAAAGCTTATCATGATAAAAAGCTACGAATTCGAAAAGAATTCAAAGCCGGAGATAAAGTTCTTCTTTTTAACATGAAATTCAAATTCAAAGCTCCAAAGTTACAACCAAAATGGTTTGGACCATATGTCGTTAAACATGGATATCCATCATGGTATGTCGAACTCTATGACAAACAAGGTGGAAGTTTCATTGTTAATGGACACTGAATCAAGTTATACTACGACAAGGAGCAAACGAATGAAGTTTCGATTTGCGACAGTGTCCCTGGAGACACCATGAGAATGAATTCAAAACTATCACCTTTGTAGCACCATTTCATGGAAGAATTCCACAAGCGTTCCATGGAAACCAATTCTGAAGTTGCGGGCGATATTGAAGCTAAAGGTGAAGAATTCATGTACATCCCAATTTACAAAATGTTCAAAGTCGCCCTTGCATTGAATAAATTCGGGAAGACTCGAGTCAGGTTGATGACTCGATAATAAAACAAGCGCTTCTCGGGAGGCAACCCGTGTGTTTTGATTTTCTATGGTCACTCCCAAAGTTTAAACCTGGTTGAACTTAAGTGTGGGGTGCCACCTTTAATAAAACCTTTGTTTGTTTATAAGATTGTGTGTGATGATTTCTCTAGTGGGCTGGGAATGAAGAAAGAATTTTAAGCCGATAAACTCGTTGACATATCTGGTTTCATCTCTATTTTCCCTATTTCTATACTTTGAAGTTTGTTTTTCATTGAGGACAATGTCTAACTTAAGTGGGGTGAATAGGAAAAATTAGAGTTTTCATGCTTAAATTTAAAATTTTGCTTGCCCTTGTGATCTAGTTGTTTTCACACTTTTAGGACTATCTATTAGAATAAGCTGGATCATTCCACGTTGGTAAAATTGGTAATATTTGAAATTTCGAGATGTGTTTCGATTACTATTGCAATCCATTCTAGGATCGATAACATTTGCTAACACATATTATACCCTTTCCACTAAATTGTGAGGATTTAAGCCTATTTCTTATTAGCATACATCTTTTATGCTTGGACCTTTTGCTATGAGTGTCATGTGTGATTTTATTTATTCTAGAACTTGTGCTTGTAAATCATTACTGGACCCATGCATGAGATTGCATTAGATGCGATATAAGTAAATTAGTGTGATAAAGAGGCACCTTAGGATTTAACCCAAATGGCCTTCCATTTTACATCTAATGATATATTAGCTAGCCTCATTGGTTAGTTAACCACCCACATGGACCCATTTGTAGTGCTCATTTTAGCACTAGATACCCCTAGTTACACCTTTGAGCCATCCCTTTCATTTTTGCTTCACCGAAAATACAAAAGATTTTACATTTTAAACCTTAGCCTATCCCATATCAATGTCTAACGGTTGGTTGCTAGTTTCATGGAAAGTGAAGATTGTTCAAATGATTATGAGTACCACATCCTATGTGATTGATTGAGCCATGTGTTGAGTTTATGTTCAAAAAAAAAATAAAATAAAAAATAAATAAATAAATTGTGTTGAAGTATGGAAATAATAGCCAATGTGCTATGATCGAAGAATAATTATCATGGCAAAGCGAAAAGCTGTGGAAAGTGGAAATGAAGAATGTAAAGCTATAATCATTTATTTGGTTCGTGGAATATTTGATAGCTAGCAACTTGGGTATTAGACTTGATTTCATTTTTATTTTAACACCAATTTCATAACATTCCCATGCCTTATCCATACCCTTAACCCTTAGCCTATCATTATAACCCGAATAAAAGCCCTCTTTAGATGTTTTTACTTGGTGCTCACGCCGCGTCGGTGGAGTTTTGTTTCTTGTACAAGCTTATGGTAATAATCTAATCACGGCTGAGCAATGAGTGTGATTTATCTTGTCACTCCACTAAAAATGAGTGATTGAGTGGATTATATTCCATTATTTTTAGGAGGTGTTTTGAAATGTTAATCATGCAAGAAAATCATTGGATATTGTCAAACATCTTGATGTTTCACCTTTATAAGCATAATTGATGAATCTTCTCTCATATTTATACTTGGTTGATTTGCATCACATTTTTCATAATCACGATCCGTACCGGTGGATGTTTGTCCTAGATTTGCTTGAGGGCAAGCAAAGTTTAAGTGTAGGGGAATTTGATAACACTCAGATTGTGCATGTTTCTAGTAGCATTATGTGTACTTTTATATTTGTTATTTGGTTATATTTTGCGTGATTTTAGTACTTAATCGTATCTAGAGATGTTTGTCTAGTATTTTAACCAAGTGTGGAAATGGAGGAAAATGTGGAAATATGCATTAATCGAAGATTCCGCTTCAGTAAAGCTAAATCTCAAGTACCTTTGAAGACTTTAGTGATTGAAGTACCAAGTTCTACAAGGCGAGTGAAAAGAAAGATCAAGTTTTGTATCTCGAAGATCCAACCGATCCGGTTACACCTTCAGCCGATCGGTTGGCATTTGTCGGAATTAATGTTTTTGCCATAAGCCCGACCGATCGGTCGCGCCAACCGTAACGGATCGGTCGGTGTGTTATTATTGAAGACCAACCGGATCGGTTGGTCATATGACCGATCCGGTTGGAGAAGCTGCATTTGCCAAATCTTCATCACTAAGCCTCCCCTTTGCATCCAAACGATTCTAGGTCCTTCTCTTGGTGTATTCTAGTTCCTTCCTCACTCCTTGGAGGCCAAGTTAAGCATTTAACACCCTAGGCCTTGGAAATAGTATAAATAGAGGCTAATTGTGAGCATATGAGACACACCACAATTACAAATATCTCTACTCATCAAACCAAGCCTTAAACTCTTAAAATTCGTCCTTAGAAATCGAAGTTTGGAGTTCGGAAGTTCCACCTTTGGAGGCCAAAACACCAAGAAGTCCACCACGATCCTTTGGGAAACATCACTTCATCATTTGTAATCTTATTCCAAGCATTGTAAGACTTTTAATCATGTTTTCTAATGATCAAAGTTATGAGGTTATGTTCATGTTTGCTATAGGGCTAGTTTCTTTATACACTTGCTTAAATGATGTTGATTATCATATGATTAGTTAGTGATTGTGTTAACATGTTTTAATTCAATTTCAAGTTGATTCTAAGATCCAATTGTGCTAAAGTTTCATAGTGACATTTGTTAATCAAGTTTGGCTAATTGGTAATAATCGTTGGGGTCGAAAGAACTTCGTATTATTCAACTAGTCATAATCATTTTGTCTATGGATGATTGTTTTTACCCATTATTCTTGATTATACAAAGGAACTAAGGTGTGGTTGTAATTGAAACGCTTTTTGATTATCAAATTGGATTGGTTGGAAACATCTAAATGGTCGTAAGATTAGTTGTTGAGAATCAATTGTAGCCTTTTGTCTATGATCGGGTACCTTTGTATTGACCATTTCTTAAGCAATTTGATGAACAAGTGGATGTTTTTGTGTTTAAGTTTATGAAAGTAGACTTATGAAACTTGAATTGATCTTGAGTTAATTGGTTAAACTTAAAGCTTGTTTTTATGAACTAAAATCTTGACGAAGGTTTAACTTGTAAGAACAATAGATTAGTCTACCAACTAATTATCACAACCAACATGTTAAGAGGTTAACACAATCACATTAATCTATGATATGAAACTAGTTTAAGCAAGTGTAGTTTTAATCATCTGAATTTCATTATATCTATTTGCTTTGTTATATGTTTTGGAAAGACTCCGTTAATTCAAACTTGTGCTTTGATTCACTCAAATCCCGTAATGACGATCCCGACTTACCTTCATAATCTTGCTATAACGGACGAGTATACTTGCTCGTATGTGTTATTGGTAATATTGGTAATTCACCTTTTATAAATTTAAAACTTGCACCAACCGGGCACATCAGTGTTCCAATCACTATTACTAACCAAATGGAACCCATTCTTGCATGGGGATCCCAATTATCTAGTTATCCATTCTTGTGCGGTTCAACCCAGATCGTTAAAATCGTTACGTGGTACTTGGACTCAGTTGTTCCAAGCATATGACCGAGACGATTGCTCATGAACATTGAGTAAATTCATCAAAATGTGAGATTCTAAAGCTTGATCATTTTGGTGCTATTATGGGTTATGGAGATTACATGGTTGGAAATAGTGTGATTTCCAGGGTATATTATGTTGAAGGTCTTGGACATAATCTATTTTATGTCGGACAATTTTGTGACTCAGATTTAGAAGTGGCCTTGAGAAAACATACTTGCTTTGTTAGAGAACTTGATGGTGTGGAACTGCTCGGAGGAACTCGTGGTTCAAACCTATACACCATCTCTATCGAAGATATTATGAAATCTTCACCCATCGCTTCTTTGTCAAAGGCTTCCAAAACTAAGTCATGGCTATAGCACCGTCGTCTCAATCACTTGAACTTTGGTACCATAAACAATCTTTCCAGAAAGGACTTAGTAAGAGGATTACCCTAAAGTATGAAAAAGATCATCTTTGTTCGGTGCCAATTGGGAAAGCACCGAAATATGCCCATAAACCGAAACCCACAAACTTCAAATTGGAAGTTCTTCATACCCTTCATATAGATTTAGGACCAATCTGAAAGTACAAACGATAAATAGGAATAAATACATTTTAGTCGTTGTTGATGACAAAGGATGAAACTCGAGATGTCATCATCAAACTTTTCAAACAGCTACAAGTTCAACTCAACAATACTGTTAGAATTGTTTGAGCAGACAATGTACGAGTTTGTTAACAAAGGCTTAATTGATTTTATGAAAGTGTTGGAATCAGTCATCAAAGAAGTGTTCCACGAACTCCTTAATAGAACGGTGTAGTTGAAAGACGAAATCGAACTCTTGTGGAAGCCTTGAAGAACAATGCTAATTTATTCAAAGGTTCCAATGTTTCTATGGGTGATGCCATTGCCACTGCCCTTACTACACCCAAAATCGTTCCCTTATTCATACCTCTCATGAAAAAACTTCATATGAACTTGTTTATAAGAAAACTGATCTCTCCTACCTTCGTGTGTTTGATGCTTTGTGCTATCCAACGAATGATGGTCAAGATTTAGGAAAATTAAGAGCAAAAGCGGATATTGGAGTTTTGTTGGTTATGCACCAAACAAGAAGGGTTACCGAATCTACAACAAGAGAACCCTAAATATCATGGAAACAATTCATGTTACGTTTGATGAGTGACCTGGCCAAATGGCTCCGTGGACAATCCATTCGGACCCAGCATCTCAACTTTCATCAAGTAGTCCTATCGGTTCTACTCTCGTTTCTAATCCTCACCAAAGACAACTCATTATGTACCTCCTTCAGAAGATGATTTGAAGAAATTATTTGATCCTATGTTTGATGAACACTATGAGTCAAGGGCTAATGATCACTGTTGATTCCATCGAGAGGTGCTCTTATCCCCTGCCAATGAAGTTAACCCTTCAGCCATGTCACTAAGTCACAGAAAGCCTGATCACTTGGTATCATCATCAATGCCTCAATCATCAAGTGTACACAATGGAAATGTTTCGCTAATACGAATGATGAAAATACTTTTGCTCATCCGTAGATGAACCTTTTGAAAATATATTTGCTCTCGAATCATCATCGAACCATCTTCATCGTGAGAAATTGACTCGCAACTTCGTTCTCAACAACAACCACATGAACACCTTAGAAAGTGGACACATGATCACCCATTGGACAACATCATTGGAAACCCTTCTCGCTCAGTATCCACTCGTCGACAACTTAACCCGATGCCTTATGGTGCTTCTTCAACTCTGTACTCTCAAAGATCGAACCAAAAGATGTCCCGCTATGAATGAAGACAAGCGGTTTAGTGCCATGCAAGAAGAAATTTATGAGTTTGATCGACTAGATGTATGGGAATTAGTACCGCTCCCGGACTGTGCTATGATCATTGCTCTAAGTGGATCTTCAAAGTAAAACTTGATGAGCATGGTGATGTTTTAAAGAACAAGGCTCAATTAGTTGCAAAGGATACCGTCAAGAAGAGGGTATTAACTTTGAAGAATCATTTGCTCGGTTGCTCGTGTCGAGGAAATTAGAATCTTCTTGGCTAATGCCTTTGCAAGTAAGAACATGTTAGTCTATCGGATGGATGTAAAGACGGCTTTTCTTAACGGAGATCTGAAAGAAGTCGTGTACGTATGGCCACCAACCTGAAGGCTTTGTGAATCCAGAGCATCCTACTCACGTCTATCGTTTGAAGAAGGCTCTTTACAGTTTGAACCAAGCTCCAAGGGCGTGGTATGATACACTATCAAAGTTTCTTCTATCTACTGGATTCAGCAAAGGAGCAATTGATCCAACATTGTTCACCGAAGGTCGGTGCAAACATTTAGTTCACGTTCAAATCTATGTTGATGATATTATTTTTCCTCGGTGACCTCGAATGAATGTGACCGTTTTCAATTGAAATGGGTTCCAAATTTCAAATGTCAATGATGGGACAAATGTCATTTTCTTGGGATTACAAATTTCACAAAGTCTCGGAGGCACTTTTATAAATCAATCTAAATATGCAAATGAGATTTTAAAGAAATTTTGATTTGATTCTAGTGACCTATTGACACTCCCATGATAGAGCGTACTAAACGGATGAGGACCACTCGGGGATCATCTTGCTACCAAACGAAATAACGTAGTATGATCCCCGATGGATCCACTGATGTACCTGTGCCCGATGACCGAGACATTTTATTCATTTGTTTGCATGTGTGCTAGATATCAGGCTAAGCCTACCAAAAAGCACCTTGAAGCGGTTAAACGGGTCTTCGGTATCTCCAAGGAACCATCAATATGGGACTTTGGTACCAAGGACCGGTATGTCACTAACAATTCTATGCAAATCTTCGATCATGCAGGATGTCAAGATACACCGTCGGCACGATACGAGGTTCTCGGTTTACGGGTGATAAGCTTGTGAGCTGGTCTTCAGAGAAGCAAATGAGTACTTCTATTTCCTCTACAGAGGTGAATACATAGCCATGTCATCTTGTTGTGCTCAAATTCTATGGATGAGATCCCACCATTATCGACTATGGCTTTGAATTCAACAAAATCCCTCTGTCTTGTGATAATAAAAGTGCTATTGCTCTCTCATGCAACAACGTTCAACACTCAAGAGCAAAACACATTGACAATCGACATCATTTCATCAGGGAGCAAGTAGAAAACGGTGTGGTGGAACTTTATTTTGTGAGGATCAATACCAGCCTAGAGACATCTTCACCAAAGCTCTCTTCCTAGAGAGCGCTTTTGAGTTTATCCTCCCACGACTTGGTCTAAAGAGTCTTCAACCGGAAACACTTAGCGTCTTCAAGAAGAAGAAGAGGAGTAAAAGGTCTTTCTTCATCCATATCTTGTAAATATTTATTCAAAAAGCAAAATACAAAATTTCAAAACCTTCAAAAGCAAATAGAAAAATATAAAACTTTCAAAAATCCATAAAAATTTGAAAAATCTTGAAAATTTCAAAAAATATTGTCATTTTGTCATGTTTTTCTCGATTCGAAAATATCTACGGTCTTTGTGATGTCATTCAAAGAATGATACGGGACTTTAGATATTGTTCGAATGTTCTTAACAATATAATATATATATATATGGTTTATTGTCATTTCAGGCAGTAACCCGCTTTTTCAAAGAAAGAACAGAGCCATGCTTTATCTTAAATCTTCAAATCTCATGCTCGGATTCCGAAAAAAAAATGTTTGTCGTCAAAAAGACAAATGTTTCCTTTCAAATATTTTCTTTCAAATGATTCTTCTGAAAAATATTTGTCATCTAATGAAAACAAAATTGCTTTGAAATACTTCAGACTCTACTTTTGAAAATCATTCCAGGCCTTTCATCTGTCAAAATCTCTATCTTTCAATCAATAACATTTGTCATTGATTGAGGGGAGAATTGATTTCAAATCAAAAAGAGTATTTTCAAACAATGACGCACGTAATCGAGAAAGGTGCTCTTGAATAATCAAAAGAACAATGTTTTACAATATTGTATACAATTGGTACAAGACCTTTAGTGTATGTTTTCAAAAGATAGTCAAGCATGTTTAATCTTTGGAGTCTAAAGTCTCAAACTTGATCCTTATCGGTAAAATGTTTCTCATAATCAAGTCACATCTCCCCTCAAAAGCTTTCAAAATCAATTTAAATCTGCAGAGATCACAAATCTCAAATGATTTGAAAATTGTGATCGGGGAGAATTTGTGATTTAAATTGGATTTAAACTGATAATTTGATAAATGGTTTCATAAGTGTTTAGCAAGCTTTCCTACCCACATGTGCCAAAGCGATTTCAAATTTTCCATGCACATGTTGAGGGGGAGCATCTATTTTAAACCACAAAGAATTAAAGCGTGATTGATTTGTATCTAAGTGCAGATTCCCTCTAGTATGTGCAAAACTCGTTCAAACCTCGAGGCACATATTGAGGGGAGCAAACTTTTGAAAACCTCATCCTTCCCCAATATGCTTTATCTATTTGATTTAATCAGGGAAGTGATGTTGATATCTTTTAGAAAATGGTAATCAAAGAAGTTAATCCTTCCTCTTGCCTCCGTGTGCTAAAACGATTTCAAATACATGATGCACATGTTGAGGGGAGCTCTCTTTCTAAAAATATCAAAACAATTCAGGTACAAAATGCTTTGATAATATATCACAAGTATCTGGATTGATTATCAAATGGTTTTCAATTGATTCCAATGGCAGATGAACAATACCAAATAGACCCACCAAATTTACTTTATGTATGGTGATATAAGGATGATAAGGTTAGGTATTTGTTCCCATGATCCGCTGGAACCGGAGGGATCTACCGTGGACAATCCACTAGATAGTGTAGAGTCCATAGGTATGATGAAAAAAGGGGAAAAGTGAGATATGGAAAGAGTCGGTGAGGACTGAGCTAGTAATCTGGAATAAACCCAACAAGGTTCTAGTTATGAAGTCTCGGTAAGCACTCAAGGGGTTGAAGAATGAAAAAGAATTGAATGTGAAAAAGGGTGAAAAGAAATAGCCCTCCATTCATTCTACCTTAGAGGCGAAACCGGGTTCAATTCATATGTTACCGGTGGTTACCAAGGTAACATCGGTATTACAAGCGTCATGGACCCAATGGCCATCGCACTACAACTTTCCAAGCTACTCAAGTTCCTCTTAAAAGGGCTTGTTTCATTCTCACGGGGAACCTACATAATTTATCGACTTTCTCTTAGAGATTGTTGATATTGAAGAAGGAGAACCTCTCCTAGTCTCCGGCATAGGAACCAAATGTGCACTATTGAGTCTAGAGCCACGAAATCATCAAATAAATCTCTTTAGGACACTGTCATTGAAGACTCTCTGTTTCACACAATGTGGAAAGAGATTATATCTTATGAGTCCTACGCATTATCCTTGTGGTATTGCCAGAACATCCGAGTGATATGAAAACATATTCACAATGAAGATGGAAAGCCTTCTGGAGCCAACATCAAACAAGCTCATGGTGGGTGGCATGTGAGATCTATCCAATAGATCAACCATGTGACAACTTAACAGAAACAATGGGGCGAGTCATAATTATGATTCAATCACGTTCAGGTTATGGATTGACGGATACCTTTGAAAAACCGGTCGTTGTGCTTAAAAACTCTTTTCTTTAGCACATCGACTGTGTACTCATATTTCAAAATAAAAGGTGTTTATGATTGATAATTGATTTTCATTAAAACCTTCGTTCTATTGCAAAAACAATTTCTATTGAGCGGTACATGATTGTTTTTCAAATCTCTTTTCATAGAATCGTGAATCTCAATTATTTGGTTCACTCACCTTCGTGTTGTCTTCTTTGAGGCGTTCCGGTTTGAGAACGGCTGAAATTTAGAGTCACTGCGAAAACCCTGTCAAGAAATTCTTGAATTATACACGATCACAGGCGTACTTGTCTTGATCAGCGGGAACCGTGGGCCGTGTACCTCAATTCAACGAAAGTGATTAAAGACACTTTCGTGCGCTTTATTGCTAACTGTTGTATGCGAGTACTCGCCCGGCGTTTGCGGTGATCAGTAATGGCGGTCAATCATAGCCGCATGCTAACACATCATATTCATTTGAAAAGAAATCATGATTAGTGCATCAATGACTCTGATATTCTCATTCCATGCTTTACGCTCTGGCTGCCAATATCATGAATCAACGAAAGCTTCGCTACTCGATGAGAATATATCATGATCCGGAATGTGAGCATGTCGGTCCAAATGTCACAACATCACATAATACCAACACCACAATGGATGAATCAGAGATTTATGATAGGCGATGATCTCAAAGATGGCTCAAAACTCATTATCACGTGGATCAGTTAAAGACCTCCACTTGGATTAACCAAACATGCACAAATGAAGAATCAATGACTACGGTCACGTAGAGCAAAGAACTTTAACAAGAATCCAATAACAATCTTATTGTAATATCTCATTTGTATTCAATGTATTTTTGAGGTGTCCTCCCTTAGGGGGAGATTGTTAGGATTTAGTAAATCCAAAGTATTAAAGAGTCGGTCACCTCAAGTATATGTAATCGTTAGAAAGCTCGTAGTCGTAGATTATTATGTTAAGTAGTATTTAGTTAAGTAACACCGTGGAGGACGAATGGGTCTTTACCCATCTGTGTATGCACGATCCACACCAGTAGTGGCGATTTGTGTAAGACTATAAATACTCTCTACCTCCCAAGTTAGAGAGTTGGAGCTCATAATAATACTTTTACTTTCTCTCACTAAGTTCCCAAACCTCTAACTCTTTCTCTCTCTAAAACCTCATCTTATACGCCTATTTGTGTTTATGGTTTGATGTATTTGTGAAATCCAATATGCCACACAGGTTTTGAGGATAAGAGGTAAGTGAAATTAGGTAAAGATAAAAGGACTATATAATGTGTTTGTCATATTGGTGGGAAGTTTTGGCCATTTTTTGTAGGGAATTTTGGCGCCATTTTTTGTGGGAATGTTTGGCGTCAATATTTTGGAGGGAAGTTGAGACTAGTAGACAACTGCAAGAATTTGGTCATTTAACAAGATACGTATACCATAGCACCTATACTCGGCGTTTAATATGATAATGTATACCATAGCACCTATACTGGTGGTTAAACATGACACGTATACCATAGCACCTAATATACGGTGGTTTAACATGATCGTTATACCATAACACCTATACTCGGCCATTTAACATGATATGTATACCATAACACCTATAGTTGGTCGTTTAACATGATACATATACCAAGAGCACCTATACTTTGTCGTTTAACATGATAACGTATACCATATCACCTATACTTGGTCGTTTAACATGATACGTATACCATAGCACCTATACTCAGCCGTTTAACATGATACGTATACCATAGCACCTATACTTGGTCGTTTAACATGATACGTATACCATAGCACCTATACTTGGTCGTTTAACATGAAACGTATACCATAGCACCTATACTCGGTCGTTTAACATGATATGCATACCATAGCACCTATACTCGGTCGTTTAACATGATACGTTATACCATAGCATCTTATACCGCTTAACATGATCAGTATACCATAGCACCTATAATTGGTCGTTTAACATGATACTTATACCAATAGCACCTATACTCGGCCGTTTAACATGATACGTATACCATAGCACATATACAGTATACCATAGCACCTATACTCAGCCGTTTAACATGATACGTATACCCAGATCTGCTTTCACAATGAGATAAAAAAAAAACCCACGCTGCTCACCATAGCACAACACCACCTCTTTCATCTTCATCTTCATAGCACAGCACCACTTCCATCACCACACCACCTCAGCTCACCACATCACCACCTCCATCACCACACCACCTCTACCACCACTACTTCACCGCACCACCACACTCGCAGCATTTTGCTGCTGTTATTATGAGGATAAGAGACCCAAAAACTACAGCATTGATATTTTCTTCTGGGAAGATGGTGAGTTTTCATTTTGACGCAATATTGTATATCAATCATAGTCTGAGTGTTAGATTTAATTTACTTGTGCTATGCAAGACAGTAACAAATCACGACCTTCTTTAAAAAATGGAAGTTTTGGTTTATAACCAGGAGCTCTTATACCCATTGTTTGGCTGTCATGTAATCTTTTTAGATGTGTTTTGGTTTTCAGGTTGTCACGGGTGCCAAGCCGAGGCCAAGCCGCGACCACAGCCGTAATCTTTTTAGTTGTGTTTTGGTTTTCATGTTATGTACTTTATGCCTTTTGTTAATCGATAAGAATTCTTAGTGCCTCTGATTAATTATTATATAGGAAGTTAGTTTGGTATGCTTCATTGTTAATATTGGCCTATGTTTAAGAAAATTTGTATCACACCTCGATCTGTGGTTAAAAATTTTAGGTTTGTAGAGGGTGTTTAAGTGTTTGTTGAATAGGACAAATTGCTTCCCTTATTATGAACAAAATAGGTAACCTTATTTTAGCAGGTTGGAACATGCTTATTTACCCTCATATGATCATATCTAAACACTAGTTCTTTGAAGTGTTTATATTATAAGCTGTATATATGCTAAATGCAATTCCTGTTCCAAACACCCTTTTAGAACATGCTTATTTACCCTCATATGATCCTATCTAAACACTAACAAGAAATGGCAGTACACTTTCCTGTATCTACTGGACCAAGAAACCGTGTACCTCCTCGCCTTAAACCATCAGAGAAGCTTACCGTGTCACCGTCGCTAACTTCATTTTTGTTGTTTGATAATATAGGAGAGAATTGTTGGCGAGTTTTTGGGAAAATCATTGAAAAAAGGAGAATGAAATGATGTCTTTTTGGGTAAAGGGGAGAATGAAATGATGTCGGGAAATGGTGTAATAGCACTTTAACTAGACACGCAAACACCATTCTCATGTTTTCACCAACCCTCAACCCTAGACACACTGTTCAAAAAGTCGTAAGCAAACATGATCAAATCTTTTGTATCACAAGCAGATGAAATAACATGATCTCATTAACCTAGTTAAAGTGCTATTACATATGAAAGGGGGTGGACCCCAACACCCTGCCAAGATCTTGGTTTAGGTCCCAAAATCCACCATCCTACCCTCCTACCCTAATTCTTAAAATGACCAATTCAACCCTAATGGTTTAAAGGGTCTTTTGATACCCGATGCTTGGATAGTTCTCATTACTTAAAACCCTAAACTATTTAAAATAGGCAGTTTAAGCTTTGGACAAACCCGAAGAAGCAGAAGATATCGGAAGTCAACTGACAAAACCGCCTGGCGAACACGAGTTCGAGCCTTATGTGTTAGGATATGTTTGTAGAGAATAACATGGTTAGGATTCCCGCTAAATGGATTATACGTATAGTTTTGGGCCATTTGCGGATAGGTAGCTTATGTATAGTTTTGTAGATGATCATGTGTTAACGGTTTTTGCACCGTTTTGGCGATTTTGGAAACACATGACTATGTTACCGATTGATGGTTATATATGATGTTATGTTTAGCGAATTTGTGTTGTTGTAGCATAAAATAGTTTCTGAAAATAGGTTGTTACATTGTAGATTTTTCCGAATTTAAAATTACCTATTTTGCAGCAATTTTATGTAAAAATGGGTCAACGCTTTCCCAGGAACATGTCCTCGGCGAAAGAGTTATAAATAATTTTATTCTACCACTTTGCCGGGACATGTCCACGGCAAAGTGAAAAGTACCGCCGGACGTGTTTGACCAGCGTAAAATGGCTGCGGGACCCACGGTCCCTAGTAAAGTAGACTTTAGTCCCCCGGGAAAGTATTCCGAGGAGGGTATTGCCGGGGACTTTCGCCGGGACATGTCCCCGGGGAAAGGCTTAGCAGGGGACATGTCCCCGGCGAAAGCCCTAATATTTCCCCTGCGAAAGCCCACATTGTTGTAGTGACTATTGTTGATTGCGTGCTGTGTAGAACCTCTTACACCCTCTTTACCTTATTGTTCTTTATTTTTCTGTTTAGATTGCTGGAGTACTCCAGCTCTATAGACTTCCAGATCTTGACGACATAAGCCCTTTAACTTTACAACTTCTATAAAAAGCAGCCAAAACTTAAAACCCTATATAACTGAAATACAAAATATACATAATAAGCCCCTGTACTATTTTTCCAAGTTGAAAGCTATATTTCAACACAACATTAATATGAACATAAAAGAAACTTGAACTTTGTTAAAAAAAAATGACATATATTTAAGTTAATTTTATGTTCATTTATTGTGTATTAAATGCATAATAAATTTAAATATGGAAAAAACAGATTATTTAATATGAGAATTGATTGGCACACTCTCAAATCTTATTTGCACACTCAAATGTACAACCTGATGAAGCAGCATATTATAAGTGTACAACTGCTTATTGCACAGTTTAGAGTGTGCAAATAAGAAATGAGAGTGTACAAATCATTAGCCATTTAATATGGCTTAAGCAGTATCCAATGTGCATTGTTTAGCAAAACCTATATTTTAATGACATTTAGTCATAAACCTTTTGTTACTAGATATTTTTTAGTTGTTTTTGCGGCATTTTCACACCCTCTAAGGTCCAAGGGATGAATTAGAACTTAAGGATCTAATATTTTCTCTGTTAACATGGAACTAGTCTAAGACGCAAATTAAGACCCATAACTCTAGGTATTATGTCTTATCTGCCTAAGCCTTGAACTCTATAATGTTTGTTCTTTCTACGAATAAAAAAGTAGATAAGAAGAAAATGCACGCATTAAACTAACGTTTTTAACTACCAGCCCGTAGTTTTGCATCACTCCCATTATGCGAATTTTCAATTCATTTATTTCTTCAAATACAAGCAACTTTTAAAGAATTTTGCTAACTGCAACTAAGCTGATCTCGTAACACAACTAATTTGAGAAACAATGTATAAAACTAAATGCAATAAATTAAAAAAGAATATGCGTAAATGCCTACAGACTTGATCTATATGATAATGAATGACTAGCTACGGTGATATAAGCAATTTTAACTTTGAAATTTTCCTTCCCTTAACGAATTATGTGGTTTGCTTAAAATTACAGTTTTAAACTCGCATGGAGTTTAGTTTTAGATATGCTTCCTATAAACAATGTTATGTTCTTTAAGCAGGGAGGAACTAGAGCGTAATGGGCCGGTGTCACACTACCATGATAGTTGCTTCGTAGTGCTAATTTTTTTCGTATAAATACTTGATATTTCGAGATGTACGACACTCGGTTTAGTGTCTTAGTCGGTGTATTAATAAGTGAAAAGTGAATTGTTTTTTTTTTTCTTTTCTTAAAAACGGGCCGCGAGCCCACGAGGCCGACTCTGTGCTCATATTTTATAGGAAACATTTTCAAAACAAGTCATGTCCATCTAAGCCCATTAAAGCTTAATATGATACCATGCATATAAAAGTTTAGCCCACTTCTTGTTCATTAATTCTATGGGGAAAAATAGTGCAAAGTGTAAACTATCGCAAATCTGATCATCTTCACTACATTAAATCTCCTTTCTTCTTGTTTTGAGTGACTTCTTTACGATATTTTGAGGGTTTTCAAGGAGGCTTATTTATTATGTACGGCAGAGGGCTTCCAAAATCAATGGGACGGCATGGGACGGCTGTGATCTCTAGGTATTCATCTAAACATACTTTGTTTGTATCAATTAGCATTGTAAATTGCATAGATCTTGGTAAAACGTAGTTTGGGTCTTGAATGTTAAATGAAATGCTTTGTTAGATACACACATGCATAACCAACAATTCATACAACTCAACAAAAGCTCCACTACCTACTGATCATTGAATCATAACATAAAATAAAACTCTCAAGAAACTGGAGATGCAACGCTTTGCCAGTAATTGCTCCAACGATCTCCGGATGAATTAGCTCTCAATCACCTTCTGCTTAAGGTCCCCTTGATTAGTTACCTGACACAAGAAAAATGTAGTTGAACCAGATGAATGGTAAGACACATATACCGAACATACTATGATAAGATAAAAGTTTCATGGCAAACCAACAACTTTATTAATTTAGGATCCATCAATCATAAGGCAGTATTAGCTATTAAGGTCGACAATAATCAGAAAATGATTAACAATCATAGAAATGAAATATCTCGACGTATAAGTAACATAGGCAGACAAACTTGACATGCTCATCCAAATATTCTCTGGTAAGTAAGGTGTTGGAGTATACCCACCGTCTGTGAACTATAAAAATTCGTATAAGTTATTTTGGCTAAGAAATATGATATGACATAACAACAAGCTTCATAATAGCAAAGAACAAGTCATGGACTCCTAACATTTTCTATGTGTTTAGGTTGAATAATAGCTATTTATACTCAAATTTTTTTTGGGTAAAAGGTCAATGACCCAGTAAATATATTACTCCAAAAATCGTTTAAGTACAAAGGATATGGGTGAATCCCATATCTCATTTCCGATGCATAGACAAAACACATAACAAGATACTTCCTATTCTCTATATAAGAAAATAAACTACTACTCAAATTAGAATATGAAGATAGAGATATGGATCAATCAAAACATATGTAGACAAATAATTGAAATAAAATACTAACCTGGAGTCCCAATGCTTCCTCAACCCGATCTACGATCATTTCCATGGTAGGACGCTCCTTTAAATTGAAACTACGCCTGAAATGCAACCTCCCTATAGGCACTAAAAGAACGATTATCAATTTCATCTCTTATCAGGGGATCGATTATCAAGTCTGGTTTGTAATCATAGTAGCGTCGGACTATATTTATGAGGGGTTTCGGTTTACCATCTTCTAACCTTCTCCGATTATAAGCTAACATTCCACTCAACAACTCAAACATTACAACTCCAAATGAGTACATTCGACTCTTTCCGAGGACGCCTCCTTCATGGTAAACTGGATCCATGTAAAAGTTGGTACAGCGGCATTTGTGTAGACTTGGGTATGTTCTGATTTATGGGGCTGATTTAGACAATCCAAAATCACAAACTTTTGCTACAAAATTGTGATCCAATAAGATGTTTCCGCTCTTGATGTCTCTGTGAATTACTCTGTTGTCCTCACCAAGACCTGAGTGAAGATACTCGAGTCCTCTTGCTGCTCCCAAGCAAATCTTTAGACGATGTTCCCATGTCAGGGAACGTCTCTTGGCCTTGTCTTTGAGGTGACAGTCTAGGCTACCATTACTAGCATAATCGTAAACTATAATATTCTCATTGTCTTCATCAAAATATCCAACGAAAGGGATAATGTTTTCATGGCTGAATTTGAAAATCATATTAAGCTCGTTTCGGAACTCATACTCTCCTTGGTAACTTTCAGGACGTAGGCATTTGATGGCAACTGTGCAGTTTTGCCAGCATTCAGAGAGTTGGCCTTTGTACACGAAGCCAAATCCACCATCTCCAATAAGAGTTTCTGGACCCTTTACTCCGATAGCCAAGTTGATGTCCTTCAATGGAATTCGGAAATCTTCTAGTTTTTGATCTTTTCAGGCAATGGTAGAAGCAGCTCCGTGGGTCTGTTAAGATGGTTCAAAGCTGGCTCAAAACTCATTATCACGTGGATCAGTTAAAGACCTCCACTTGGATTTACCAAACATGCACAAATGAAGAATCAATGACTACGAGCTCTAGAGCAAGAACTTTAACAAGAATCCAAGAACAATCTTATTGTAATATCTGTTTGTATTCAATGTATTTTTGAGGTGACCTCCCTTAGGGGTAGATTGTTAGGATTTAGTAAATCCAAGTCATTAAAGATTGTTCACCTCAAGTATATGTAATCGTTAGAAAGCTCGTAGTCGTAGATTATTTCATGTTAAGTAGTATTTAGTTAAGCAACACCGTGGAGGACGGACGGGTCTTTACCCACTGTATGCCTGATCCACAGGCCGTAGGTGGCGATTTGTGTAAGACTATAAATACTCTCTACCTCCCAAGGTAGAGTTGGAGCTCATAATAATACTTTTACTTTCTCTCACTAAGTTCCCAAACCTCTAAACTTTCTCTCTCTAAAACCTCATCTTATATGCCTATTTGTGTTTATGGTTTGATGTGTTTATGAAATCCAATATGTTCTGAGTTTTGAGGATAAGAGGTTGTGAAATTCGTAAAGAATAAAGGACTATATAATGTGTTTGTCATATTGGTGGGAAGTTTTGGCGCCATTTTTTTGTGTGAATTTTTGGCGCCATTTTTTTTGTGGGAATTTTTGGCGCCAGTATTTTTGGAGGGAAGTTGAGACTAGTAGACAACTGCAAGAATTTGGTCATTTAACAAGATACGTATACCATAGCACCTATACTTGGTCGTTTAATATGATACGTATACCATAGCACCTATACTTGGTCGTTTAACATGATACGTATACCATAGCACCTATACTTGGTCGTTTAACATGATACGTATACCATAGCACCTATACTCGGCCATTTAACATGATATGTATACCATAACACCTATAGTTGGTCGTTTAACATGATACATATACCAGTAGCACCTATACTTGGTCGTTTAACATGATACGTATACCATATCACCTATACTTGGTCGTTTAACATGATACGTATACCATAGCACCTATACTCAGCCGTTTAACATGATACGTATACCATACCACCTATAGTTGGTCGTTTAACATGATACGTATACCAATAGCACCTATACTTGGTCGTTTAACATGACACGTATACCATATCACCTATACTTGGTCGTTTAACATGATATGTATACCATAGCACCTATACTTGGTCTTTTAACATGATACGTATACCATAGCACCTATACTCGGCCGTTTAACATGATACGTATAACATAGCACCTATAATTGGTCGTTTAACATGATACTTATACCAATAGCACCTATACTCGGCCGTTTAACATGATACGTATACCATAGCACATATACAGTATACCATAGCACCTATACTTGGTCGTTTAACATGATACGTATACCATATCACCTATACTTGGTCGTTTAACATGATACGTATACCATAGCACCTATACTCAGCCGTTTAACATGATACGTATACCAATGCACCTATACTTGGTCGTTTAACATGATACGAATACCATAGCACCTATACTTGGTCGTTTAACATGACACGTATACCATATCACCTATACTTGGTCGTTTAACATGATACGTATACCATATCACCTATACTTGGTCGTTTAACATGATACGTATACCATAGCACCTATACTCGGCCGTTTAACATGATACGTATACCATAGCACCTATAATTGGTCGTTTAACATGATACTTATACCAATAGCACCTATACTCGGCCGTTTAACATGATACGTATACCATAGCACATATACAGTATACCATAGCACCTATACTCGGGTTTAACATGATCGTTTACCCATATTTGCTTTCACAATGAGATAAAAAAACACACGCTCACCACATCACAACACCACCTCCTTCATCTTCATCTTCATAGCACAGCACCACTTCCATCACCACACCACCTCAGCTCCACAGCACCCTCCATCACCACACCACCTCTACCACCACTACTTCACTGCACCACCACACTCGCAGCATTTTGCTGCTTATATTATGAGGATAAGAGACCCAAAAACTACAGCATTGATATTTTCTTCTGGGAAGATGGTGAATTTTCATTTTGACGCAATATTGTATATCAATCATAGTCTGAGTGTTAGATTTAATTTACATGTGCTATGCAAGACAGTAACAAATCACGACCTTCTTTAAAAAATGGAAGTTTTGGTTTATAACCAGGAGCTCTTATACCCATTGTTTGGCTGTCATGTAATCTTTTTAGATGTGTTTTGGTTTTCAGGTTGTCACGGGTGCCAAGCCGAGGCCAAGCCGCGACCACAGCCGAGGCCAAGCCGCGACCACAGCCGTAATCCTTTTAGTTGTGTTTTGGTTTTCATGTTAAGTACTTTATGCCTTTTGTTAATCGATAAGAATTCTTAGTGCCTCTGATTAATTATTATATAGGAAGTTAGTTTGGTATGCTTCATTGTTAATATTGGCCTATGTTTAAGAAAATTTGTATCCCACCTCGATCTGTGGTTAGAAATTTTAGGTTTGTAGAGGGTGTTTAAGTGTTTACTGAATAGGACAAATTGCTTCCCTTATTATGAACAAAATAGGTAACCTTATTTTAGCAGGTTGGAACATGCTTATTTACCCTCATATGATCATATCTAAACACTAATTCTTTGAAGTGTTTATATTATAAGCTGTATATATGCTAAATGCAATTCCTGTTCCAAACACCCTTTTAGAACATGCTTATTTACCCTCATATGATCATATCTAAACACTAACAAGAAATGGTGCGTACACTTTCCGTATCTCTGGACCGAAACCGTGTACCTCCTGCCAAGTAAACCATCGAGGAAGCCACGTGTCACCGTCGCTAACTTCATTTTTGTTGTTTGATAATATAGGAGAGAATTGTTTGTGAGTTTTTGGGAAGATCATTGTAAAAAGGAGAATGAAATGATGTCGGGAAATGGTGTAATAGCACTTTAACTAGACACGCAAACACCATTCTCATGTTTTCACCAACCCTCAACCCTAGACACACTGTTCCAAAAGTCGTAAGCAAACATGATCAAATCTTTTGTATCACAAGCAGATGAAACAACATGATCTCATTAACCTAGTTAAAGTGCTATTACATATGAAAGGGTGTGGACCCCAACACCCTGCCAAGATCTTGGTTTAGGTCCCAAAATCCACAATCCTACCCTCCTACCCTAATTCTTAAAATGACCAATTCAACCCTAATGGTTTAAAGGGTCTTTTGATACTCGATGCTTGGATAGTTCTCATTACTTAAAACCCTAAACTATTTAAAATAGGCAGTTTAAGCTTTGGACAAACCCGAAGAAGCAGAAGATATTGGAAGTCAACTGACAAAACCGCCTGGCGAACACGAGTTCGAGACTTATGTGTTAGGATATGTTTGTAGAGAATAACATGGTTAGGATTCCCGCTAAATGGATTATATGTATAGTTTTGGGCCATTTGCGGATATGTAGCTTATGTATAGTTTTGTAGATGATCATGTGTTAACGGTTTTTGCACCGTTTTGGCGATTTTGGAAACACATGACTATGTTACCGATTGATGGTTATATATGATGTTATGTTTAGCGAATTTGTGTTGTTGTAGCATAAAACAGTTTCTAAAAATAGGTTGTTACATTGTAGATTTTTTCCGGAATTTAAAATTACCTATTTTGCAGCAATTTTATGTAAAATGGGTCAAACGCTTTCCCCGGGAACATGTCCTCGGCGAAAGAGTTATAAATAATTTTATTCTACCACTTTTGCCGGGGACATGTCCACGGCAAAAGTGAGTACCACGTCGGACGTGTTTGACCAGCGTAAAATGGCTGCGGGACCCACGTGTCCCTAGTAAAAGTGGACTTTAGTCCCCGGGGAAAGTATTCAGGAGGGTATTGGGGGACTTTCGTAGGGGACATGTCCCCGGGGAAAGGCTTAGCAGGGGACATGTCCCCGGCGAAAGCCCTAATATTTCCCCTGCGAAAGCCCACATTGTTGTAGTGACTATTTTTGATTGCGTGCTATGTAGCACCTCTTACACCCTCTTTACCTTATTGTTCTTTATTTTTCTGTTTAGATTGCTGGAGTACTCCAGCTCTATAGACTTCCAGATCTTGACGACACAAGCCCTTTAACTTTACAACTTCTATCAAATGCCGCCAAAACTTAAAACCCTATATAACTGAAATACAAAATATACATAATAAGCCCCTGTACTATTTTTCCAAGTTGAAAGCTATATTTCAACACAACATTAATATGAACATAAAAGAAACTTGAACTTTGTTAAATAAAAAATAACATATATTTAAGTTAATTTTTATGTTCATTTATTGTGTATTAAATGTATAATTACTTTAAATATGGAAAAAACAGATTATTTAATATGAGAATTGATTGGCACACTCTCAAATCTTATTTGCACACTCAAATGTACAACCTGATGAAGCAGCATATGATAAATGTACAACTGCTTATTGCACAGTTTAGAGTGTGCAAATAAGAAATGAGAGTGTACAAATCATTAGCCATTTAATATGGCTTAAGCAGTATCCAATGTGCATTGTTTAGCAAAACCTATATTTTAATGACATTTAGTCATAAACCTTTTGTTACTAGATATTTTTTAGTTGTTTTTGCGGCATTTTCACACCCTCTAAGGTCCAAGGGATGAATTAGAACTTAAGGATCTAATATTAAAAAACTTCCCGTCATTATAATATTTTCTCTGTTAACATGGAACTAGTCTAAGACGCAAATTAAGACCCATAACTCTAGGTATTATGTCTTATCTGCCTAAGCCTTGAACTCTATAATGTTTTTTCTTTCTGGTTTACGAATAAAAAAGTAGATAAGAAGAAAATGCACGCATTAAACTAACGTTTTTAACTACCAGCCCGTAGTTTTGCATCACTCCCATTATGCGAATTTTCAATTCATTTATTTCTTCAAATACAAGCAACTTTTAAAGAATTTTGCTAACTGCAACTAAGCTGATCTCGTAACACAACTAATTTGAGAAACAATGTATAAAACTAAATGCAATAAATTAAAAAAGAATATGCGTAAATGCCTACAGACTTGATCTATATGATAATGAATGACTAGCTACGGTGATATAAGCAATTTTAACTTTGAAATTTTCCTTCCCTTAACGAATTATGTGGTTTGCTTAAAATTACAGTTTTAAACTCGCATGGAGTTTAGTTTTAGATATGCTTCCTATAAACAATGTTATGTTCTTTAAGCAGGGGAGGAACTAGAGGCGTGGGCCGGTGTCACACTACCATGATAGTTGCTTCGTAGTGCTAATTTTTTTCGTATAAATACTTGATATTTCGAGATGTACGACACTCGGTTTAGTGTCTTAGTCGGTGTATTAATAAGTGAAAAGTGAATTGTTTTTTTTTTTCTTTTCTTAAAAACGGGCCTTGCAGCCCGAGGCCGACTCTGTGCTCATATTTTATAGGAAACATTTTCAAAACAAGTCATGTCCATCTAAGCCCATTAAAGCTTAATATGATACCATGCATATAAAAGTTTAGCCCACTTCTTGTTCATTAATTCTATGGGGAAAAATAGTGCAAAGTGTAAACTATCGCAAATCTGATCATCTTCACTACATTAAATCTCCTTTCTTCTTGTTTTGAGTGACTTCTTTACGATATTTTGAGGGTTTTCAAGGAGGCTTATTTATTATGTATGCGCAGAGGGCTTCCAAAATCAATGGGACGGCATGGGACGGCTGTGATCTCTAGGTATTCATCTAAACATACTTTGTTTGTATCAATTAGCATTGTAAATTGCATAGATCTTGGTAAAACGTAGTTTGGGTCTTGAATGTTAAATGAAATGCTTTGTTAGATACACACATGCATAACCAACAATTCATACAACTCAACAAAAGCTCCACTACCTACTGATCATTGAATCATAACATAAAATAAAACTCTCAAGAAACTGGAGATGCAACGCTTTGCCAGTAATTGCTCCAACGATCTCCGGATGAATTAGCTCTCAATCACCTTCTGCTTAAGGTCCCCTTGATTAGTTACCTGACACAAGAAAAATGTAGTTGAACGGATGAATGGTAAGACACATATACCGAACATACTATGATAACATAAAAAGTTCATTGCAAACCAACAACTTTATTAATTTAGGATCCATCAATCATAAGGCAGTATTAGCTATTAAGGTCGACAATAATCAGAAAATGATTAACAATCATAGAAATGAAATATCTCGACGTATAAGTAACATAGGCAGACAAACTTGACATGCTCATCCAAATATTCTCTGGTAAGTAAGGTGTTGGAGTATACCCACCGTCTGTGAACTATAAAAATTCGTATAAGTTATTTTGGCTAAGAAATATGATATGACATAACAACAAGCTTCATAATAGCAAAGAACAAGTCATGGACTCCTAACATTTTCTATGTGTTTAGGTTGAATAATAGCTATTTATACTCAAATTTTTTTTGGGTAAAAGGTCAATGACCCAGTAAATATATTACTCCAAAAATCGTTTAAGTACAAAGGATATGGGTGAATCCCATATCTCAGCCCGTTGCATAGACAAAAGCTTACATAACAAGATACTTCCTATTCTCTATATAAGAAAATAAACTACTACTCAAATTAGAATATGAAGATAGAGATATGGATCAATCAAAACATATGTAGACAAATAATTGAAATAAAATACTAACACGAAGTCCCAATGCTTCCTCAACCCGATCTACGATCATTTCCATGGTAGGACGCTCCTTTAAATTGAAACTTACGCACTGAAATGCAACCTCCCTATAGGCACTAAAAGAACGATTATCAATTTCATCTCTTATCAGGGGATCGATTATCAAGTCTGGTTTGTAATCATAGTAGCGTCGGACTATATTTATGAGGGGTTTCGGTTTACCATCTTCTAACCTTCTCCGATTATAAGCTAACATTCCACTCAACAACTCAAACATTACAACTCCAAATGAGTACACGTCTGACTCTTTCCGGAGGACGCTCCTTCATGGTAAGCGGATCCATGTAAAAGTTGGTACGTGACATTTGTGTAGACTTGGGTATGTTCTTTGATTTATGGGGCTGATTTAGACAATCCAAAATCACAAACTTTTGCTACAAAATTGTGATCCAATAAGATGTTTCCGCTCTTGATGTCTCTGTGAATTACTCTGTTGTCCTCACCAAGACACGAGTGAAGATACTCGAGTCCTCTTGCTGCTCCCAAGCAAATCTTTAGACGATGTTCCCATGTCAGGAAACGTCTCTTTTCCTTGTCTTTGGGTGAGTCTAGGCTACCATTACTAGCATAATCGTAAACTATAATATTCTCATTGTCTTCATCACAATATCCAACGAAAGGGATAATGTTTTCATGGCTGAATTTGAAAATCATATTAAGCTCGTTTCGGAACTCATACTCTCCTTGGTAACTTTCAGGACGTAGGCATTTGATGGCAACTGTGCGGTTTGCCGCGACATTGAGAGTTGGCCTTTGTACACGAAGCCAAATCCACCATCTCCAATAAGAGTTTCTGGACCCTTTACTCCGATAGCCAAGTTGATGTCCTTCAATGGAATTCGGAAATCTTCTAGTTTTTGATCTTTTCAGGCAATGGTAGAAGCAGCTCCGTGGGTCTGTTAAGATGGTTCAAAGCTGGCTCAAAACTCATTATCACGTGGATCAGTTAAAGACCTCCACTTGGATTTACCAAACATGCACAAATGAAGAATCAATGACTACGAGCTCTAGAGCAAAGAACTTTAACAAGAATCCAAGAACAATCTTATTGTAATATCTGTTTGTATTCAATGTATTTTTGAGGTGACCTCCCTTAGGGGGAGATTGTTAGGATTTAGTAAATCCGGTCATTAAAGAGTCGGTCACCTCAAGTATATGTAATCGTTAGAAAGCTCGTAGTCGTAGATTATTTCTTGTTAAGTAGTATTTAGTTAAGCAACACCGTGGAGGACGGACGGGTCTTTACCCACTGTATGCCTGATCCACAGCCCGTAGGTGGCGATTTGTGTAAGACTATAAATACTCTCTACCTCCCAAGGTAGAGAGTTGGAGCTCATAATAATACTTTTACTTTCTCTCACTAAGTTCCCAAACCTCTAACTCTTTCTCTCTCTAAAACCTCATCTTATACGCCTATTTGTGTTTATGGTTTGATGTGTTTGTGAAATCCAATATGTTACAGGTTTTGAGGATAAGAGGTTGTGAAATTCGTGTAAAGATAAAAGGACTATATAATGTGTTTGTCATATTGGTGGGAAGTTTTGGCGCCATTTTTTTGTGTGAATTTTTGGCGCCATTTTTTTTGTGGGAATTTTTGGCGCCAGTATTTTTGGAGGGAAGTTGAGACTAGTAGACAACTGCAAGAATTTGGTCATTTAACAAGATACGTATACCATAGCACCTATACTTGGTCGTTTAATATGATACGTATACCATAGCACCTATACTTGGTCGTTTAACATGATACGTATACCATAGCACCTATACTTGGTCGTTTAACATGATACGTATACCATAGCACCTATACTCGGCCATTTAACATGATATGTATACCATAACACCTATAGTTGGTCGTTTAACATGATACATATACCAGTAGCACCTATACTTGGTCGTTTAACATGATACGTATACCATATCACCTATACTTGGTCGTTTAACATGATACGTATACCATAGCACCTATACTCAGCCGTTTAACATGATACGTATACCATACCACCTATAGTTGGTCGTTTAACATGATACGTATACCAATAGCACCTATACTTGGTCGTTTAACATGACACGTATACCATATCACCTATACTTGGTCGTTTAACATGATATGTATACCATAGCACCTATACTTGGTCTTTTAACATGATACGTATACCATAGCACCTATACTCGGCCGTTTAACATGATACGTATAACATAGCACCTATAATTGGTCGTTTAACATGATACTTATACCAATAGCACCTATACTCGGCCGTTTAACATGATACGTATACCATAGCACATATACAGTATACCATAGCACCTATACTTGGTCGTTTAACATGATACGTATACCATATCACCTATACTTGGTCGTTTAACATGATACGTATACCATAGCACCTATACTCAGCCGTTTAACATGATACGTATACCATACCACCTATAGTTGGTCGTTTAACATGATCATTATACCAATAGCACCTATACTTGGTCGTTTAACATGACACGTATACCATATCACCTATACTTGGTCGTTTAACATGATATGTATACCATAGCACCTATACTTGGTCGTTTAACATGATACGTATACCATAGCACCTATACTCGGCCGTTTAACATGATACGTATACCATAGCACCTATAATTGGTCGTTTAACATGATACTTATACCAATAGCACCTATACTCGGCCGTTTAACATGATACGTATACCATAGCACATATACAGTATACCATAGCACCTATACTCGGCCGTTTAACATGATACGTTTACCCATATTTGCTTTCACAATGAGATAAAAAAAAAACACACGCTGCTCACCACATCACAACACCACCTCCTTCATCTTCATCTTCATAGCACAGCACCACTTCCATCACCACACCACCTCAGCTCACCACAGCACCACCTCCATCACCACACCACCTCTACCACCACTACTTCACTGCACCACCACACTCGCAGCATTTTGCTGCTTATATTATGAGGATAAGAGACCCAAAAACTACAGCATTGATATTTTCTTCTGGGAAGATGGTGAATTTTCATTTTGACGCAATATTGTATATCAATCATAGTCTGAGTGTTAGATTTAATTTACATGTGCTATGCAAGACGGTAACAAATCCACGACCTTCTTTAAAAAATGGAAGTTTTGGTTTATAACCGGGGAGCTCTTATACCCATTGTTTGGTACGTCATGTAATCTTTTTAGATGTGTTTTGGTTTTCGGTTGTCACGGGTGCCAGCAGAGCCAAGCAGCGACCACCCGAGGCCAAGCGACCACAGCCGTAATCCTTTTAGTTGTGTTTTGGTTTTCATGTTAAGTACTTTATGCCTTTTGTTAATCGATAAGAATTCTTAGTGCCTCTGATTAATTATTATATAGGAAGTTAGTTTGGTATGCTTCATTGTTAATATTGGCCTATGTTTAAGAAAATTTGTATCCCACCTCGATCTGTGGTTAGAAATTTTAGGTTTGTAGAGGGTGTTTAAGTGTTTACTGAATAGGACAAATTGCTTCCCTTATTATGAACAAAATAGGTAACCTTATTTTAGCAGGTTGGAACATGCTTATTTACCCTCATATGATCATATCTAAACACTAGTTCTTTGAAGTGTTTATATTATAAGCTGTATATATGCTAAATGCAATTCCTGTTCCAAACACCCTTTTAGAACATGCTTATTTACCCTCATATGATCCTATCTAAACACTAACAAGAAATGGCTGTACACTTTCCTGTATCTACTGGACCAAGAAACCGTGTACCTCCTCGCCGTAAACCATCAGAGAAGCCACGTGTCACCGTCGCTAACTTCATTTTTGTTGTTTGATAATATAGGAGAGAATTGTTTGTGAGTTTTTGGGAAGATCATTGTAAAAAGGAGAATGAAATGATGTCGGGAAATGGTGTAATAGCACTTTAACTAGACACGCAAACACCATTCTCATGTTTTCACCAACCCTCAACCCTAGACACACTGTTCCAAAAGTCGTAAGCAAACATGATCAAATCTTTTGTATCACAAGCAGATGAAACAACATGATCTCATTAACCTAGTTAAAGTGCTATTACATATGAAAGGGTGTGGACCCCAACACCCTGCCAAGATCTTGGTTTAGGTCCCAAAATCCACCATCCTACCCTCCTACCCTAATTCTTAAAATGACCAATTCAACCCTAATGGTTTAAAGGGTCTTTTGATACTCGATGCTTGGATAGTTCTCATTACTTAAAACCCTAAACTATTTAAAATAGGCAGTTTAAGCTTTGGACAAACCCGAAGAAGCAGAAGATATTGGAAGTCAATGACAAAACACTTTGGCGAACACGAGTTCGAGACTTATGTGTTAGGATATGTTTGTAGAGAATAACATGGTTAGGATTCCCGCTAAATGGATTATACGTATAGTTTTGGGCCATTTCTTGGATATGTAGCTTATGTATAGTTTTGTAGATGATCATGTGTTGCGGTTTTGCTTGCGTTTTGGCGATTTTGGAAACACATGACTATGTTACCGATTGATGGTTATATATGATGTTATGTTTAGCGAATTTGTGTTGTTGTAGCATAAAACAGTTTCTAAAAATAGGTTGTTACATTGTAGATTTTTTTCGAATTTAAAATTACCCATTTTGCAGCAATTTTCTGCAAAATGGGTCAGTTGCTTTGCCCGGGGACATGTCCCCGGCGAAAGATTATAGCTAATTTTATTCTGCCACTTTTCCCGGGGACATGTCCACGGAAAAGTGAGAAGTACCACGTCGGGCGTGTTTGACGGCGTAAAATGGTTTATGCGGGACCCACGTGTCCCTAGTAAAAGTGGACTTTAGTCCCCGGGAAAGTATTCGAGAGGGTATTGCGGGGGACTTTAGCGGACATGTCCCGGGAAAAGCTTAGCGAGGGGACATGTCCAGCGGCGAGAAGCCCTAATATTTCAGCCCACATTGTTGTAGTGACTATTTTGATTGCGTGCTTTGTGTAGCACCTCTTACACCCTCTTTACCTTATTGTTCTTTATTTTTTGTTTTAGATTCTTTGGAGTACTCCACTCTATAGACTTCAGATCTTGACGACACAAGCCCTTTAACTTTACAACTTCTATCAAAAGCAGCCAAAACTTAAAACCCTATATAACTGAAATACAAAATATACATAATAAGCCCCTGTACTATTTTTCCAAGTTGAAAGCTATATTTCAACACAACATTAATAAAACCTCTATAAATTAATGATGTTGGGACCAGGATATTTTATTAATTTAGCGAGATATTATTATATCGATAAATTAATAATTTATTAATTTAAAGAAGTTTAAAGAAGTTTTATGTATGACCTTTAAATTTCTAAGTTTAACATACTAGTTACAATGTATATTAGTTAGAGATGAAAAATAAATTAGAAAAACAAGTTTCAATTAAGATTTTATGAATTCACATTCACAAAATAGTTGAATTTGTTAAGTTCATTGTTTTTGAATAAGTTAAAAGTTAGTTTCGTTGGGATAAATTTCAATTATGTATAGCTTTAATTGAATTAATTGAATTCGTACAAGTTCTAATTATGTATGAACTTTATATATATATATATATATATATGAAATTTTTTAATAATTATTAATTTATAGTTTCGTTGGGACCAATATATATACACCAGAGTTTAAAAAAAATTATTATCTTATTATTTTATCGATTGGGGTTGAATTATACTTGGTCCCAAGTTGGGACCGGACAAATTATTAATTTTATCGAAGGTTATTAATTTATCGAGTATTAATTTATAGAGGTTTTACTGTATGAACATAAAAGAAACTTGAACTTTGTTAAATAAAAAATAACATATATTTAAGTTAATTTTTATGTTCATTTATTGTGTATTAAATGTATAATTACTTTAAACGAGGCATTGTAAGCCCGTGCGTTGCACTGTATTGGTATGGACCGAATGTATAATATTTTTTATGTAATATTGTGTGGAAGTAGTTAAATATAAGATATCGAAATTTATGGTATCATAAGTTTTGTTATCGTAGGGTAGGAGTAAACTCGACAAAGTCGCTTCTTCATCTCTCGTAGATGAGTACATAATAATGTTGACTATTTTTTTTGGTCAGTGGCCTAAATTGTAAAATGACTACAATTTTTTTTACCCTCGCATTAATTTAAGTTACTATTATTTTAGATAGACAATTAACGTTAAAATAGTATATGTGAAGAGGTTTATGTTAATATGTTACATTTAAAAAAAGACTTTTCATATGTAACACTTTAATATTAGTAGGTTACATAAATAATGTTTAGCCTATTTATTTGGTGCCTGTTTCATAATGAGTTATAGTACCAATTGGTTTGTTGTATAGTTTATTTTCAATGGCAAATTTTGAGTTGATATGTAATTTATAGAATATTGCAGGTTCTTCAAAATTACGTAATTGCATGCGCTTGTGGTTTGTGCAACAGACATGTGAAGATGATGCATTATCCAAAATGCTATTCGGTTGTTGCCAACATTTGAGGAGGGTAATAGCTAAGAACCATACAATGATGGAAAACATGGAAGCTTATGGTGCTAATGGAATTGCTTTGGAGTCACTTGAAGCTTTAAGAAAAACCCAAGACAGACATCGGTTATTGCTACTTGAGCTAAACTATTTGCTTTCGATGAAGCGAAAGTGGGTGCCCGTGAGGAAGAAGCTAATGCCATTAAGATGAATGAGTTTAAGTAGTTGTTTGGGTTTAGATACTTTGGTTGGTTTTAATAATTAGAATGTTTTGTTTGTTTTTGGAACGATGCTATGTCAAATTAATATATATTTATTTCATGGCAAATGATATAGTTGGTGTATTTAAATTAGATTAATTTTATTTTAAGTTTCATTTAACATATTGTTGAAATGTTAGTATATAAATATAAAGATAATATATAAGTTATTAACATTATTATTATTATTATTTTTTAAATTAGGATGTTAATGCCAAAGCATTGTATATATAAGGACTGTTTTATATCTACTTAAAAGATGAAGGGTTTGAATTGCAAAATGAGATAAATTCAAATACTGCATATCGAGATTTTTGCATGAAGAATATGAAAGGGCTACAGTAACACTGAAATTAAATTTCTCAATGACTTTTGAGTGTATTTTTTTTGTAATTATCGTGCAATTTATGAGTTAGTACATTGTAATTATGTATACTTACAAAACCATAAACACAACCATCATAACTTAACCGGTTAACCCTAGACCATCATAACATAACCCTAATCGGAAAATGTCTTCCACACCTAACATTGACGAAATGAAAGCTCTAACAGAATCAGGGAAACTAAGTGATGCTTTCAGGCTTTTGATTATGCAAGACATTGCAGAGGAGAAGAAGTTGATTGAGAAGCTGGGAGAAGAGAGCACCATTCTCCGAGAGACTATTGCCAAAAAAGAAGAAACAATCGATGAGGCTAGAAGATTGTTTACTTCTTTCAATGCAGTTCTTGCAACATGTGAGTTTGCCCTTCGTGAGATCCAGTGAAGGACAGAAGGAAGAATGACTTGCTTTTCGGTTGTTGGTGCTATGTCGTCGGAGTTTGGCAGAGAAGGAGGATTTTCTGGATGACTTGGATGAGGCTGATGATTCAGAAGATGAAGCGTAGGAAGATGTGGGGTGTGGGTTTTTGTGTTTTGATGTAAATTTGTTAGTTGTATGTATGGTTTTATTAACTGCTACTCTTTTATCTTAACTATTAAGTATATATATTTATGAATGGAGTAAACTGATGAATCATCAGTTTACTGGTTTTAGATTTGATGGTCTAGTAATGACTTGAAGAAGGCAAGTTTTTTTATTTAGTTTTTTACTTTTATTATAAAATGGTCAAGTAGTGTGTGTGTTGACTTTAAGTGTTTCACACATATATCTCACTTTTACTCGGTTCAAACACACAGTTACATTCAAACTTCCGACCTAGGGTTTTCAATCAATCGAAAAATCAATCAAAATAAATGTTACGCAATAAAATATTATTGAGGGCTATTATTAAGTGCTTGATTATCTACTCATTGAGCCTAATATCTCAGGTATTCTATTTGAATATGATAGCCTGAAAGGGTGAATGTTTAAACGTTATAATTTATTGCAAGGTTGTTACTTTAGGCCGTTTGTTGATTTATAATTGATATTGTGTTATGTTAGTTTCGATTCAATCCTGAAAAGCAAGTATATGTTTAAATGATAATTTGATCAGAGTTTATTAAATTTGCATTATAAAGCTCGAATTTTTGTTGTTTTTGTGTTGAGATTGGTAATCATTGATCTGGGTTTGAATAAGTGTAAGATCAATTTTGATTTTTTAGTGATAATCCAGTTAGGGGTTTGAGTTTTTTCGGGGTTAAATGATTTTACATCTTAAAGTTTAGAAGCATTATAGATGTTTTGGCATTGTTTAATTTATATTTTCGATAAGCAACTGAAAATAAGCACTTCATGAAATAGTGTTTGGATATGCTTATGTTGTAAAAGATGCTATGTGGATGAAAAACGTGACAGGATAGCTAGTCTTTGTGTATTTTAAGATTTTTACGGGTCTAAAACCCATTCAATTTTATCTCAAATAAGCACCTTGAAACATGAAAAAAAGCTTAGTTTGTTCCAAGATATGTATCAGGACACGCACTATCTGAATCAGACACGACAAACATTAACTCACACCATACCTTTACCTAGTTTGTCATATGTAGCATAGTCTATCAACAAAGAACCTTTATTGCTGCAAGATCCTTTGGAGGAGTTCAAGTTTGTTTCTAAGTGTGTTATTGTTTTGTTTATGATTAAACCGAATGAAAGGGAAGTTAGAAAGTTATGTTTTGAGCTTTCCCTTTTAATTTTTTGGATATATATAGAAGCTAAGTTTCGATAAAGACTAATGACGTATCAGGTAGGCGAAGGTTTTTGTCTTGTTTCGTTTTTTTTTTGTAAAACAGAAGTTTGTCTTCTTATAGATTTATGAGGTTATGAGTTCAAGAACATGAGATATTTGTAGATCTTTAAATATATTAAAGTGTGTTGAACAAAGCGAAATATTAATTTGTTTTCATTTTGTTTTGAATATTGTTCTTGGTTTAGATATAGATAATAGGGGCTGAATAGCTACGGTGAGACGTGACACATTGGATTTAGTTGAAGTCATGAGAATATTCGTTTTTTGGTCAGGAATTCAGGGTATTAGTCACTTGCATAGGAAAGCGTATTTGTTGGATGATTTACGCCTCATTAATTGATCTAATACATGCAGTGGGTAGGTGAATATCGATGTGGCTTGAGGTGATGCAAATAATGGGGGAGTCGAGGATATTGTGATGATATGAGATTTGGTGTTATAACGATGTTGCAAGCTTGATGGGTGTGTTGGTTTCGTATACGCAAATAATGAGACAATTCGTCAATGAGACAGCGGCAATTGCAAAATGCTGCTGACTGATCGATAAACAACATCAATAAGGTATGCATTTATTATCTTTTGACTTTTGATATTTTATGTTGACTTAACTGGTATTATAATAACAACAGTTGGGGTATGCATTATTAAAACTGACCAAAAAAAGGCGCAAATTGCAGGTTAAGCATTATTCATTTAAAAAACGTAGAGAATAACATACCAAACCTCAAGAAAGAAATCTATGAAAATAACTTGTTAAAAATACTACTTGAACACTTGAGTTTAGGTATCAATAAGCTTTCGATTGTTATTGCTCCGTATAGTTGCTGCCATAAGAGAACTATATATGCTCACAGATTGAATGATTGTTAGGATATATAACTTGCAACGGTTCCACATCCAGAACTATTGGCGGTGATAACGACAAATCCAAATTGACATGTTTTTTTTCCTGTATGTAGCTTTGAAAAAACGTCGTCTTAATTTTTTCGTGTTATTCGTAATTGCTAAGGCTGGATCTTCCTTTATCCGTCTTTTTTCTTCCTGCAGTTTTGTAATTATGTCTTGCATACTTTCATTAGTATTTGAATCACCTTCCTTGCCCTATGAAAACCAAGTTGGATATCACAATATAGAAAACATATTAATGCGTACTATAAAAAGCATAGTTATTTGCTAACCTGAAAATAGAAACAAAATTTAATATTGCATATGCAAATCAGGTTTGTGGTATGAAAAACAGAAACAAAATTTATTGTCAATTATTTGCTAACCTGAAAATAGTTAATTAACTTTTCTAAACTGAGAAGTTTTCGATATGGCCAAGATTTAATTCCAACCGATCGACACTGCACTTTAAAAAGGGACGAACTAACATGAAAGCATTTTGCAGCTCGGTGTAAGGGCATATGAAAGTAGTGTGAGACGACATCCCTGCTGAATGACATAGTTTTAGAATGTGTATATATGATTTCTGTATGATAAAATAGGAGTTGAGATGTGTATATTACTGAGATAAGTTGGTTTTTAAATGTCTTATCAAACTTTTGAACTGACTTGAAATTAATAAAGGGCATGTAACTCCTAATAAATCATAAAATCAATTTATTATATATTTATGTCAACATTTGTGCATATTATTAATATTATATGCAATAATAGCACTTGATGAGTATGCAGTTAGGTTTTGATATGGGTGGTCACAATTTATTATGTGTCTTTTAACATGAGAATATAGATAATGGACCACTATTAATAATTGGGCCAATACTATAAAGTTTATGAGTGTTTGTGGCAAGTAATAAAGTTATAATAAATAAATGTGCTGAACTATCCATAGGTGTTGCCATTCAAATTTTATTCTCTGTATCTGAATATGGAAACACAAACAATGCATATATGAAATAAAATGTAACACCTTATTATATTTAATATCTGAACATTACATAAATATGCTAAGACAGTTCTTTGAAAGCTTCTTTGAAAACAATGTTACGTGTGCAGTTCTTAAGTCTAGGGTCTTTGTCTTCAATCATTAGTATCTTAAGTCCGTCAGGAGTGGTAACTCTAGACAGCGCCACATAAAGTTGTCCATGTGCAAACACAGGAGTAGGCAAATAGAGACCAACGTAAGTAAGTGATTGGCCTTGACTTTTGTTGATAGTCATCGCATAACATGCTCTTACAGGGAATTGTCGCCGTTTTAGGATAAATGGCCATTTGGATTGCGTTGATGTTAGTATAATCCTGTGTATAATGACATTGTCTCCTATATTAGAACCTGTAAGGATCGTTGCGTGAATAACAAATTGGCCTATATCTGTTATGATCAATCTTGTTCCATTACACAGACCTTTGCTTGGATTGATGTTACGCAATAGCATAATGGGTAGTTCCTTTTTTAAGTGAAGTTCATGTGGGGGCATCCCGGGAAATTTAATGAATTTAGAAATTCAATCGGGAATTACAGGTCATCTGATCTAGATTGTCTGTAGATGCCTTGCAAACTTCATCCACGCTATTGTATGTAACAGAGTCCCCTTTTAGTTGTTTAAACATATAATCATTGATAGTATCAGCATCATCATTCCGAGGAGTTAGGATTGCCCTTTCTTTGAGATACACCACGTCAGTCTGTCTTGTTGTAAAATCAGGGTATGTCTCAGCTACAATTTTCTCGATAGGACAGTCCCACGATTGGATTAGGAAATTTTCAGGAATGTCGATCCAAGATGGCTCGTCCTCATCTTCTTTGCATTTTGCTGGCAATTTGCCATCTCCCACAGCCAATACCCATTTATTGAAATCCTGTTTTCGAGTATCAAGCAGTCCATTCTCACTATACTCATTCACCCGCATACTCCGTGTAAGGGTAAATACCTTGCAATGCTTCCACAACTCGAGTGGTTTATACATGATTGAACAATGACTGACCTACTTGCTTTTGGTATAACTGGCAACACTTGACGAAAGTCGCCTCCTAGCAAGACCGTCACGCCCCCAAATATTCGTTCTCTACATCCAAGGTCATGATATCCTAAGATATCTCTTAGAGTCTTGTCCAACGCCTCAAAAGCATATTTTTGTGTCATTGGAGCTTCATCCCAGATAATTAATTTCACTTGCTGCATGAGTTACGACATATGCGTGTTTTGTTTTATGCCGCGTCTTTGTTTTCTAATAGTTCAAGTGGTATAACAAAACGACTATGAGCCGTTCTCCCGCCTGGTAGCAACAATGAAGCAATGCCTATACAATTTAATGACACTTATCAGTTGCATAATTGTTTAAATGTGTAAGTTACTTGTTTAGTTAAATTTAGTATAAATACATACCGAAGATAAATGACGACGGCAAGCACTATTTTACGTTCTGATCTCAACCTTGAGATGATAGTCTTGTATAAAAATGTCTTTCCGGTTCCTCCCGGTCCGTACACAAAGTAAAATTTCCCTTCGTTACCATTTACAGATTCAATAACCTCATCATCGATTAGACGCTGTTGGGTGTTTAATGATGAATGGAGTTGTTGATCTTGAATCTTACCTTTCATATCATAAGCCAGCGCTTCTCTTATTAGACGATTGTCCATATTGGTTAGCAACATTGGGTCTGGTAGTGGTAAATCTTGAAAATCTCCTAAAGATCTTCCACAACAATTTAACAACTCTTGTATTTCAAGCAAACAATAGTTCGAAACTTTCATCTGTCAGTTCAAGTTAGGGTAATCGAACATTTTTCTTTTGTGTAGGATATCCTCTGCTAAATATTCCCAGTTTTCTTCCCACAATTTTAAAGGTCTGCTGACATCACAAAACAATAGAATTGTCACAAACATGTCACGGAGCTGTGGTCCGAACATCCACACACTTGCTTCAGATATTGCATGCGTCCATTCTGTGTCATCATTTAAAAGGCCATATGCAAAACATGCTTCCTTGAACGTGGAACATAATCGTCGTTAGGTCATGAGTTTCTCAAAGGATCGAGGTCCTCTGACAATGTTCAACAACATTCAAAGATAGTATCGTTCTCCGAAGCGGATGGGAGTAAACAATCCTACCAATGCATTTATCTTTTTTTCGTTCTTTCCACATTTTGTCTTTCTCATGCCACACATAATGGGCAGGTATCTCAGAATACGTGTATTTATTCGCTTTTGTATCACGCTTGTTTAATTCAAACCAATCAGTGAACATGGTTATATCGATGCCTTCCCTTTGAATTAGTGCTGGTAAGCTTTATGAATCACGAAGTGTGATTGCATGCTGATTTGGCAGGTGATAATTGAGTTTAATCACGATGGATCGGTAATGGATGTCATAGGAAAACAAACGCCATACCGCCTCACATGGAGCTAAAAAATGACAATTCAAATAATTCTTTATTTCGTCCACCTCCAAAATCTTGACATCTGCTTGACCACCATTGTTTTTTACATTTTCTTGTATAACAATTGTGGCTCTATCAGGACCTTTATTCAAGTACTTGAATAAGTACTTAATTGCCTTTGATTGGTTGCACCATTCTACGTTGATGTGGGCTTGGTATTTTATAAGGAGATAACGGTTGTGAGAAACCACGTATCTGTTGTCATATTTGAATTTGCCTTTTATATGGTAAGCTTTATTATCCTTCCGGCGATAAATAGCATAACCATCACTATCGACCATTGTTTCAGCAACGAAAAGTTTAGGAAAATGTTTGGAGCATTTACCCTCAGATGTACATGGTGCATGTTTAGCATCTTTACCGCAAGGACCATGTAACATAAATTCAGTTACCACTTTATACCCGTCTGGATCATTCTCTCGACATGGTATTTCTGCCGTGATTATATCATTTATCTGGGACGGGGATTTCCGTTTTAATCTTTCTTCTAGCCATAGTAGGATGTGAGCATGAGGTAGACCACGTTTCTGAAATTCTATTACATATACAACTGAAATAAAACAGAGAAACAAATAAGATAATACCTTAGTTTGTTATAAAGAATCAGACATATTGCCATTATTAAGTAAGGTGCATTATCTCCCCGGGACTTGCCAAAAATATGGCGTTTTGTAAGATCGTTTAACAATTCAGTAAGTTTAAGCTTGGCGTGGACACCTCTGGCGGTCATGTGCTTTTGGCCGGAATGTGCTTTAACATTTCGATATTTCGAGGCCACTTCGTATTAGCAGTGAAAGTGATGAACAGTGTCGGGTTTCCATATGTTCGACATATAGCCATTGCGTCCTGGTAGTTTTGCATCATATACATTGGGCCGCCTACAAAACTTTTTGGTAGGACAATTCGTTTCCCCAACCCTGCCGCATTTGTATCACCTCTTGTTACAGCGTCACACACGTTGTGATACAAATCCACACGTAACGTATCTTGATTTTTCCTATTCCATGTAAGCCTTTGCTCCTCGACAGCCGCATATGCGTCAACCAAAAACTGTTGGAATAACCGGCCACTTCTTAGCAATGTAGTTCCTTGGTTATTTCGATGTTGTATGATGTATGCGTAGTACTCTTTCATTGTAACAAAAGGCCTTTTGGTTTTGCGCACACCTTTGTTGTTGTGATACGGTATCTTCTCATGATACCCATCCTCTCCATATGGAAATAATAATGGATATTGGAGTGCCATGTATTTCGGATGCAGCTCAGATATACGTTTCAGCCCTTCCTCCTTGTTTCTTACAACAATATCTCTTGTGGGAATACCATCACCAAAATCTGTAGTAATCAAAGCTGCAATCTCCGGTACGGACGGTGCGTTATATTGCCGAGATGCACCTCGACCACTTAGTAGTCGTAGTTCAAAGTGCGCTGAATTATGGGTCTCAGACCAATCCCTTGCCATTCGAAATGCCTTGGTGATTGGATTTGTTTGATTGAACATCTTCATAAGGCTTGATACTATATTTGCATCCACGCACTCTCCACTATCTTTGCTTGCAAAAATTCCCATTCGGTTCTTAAGTTCATTTTCAGTGTCAAAAAATATAGTTGCGCAAATTTAGGCTGATCGCCCTGTTTAGGAAGCAGAGAACCTATTCGATGATAGCTTTGCCCATTTACTCTAAAGGTATATGGACCCCTACCTGTGTTAATTGAATGGTCTATTTTGCTCCAAAGATGTGTAACAAAACATACCATTATACACCCTGATTTGTTCCTTGAAACTTGTGTTTGCAGGAATGCTGTAATCCATAAGGTCATTAAGGGGCGAAGGTGTTTCATTATATATCGGAAGAATCACTTTTCCCCTTGGCGCAAACAGAGAATGTTGGGTTTACCACGGTTTTTGTTACGTTAGATCTTTCCTGGTACCACATAAGAGCCTTGCAATTTTGACATTCAAATGTTGGCGGGCCAATATCATGGTACACCACAGGAATACCTTGCAAATAAAAGGTAAATATCAGTGATAAGGACCACATTACAATAAGTTAACTAACAGAATGCAAGACTGATAACATGATTAATTACCTGCAGATGCATGTGCAGCTCCATGTGGGATATTTTAGTGCACGATGAGAAAGTGTTCCTACAGGAATAACCATTACGGTAATATTCAATATTATGAAATCGATAAACTTGCAACTTTAGTAGTAATTACCTGCCGATCTTCTTTTTTATAAACAAAGGGAATTTTGGAGGTTGAAGCTATTTGGTTCCTGTCATATGTCAAAGTGCCAACCGAGTGTGATTCTTGTCCTAACAAAGTATGTTGATCATGCAAAAGCAGGTATGCATTATTGCAGATTTGATGTAATTGCATAATGTAAGTAAAGTCTTATAAATGGGACGGACCTGTAGATGGTCCAACATGTTGTGTCATCCGTAAACCACAGAAACTCTGCATCTTTCCACTGTCATTTATTACAGTTCTTGAATGAATAAACAAAGTTTTGTTCAATATGTCTGACAGGGATGGAGTTTCAGACTGTTCGCGTGTGATCTGCAATGCAAAGACAAATACAACTTTAATCACATACGTAATCGGCAGGTATGTAAATTGTAAAAGTAAATTGTACCTGTATCCATTTAATGCTTGAATGACCTGATTAAACTTTGCAACATATCATATTGCAGATCTGGTAATATAATGAATTAATAAGTTTAGTATATCACCTATTGGGATTCTACTATTTAACTGATGCAATAAGTGTGGTGTATAATGAAAAGGCATATACTTATAGTTCATGGTACATCTCTATATGTATCAGATTCTTATTGAGTTATAATAATGATACTGATATTTATGAAAAATTTGGTTAAAAGGCTAGTATGAGCGCATTTTAGACTAATTGGAAAAAACATAAGTCAACTTCATTTGGTCACATCTCATTGGTTACTTATACTCACAACGTGATTCAAAATACTATATTTAAATTAAAGTATTGTCTACATGAATTTAAAAAGTACCAGTTTACAAAACATTTTTAATATGGTGATTTATACGATTTAATTTTGGAAGTCATTTAGTGGTCGATTTTGAGAACCATTTGGCGAACGACATTTCAAAAAATGTATCAAAGTGTGGGTGAAATGGTCGTGAGCAGACAATTTTATAAAGTTGAGTTATATAATGATTAGAGCACAATACATACTTTGCACTGTTATAATGCAATTATTTGTAAGGCCATTTTTATGGTTAAAGGAAATAATTTACATGAAAATGAAACAGATGTATGATAGGACATAAAAACATACAAATATAAAGAGGTTTGGAAACCCGTATAATTAATAATAAGTGGCGATGAAATATCATATATAAACATTCACAATTTGTTGTTTGCCAAACCCAATCATAACATAAAAAACTTGTAATTACTTAATATACCATAACCACAAAGCTTTACATATCATAATGTACCATGTAATGTCTAGTTTGTTGGTGATGCTACAAATATAATTTAAGGCAATCTTGTTCAATGTAGCATTTAGCATAAACACATTCAATATTTTGATAATCCAAGTTATTCTTATAATATGGTTTATGCGGGTATGATACTTTTGCAGTATGTGAGTGTGTGGTTGCTTTTTACAACCCATTGCATATTGTTTGTTAAAAATTATAATTATATCCAAAAATACGAAATTCAACACAGGCATTTTTACCCGTATATTAAAGTGTGTGTAAGTATTGTGGTACGATTTCCATTTTGAACCCCATGTGTTTACTGTATGAACATTGAAACAATATATTGTTGGACTTTTATAGACAATGGTAACAAAGGGTACTCCATATAATTCATAATTTGTTGCATTAGTTATTTGCCAAAAGAATGATTTTTTTACAATAATTGTTAATAGGAATTTCCATATGGTATCTTGTGGAAAGCGTCCATGTCACAGTCGGTTTATATTGGATGTACCTGAAACAAAGTCAAGCAGAAAAGAACCAAAATTTTGCATGACAGAAAAGTAGAATAAATTATAACAACCAAAATAGAATCTGATGGAACAAATTGTAACAGTTCTGTGCCTATCAAACATAAAAAACAAAGGATCCCAAATTATGTTTTAATACAGTTCATTATTAATGTAATAATAGATTATTTTGATAAGGATTATTCGGTGCTGCGGCTCAGGTCACTCTGAATCATCCATGACTAACTTGACCACAAAATATACAAAGTGGCATGTATTAATATATGGGCAGATATAAAACCATATGTGACCAATTATGGTATACAACATGTGATTACCGTCTCATTTTATTTTTGTTAGTTGTGGTGCCGTCCTGACCATCCTGGTCACCATCTACGGATATAAGTTCAATATCCACGTTTGAATGTTCAATATCCACCCTGAAAATATTCAACCAATGTTTGTCATGCTAGATCTGTTGTGTAAGTAATATGTATAAGGTAAAACCATTTGAATGTTTGATATTTATGTTGCCACAAAACTTATTATGTCGCGATCACCTTTTTTTTTTCCTATCACATGCAGGAGTAGACTTGACCAACCGTTTGGACGTTGGGTCCGATGGCGCATTAGCCTTAGTATTCGCATTGATAGCATCAGTATATTCCACAGCAGCCAAAGGCCTAAGTTCATCATCAACGTCTGAATCTTCGGGTTCCACCCTGAAAATAAAAAAACCATTCATATTAGGTATTTTTTTTTATTAGCAAAAGGCCTAAAGGAACAAACACTTTTATTATAGGTATATTACAGGCGTTTATTACCTATTTTTCTTTGTATTCTCAGTAGGTTTGGACGGGGTAACAACGGATGGAGACGGGGTTAGGGTCTTGGATGATGCAACTGGTCCAAAAGTTTCATTATCAATTGTGCTTGAGCTTTCAGTTTCAATAGACGGATGAGGTGAGTCCACCGCCCAACATGTAAAACTCTCAAACTTCCCATACTCATAATATGTATGACTTTTGATTTCAAATTCGTGTGTTGTGCCAATGAGATCGAGTATGGGAGAAGGCAAGTTGGCGTGATCATCGAGACACTACATAGGAAATAATGAGTAATGGGGCACGGGAGTAGGGGTGCAAATAAAGTCTAAAATTTCACCTGTACCTCTTTTTCGTCCGTCAACAATGCCGAAGCTGGAAACTTTATCAAGTTAACCTAAGCCTCATCAAAAAGGACCACAACAGTACTACCGGTATCATCAGAGATACCAAGCTCAAGGCGATACCTGTAAAGATCATGCAGTGAATAGTAAGTATGAATGTCAATAATTATATATACTGTATACAAATGTATAACATATGGGTCACAAATATAATAGCACCTTATCACAGGGTATTCAATCGGTCTTTCACATGAATCACACCATAAACGGCCACCCTTCCTAGTAGCTCCTTTCTTGCAACTGTCACCTCCACATGACGGAAAATTCCATCCCTTTCTAGTACGCACATCATCAATCTTGGCTTTACATAGGAAAGTCGCAGACTGCATAAATAAAATACATCAATATCATGCATTTTAATGAGGCTACATAGATGACGGGGGAAAAAGAAACAAACATCATTTTTCCGATTGCGTGCCCACATGAGCAGATTCTCTATTGTCCCATCTTTGGGTTCTGATAGGTGTGCACCCAAATATGATGTTGAAGACACAACACTTCTAACAAACAGGTAAAACATCTTGGTAAGTTAATATTAGTTTGAATCGTATCACATATAGATTTTATATTCAAACAATTTCATACCCGGTGTCTTTTTTCAAGGCACCGGTCGTAGGAATGTCAACAGCATATAGTATTTGTGTGGCTGAACTACTCGACAAATAGAGCTTATCTGAGAGGCAAAATTAAAAACCAACTTAGCATGATAAAGGTGTATAATATGCAAAAGGTAAATAGACCAAGATGACTAACTGTTATAATGCCTTGCAGATGTGGATGTAACAACTACAACGCACACACCTGCCTGTTTTGCTTTCTTTTCAATCAACATATCAGCGAGCCCTCCCCATATAGTCACCCGTATCGATTGACCTCTGATGTCACGCGGAAAAATAAACAAACGGTTAGTTTCAATAAACATGCTGGCCAAATAAAATTTATAAAATTGACAGCACCAACTGCAAATAACATGTATACGAACTTTTGATTTGTCAGGTAGAAATCAATATTTTTGACCTGCTTTCGTATGATTCATCCTTCCAACATTCGTCACATAACCTGCGACATCTAAGAGGTAACAGCTTTTATGGCAACACTATTTAACAGAATTACTGGTCAAACATACAAAATATAAAATTACCAATGAGATATTTGTTATCCGTAGGTTTGATTTGATCTAAATCCACCAACTGAAAAGGATGTCTGACAAACCCTTCAGATATAACCAAACTTTTTCTTATTAACGTTGATCCATCAAACTCTATCATAAAGGGATCATCCTTCCTAACTCTAAAGTCTTCCTTGTTATGCATGACAACAAAATTTTTAACAGTGTAAACACCTCCCTCTTTTAATCTCAAGAAATTGTGAGCCACTGTTGCCTTGGCGGTACAATGGATAACATTACCCTGCAATAGAACCATGTTAAAAGTTGTTGTTGAATAATACATACAATTTTTAATCAGTTATTATCTATTCTTATAACTCAGGTATTGGGAAGGTACATATGCATATACCTTTGCATCAGACATCAAAAAATCGGTGCTCAAATACCGGCTTGTTGCAGTATTTACATCCCACATTCTACACAACATCAACACTATGGTACCCGTTGATTCAGGAGTCAATTCGTTTAGGAACAACTCACCATTCGAGCATCCAACCTGTGCAGCCATGATAACACACGTACTGGAGTGTGTTGCTTTTATGCCTATTGTGTTTGATCCCTCATTTATGGAGTTTCCATTTAATAGATATGTAATTGATGAGTGTTTCAGCTTCTTTAAGGGCGCATAACTGCAGCCCTTTCATGTTCAAACGCATCTTGTACCAAATTATGTATTCATGTAACCACAAATACGATTGTTCAGCTTATTGCATTCATGCCATTAGATGAAACTTTTCGTCTCCTATAGCTAGAGGCTTTCATTGAGGATTACATATTTCACTTCTTGGTATTAAATCATATGGCTTTAAACAGATTGTACCGTACAAATTGTTGTGCACATTCACTCTTGCACATTAAATTAAGGGGCTCAAGATTATAGTATTATAGATATGGAAAAAACAGATTATTTAATATGAGAATTGATTGGCACACTCTCAAATCTTATTTGCACACTCAAATGTACAACCTGATGAAGCAGCATATGATAAATGTACAACTGCTTATTGCACAGTTTAGAGTGTGCAAATAAGAAATGAGAGTGTACAAATCATTAGCCATTTAATATGGCTTAAGCAGTATCCAATGTGCATTGTTTAGCAAAACCTATATTTTAATGACGTTTAGTCATAAACCTTTTGTTACTAGATATTTTTTAGTTGTTTTTGCGGCATTTTCACACCCTCTAAGGTCCAAGGGATGAATTAGAACTTAAGGATCTAATATTAAAAAACTTCCCGTCATTATAATATTTTCTCTGTTAACATGGAACTAGTCTAAAACGCAAATTAAGACCCTTAACTCTAGGTATTATGTCTTATCTGCCTAAGCCTTGAACTCTATAATGTTTTTTCTTTCTGGTTTACGAATAAAAAAGTAGATAAGAAGAAAATGCACGCATTAAACTAACGTTTTTAACTACCAACCCGTAGTTTTGCATCACTCCCATTATGCAAATTTTCAATTCATTTATTTCTTCAAATACAAGCAACTTTTAAAGAATTTTGCTAACTGCAACTAAGCTGATCTCGTAACACAACTAATTTGAGAAACAATGCATAAAACTAAATGCAATAAATTAAAAAAGAACATGCGTAAATGCCTACAGACTTGATCTATATCATAATGAATGACTAGCTACGGTGATATAAGCAATTTTAACTTTGAAATTTTCCTTTCCTTAACGAATTATGTGGTTTGCTTAAAATTACAGTTTTAAACTCGCATGGAGTTTAGTTTTAGATATGCTTCCTAGAAACAATGTTATGTTCTTTAAGCAGGGGAGGAACTAGAGGCGTGGGCCGGTGTCACACTACTTTGATAGTTGCTTCGTAGTGCTAATTTTTTTCGTATAAATACTTGATGTTTCGAGATGCACGACACTCTGTTAGTGCCTTAGTCAGTGTATTAATAAGTGAAAAGTGAATTGTTTGTTTTTCTTTAAAAAGGGGCCGCGAGCCCACGAGGCCGACTCTGTGCTCATATTTTAGAGGAAACATTTTCAAATAAGTCATGTCCATCTAAGCCCATTAAAGCTTAATATGATACCATGCATATAAAAGTTTAGCCCACTTCTTGTTCATTAATTCTATGGGGAAAAATAGTGCAAATTGTAAACTATCGCAAATCTGATCATCTTCACTACATTAAATCTCCTTTCTTCTTGTTTTGAGTGACTTCTTTACGATATTTTGAGGGTTTTCAAGGAGGCTTATTTATTATGTACGGCAGAGGGCTTCCAAAATCAATGGGACGGCATGGGACGGCTGTGATCTCTAGGTATTCATCTAAACATACTTTGTTTGTATCAATTAGCATTGTAAATTGCATAGATCTTGGTAAAACGTAGTTTGGGTCTTGAATGTTAAATGAAATGCTTTGTTAGATACACACATGCATAACCAACAATTCATACAACTCAACAAAAGCTCCACTACTTACTGATCATTGAATCATAACATAAAATAAAACTCTCAAGAAACTGGAGATGCAACGCTTTGCCAGTAATTGCTCCAACGATCTCCGGATGAATTAGCTCTCAATCACCTTCTGCTTAAGGTCCCCTTGATTAGTTACCTGACACAAGAAAAATGTAGTTGAACCAGATGAATGGTAAGACACATATACCGAACATACTATGATAACATAAAAAGTTCATGGCAAACCAACAACTTTATTAATTTAGGATCCATCAATCATAAGGCAGTATTAGCTATTAAGGTCGACAATAATCAGAAAATGATTAACAATCATAGAAATGAAATATCTCGACGTATAAGTAACATAGGCAGACAAACTTGACATGCTCATCCAAATATTCTCTGGTAAGTAAGGTGTTGGAGTATACCCACCGTCTGTGAACTATAAAAATTCGTATAAGTTATTTTGGCTAAGAAATATGATATGACATAACAACAAGCTTCATAATAGCAAAGAACAAGTCATGGACTCCTAACATTTTCTATGTGTTTAGGTTGAATAATAGCTATTTATACTCAAATTTTTTTTGGGTAAAAGGTCAATGACCCAGTAAATATATTACTCCAAAAATCGTTTAAGTACAAAGGATATGGGTGAATCACATATCTCAGCCCGTTGCATAGACAAAAAGCTTACATAACAAGATACTTCATATTCTCTATATAAGAAAATAAACTACTACTCAAATTAGAATATGAAGATAGAGATATGGATCAATCAAAACATATGTAGACAAATAATTGAAATAAAATACTAACCTGGAGTCCCAATGCTTCCTCAACCCGATCTACGATCATTTCCATGGTAGGACGCTCCTTTAAATTGAAACTTATGCACTGAAATGCAACCTCCCTATAGGCACTAAAAGAACGATTATCAATTTCATCTCTTATCAGGGGATCGATTATCAAGTCTGGTTTGTAATCATAGTAGCGTCGGACTATATTTATGAGGGGTTTCGGTTTACCATCTTCTAACCTTCTCCGATTATAAGCTAACATTCCACTCAACAACTCAAACATTACAACTCCAAATGAGTACACGTCTGACTCTTTCCGGAGGACGCCTCCTTCATGGTAAACTGGATCCATGTAAAAGTTGGTACCGGCAGCATTTGTGTAGACTTGGGTATGTTGCTGATTTATGGGGCCTGATTTAGACAATCCAAAATCACAAACTTTTGCTACAAAATTGTGATCCAATAAGATGTTTCCGCTCTTGATGTCTCTGTGAATTACTCTGTTGTCCTCACCAAGACCTGAGTGAAGATACTCGAGTCCTCTTGCTGCTCCCAAGCAAATCTTTAGACGATGTTCCCATGTCAGGGAACGTCTCTTGGCCTTGTCTTTGAGGTGACAGTCTAGGCTACCATTACTAGCATAATCGTAAACTATAATATTCTCATTGTCTTCATCACAATATCCAACGAAAGGGATAATGTTTTCATGGCTGAATTTGAAAATCATATTAAGCTCGTTTCGGAACTCATACTCTCCTTGGTAACTTTCAGGACGTAGGCATTTGATGGCAACTGTGCAGTTTTGCCAGCATTCAGAGAGTTGGCCTTTGTACACGAAGCCAAATCCACCATCTCCAATAAGAGTTTCTGGACCCTTTACTCCGATAGCCAAGTTGATGTCCTTCAATGGAATTCGGAAATCTTCTAGTTTTTGATCTTTTCTGGCAATGGTAGAAGCAGCTCCGTGGGTCTGTTAAGATGGTTCTGTTAGAACTTAAACCCCTCTAGTTCACATGTTTAATAGTTTTGTATTTATATATTAATAAGACATTATATAGATGCAAGAGTTCAGATAAATTTCATGATTTCTCGTATTATTTCCTTATCTACCGGGACCTTTAAAGTCTATAAAAACTTGAATGGCCTTTAAGCTTTTGGTAAAGTTAAAATCATTTGATTAATATAAGATAGTTTTAACATAAACTAATGATAACACTTACTTGAATATACAATGCTTCCTCCAATCTCTTGATGACCTGATTCATCGAAGGGCGATCCTTCATGTTGAAACTAATGCATTTATATGCAATATCCTTAAACGTATGTGAAGAACGAGCATCAATTTCATCCCTTATTCGATAATCAATTAACTTGTTTATATCGTCATTGTAGCGGCGGACCCAATTTATCATGCTTATTCGCTCATCTTCTACAGGGTGGTTGCGCGCCAGAACACCAGTCAGTATTTCGAAGAGTACTACACCGAATGAATACACGTCTGATTCTACCCTGGGGATGCGGCTTTCACGGTAAACGGGATCCATATAATATTTACTACCCCATACATTTTTGTAGACATTGGGATCTGGGTGACTTCTGGGGACCAGAAATGACTTACCAAAACCACATATTTTGGCTTCCAGATTGTCATATAATAATATATTCTTGCTCTTAAAGTCTCTGTGTATTACTCTGTGCTCCCCAATACCTGAATGCAGGTATTTGAGTCCTCTTGCAGCGCCTAAACAAATCTTTAGGCGCTCTGCCCATGTTAGGTAACTATTCTCATACTGGGTTTTGAATTTTAAATAAAGACTTCCATTAACAGCATACTCCAAAACTATAATTACCCCATCGCGGATTTCGCTACAGTAACCAATGAAAGGGGTTATATTTTCATGGTGAAAGCTGGAAATCAGTAAAACCTCATCAGTCTTCTGTTCAATAATCTCTTGAGTAGTCCTGTGTTTGAAAAAAACTTCACGGTCGTTACAGCGATCAACGAGTTTTCCTCTGTTGGTCATCATACGGAAAGGTTTGGAGGATATTCTTCTATCAAAGTCTTCGCCACCGATGGCCTTCCTGATCTCTTCTAGTGGAATTTCAAACTTCTCTAGGGTTAAATACTTAACTGAGTTGATCTGTGGAAATAAACACAAGCAAGTTACCTTAGAGGCACCTGCCACATTTTCTAAGTCCAGGTTTTGTTTACAATGATGCTTATAATTAAAACTCATTTATATTTTAATTTTTTTTTACACTTATTCATCTTCGAGAATTTTATCGGTATATAATAATTGAAGATGTTTCAAAAATAAATAAATCCACATAAGATGCATCTTATGTTATAACCGGAACCCGCGCATTGCGGCGATGGGTACTTTGCTATTTAATTTATTTGTGGTAAAATATTATGCGAAAATAGTTACGACATCAACGTCAATATTATCTTACAAACATATATAATTAAAATATATGGTTTTGCTAACAACAACCTTGTTAAGACTATACATGATCTTTAAATAAAATCATTCAAAATCCTATTAAAATATTAACCACTTCCTATAATATCTCAAACACAAACACAATTCACTTTTTTCATTGATCATGTAAACAAGGAGCATGTTTCTTAACATGTCTTAATATTAACATATTTTATGAAAAACTTTGTTGTTAATAGCAACCCTATGGGTTGTTAACATTTTCTTAAAATATTAATGTCATTGCAAAATGAGACATTATAACATACACACAAATATGAAAACATTGATACATATGACAACAACGAATATATCTTCAACAACATTAGCACCGTGGGCCAAGTACGGTATTCAAAAGGTTATGATGAATGCTAAAGGGTTCTTTTTCTTTAAGTTTTTCACTCGTAAAGGTGTTGAAGATGTTCTAGAAAACGGACCATGGATGATTAGGAATGTGCCAATTATTCTTAAAACTTGGACGTTAAATACTAATCCGCTTACATAGGATTTGACTAACATTCCGGTGTGGGTTAAATTTCATGATGTTCCTCTAGCTATGTTTTCTGATGATGGCCTCAGTCTCCTTACTACATTGATTGGTACACCGAAAATGTTAGATTCTTACACTAGTCAAATGTGCTTGGATTCTTGGGGCCGCAATAGTTTTACTAGGTGCTTGATTGAAGTTCGGACGGATAAGGTTCTTCGGGAGAGTCTCACTGTTGAAATACTCTTACTTGATGGGTCGGGTGCTACTATTGAAAAGATTCAGGTTGAATACGAATGGAAACCGCCAAGGTGTGATACGTGCAAGATTTTTGGTCATACTCTAAGGGATTGTCCTTAATCTGTCCCACCTCATATTCATCCTACACAGAGTGTTAATGATGGTTTTCAAACGGTCATTAGCAAGAATATGAGTAAGAATGGTGGTCAAAGTGTTCCGGGTAAAGGGGGTTTTACTACACCTAATTTGGGTACTAAGGTTCGATATCAACCTAAAGCACCTTCTGTGACCTAGTGAAGGAGCCTGTGGTGGCTGCAGTGACGGATCCAGAAAAATAAAATGTGGGGGGCAAATTTTTTTTTTCTACAATAGCACTAAAATGCGAAAGAAAAAACTAAAATCATAATGATAAATAGTGTATTTTTACTTAGAGATGAATGATTTATAAGGCTTTAGAGTGTTGAATGTTGGATTTTCGTATGTGGGTGAGGGGCAATTTGAGTTTTTGGTGGGCGTCACTTTCGAAAAAAGGTCAAAATTAAAAAACAATTACACTATAATCTCAACTTTTTCAGCTAGCCATGGGGGGCAACGGCCCCCCATACTTCTAACATAGGTCCGTCCCTGGGTGGCTCCTAAAGTGATGGACGCGGGTGCCACCAATTCAATGAAAGCTAACTAGGTTAGTCCTACCCTTATTGTTGAGAAAATTGGGGAGTTTGAAAAGCTTCTAATTGATAGAAAAGCTACTCTTGTGGATGATGATGGTAATCCTATTAAAAAGGTTGATTATCCGGATAATAAAAAGGATTTTCAGTGTACTTCGTCTACTTCTTCTACTAAGAGGGTTAACCCATTCTCTAAGGTGGGAGAGATTGTTGATTCCGACAGTGATGAAGAGAAGGTTGTGAACATTTTTGATGAGTCAATGAACCTATTTGGTGGTGGTCATGATCGTGAAAATGATTATTATGACTAAGATTATGATGACTATGCGGATCAGGTCTACGATCTTTCAGGAAATTTGGATGCTCTTTATGACACGTATGGTATCAAGCTCCAAGGCTTTGAAAGGAAGTAATTTTGTTTTCATAAGAGTCTAATGCTATCTTTTGAGTAGTGGCTTATTTTCTTGTTTAGAGAATAGGAAGTATCTTGTTATGTAAGCTTTTCCGTCTATGTAACGGGCTGAGATATGGGATTCACCCATATCCTTATACTTAAACATTTTTTGGAGTAATATATTTACCGGGTCTTTGACCTTTTACCCCAAAAAACATTAGCATCGGTTTATATCCCCATTTATAAAAGAATCACACCTTTATCATTATCCATAATGGATTGAAAGACGTCTCCGTTAACCGATTGTGCTCAATTTTATTCTCTTTGCGCTTTACATAAGTATCCCTATTTTGCTTTTGTGTTTATCTGCATGTTTAACTCATACATGCAATATAAATAGTTTAGTTTAATTTTCTTTTATTGTTTTTGTAGTTTAATTAATCTAAAATCATGCCAATCTCTCATATAAAACCCCCTTAAAATGTAGGAAATTTATTATGTTAACTATTAAGTTTAACTACTCCTCGCGAACGACCTGTACTTACCAGACTAGCTAGGATTTACCATGTACAATGCCCGTAAGTGTTAGTCTATTAGGTTAAGTCGACTTTTATAAATTTCAAAGTAGATTTAATACATCACCTACTTTAAAAATTGGTTATTAGAGCTGGACCGGGGCACTAGGCTAATTTTAATAGAGGGTAGGAGCTGGACCAACGCACTAGATAGTTAATAATAAGGAGTATTGCACCCTAGATATATACACTTTTCCCATATATATATAAGTTTACACATAAATATACTTTTCCTTTCATTTTAATTTTATCGTCTGTAGGTTGATATTAGTTTAAAATCAAATCCTTGAAGAACTCGATAATTTATTTGCTTTTAATAAAAAATAAGAATATCAAAAATAGTCTTCGTTGGCTCTTTTAGATCATTTGGTCATAATTTACAAACATATCTCACTATTCCCATAAAGTATGATCAAACCCTCATGTTTTTCTTTACTATAATACAATGGTCAGGTACATTAGATAAGGGATGGTAAAGTTTTCATAGCAAATCACACATCAATTATACATCCAAAAGTATTATTTTTGAAAAACATATTCAAAATTACTAGCCAATATTATTAAAAAAAAATCAAAATTTATCTTCTTTAGTTTATAATATTTAAACATCATAGGTGTCATCTTCAGCTGATGGATTTGATGATCGTTTAACATAATTTTCATCATTCTTTGATGTGGATCTGTCACGCAATGCCAGTTTGCTTTTTATAGTGTAAAAATAGAAAATGATTGTTGTGTTTAGTAATCATGCTTTTTGATGTAACTTAAGCTCTTGTATGTAACTAATAATTTGATTGGTTGATTTTAGAAAATGATTGGTGAGAATTTAAAGAGAGAAAATACGTGAGACACTTGTCAAACGATTTTGTGTATTAGCATTACTATTTAAAAATTACCAGCAAATGAAAAGACTTACTTCAAAATCCAAGGCTTGCTCAATTGTCTTGATGATCTCATCCATCCTCGGGCGTTCCTTTATGTCGAAACTAATGCATTTAATTGCAAGTGTTGTATAAATCTGGAGAGAACGATGATTTACATTTCCTCTTAGTTTACGATCAACTAATTCGTACAGTGCATCTTCATAACAGCCTCATTAAACCATAGCCCACGCAGGATTTGGAGCATTACCACCCCAAATGAGTATACATCTGATTCTGTGTTGAGGAGGTTAGTTTCTTTGTAAATCGGATCCGTATAACAGTTTTCCAACAATTCTTCAGGGCAATTTTCTAGTTGATGCGGCTGATCTATAGGGACTAATTTTGAGTATTTAAACCCACAGACTTTCACTTCCTCATCTATCAATATATTCTCACATTTGATGTCTCCGTGTATTACTCTACCGTCCCCAACACCCGAATGAAGGTAATTCAGCGCTTTCGCCACCCTTTTGCAAATCTCGAGGCGTTCTAACCATTCAAAGGTACCATTGCTGTTGAGGATGCCATAAAGGCTTGTATTGCCCAAATATTCGTAAGCCATATATATGTAATCATCATCTTCATCACAGTAACCGATGAAAGAGGTGATGTTTTCGTGGTGCAACCTCGAAACTATCTCAAGCTCGTGAGATCCGTACCCTTTTTTGTTGTATCGTTTGATGAAAGCTTTGCGGTTTTGCCAGCGGTCAGACAGTTCTCCTTTGTAGATATCATATGAGACCGCGGAATCAAAGTTATTGGTAGCGCGCTTGAGCTCCTCAAGAGGAATACGAAAATCTTCGAGGTTTACGGGTGAAGACATGGTTTTGTTGATCAACTGTATATGGTTAATTTCTTGTGTTTATTAACAAAACTCATCAAGTTTGCTAATAAGGCGGCTTACAAAAATATCATAAATATAATCGCACTGGTTCACAAGTTAACATTTGTTAATTATGTTTCTCTTTTATACTCCTTCCGTCCCAAAATATAAGTCCATATTTGACTTTTCAAAGTCTCTTTTTTATGACTTTGACCGTAATTATTTTTTTTCGTGCTATATGATACTTGATGAAAAGTATACCAATGAAAATACATTTGAAACACGAATCCATTTATATATTTTGCATCAATTATTATATAACACCGAAAAAAATAATTACGGTCAAAATATGAAGAGAAAGACTTTGAAAAGTCAAAAGTGGACTTATAATTTGGGACGGAGGTAGTAATATTCAATAACTGTGCCACAAATAATGGCCGGTCGTCTTATTTAAAAATCTTATCTTGATTTTTGTTTCTTTTGATAATACTGTCTGTATACATTTTGTGATAGATCACGTGTAGAGCGGAATCTGCTCTATAGGCACGAAAAGCAAGATCAGGCCATAACATATAACTACAAATAATGGTCGGCCATCTTATTTAAACATCTTATCATGATTTTTCTTTCTTTTAATAATGCTGTATGAAACTATGAATACTTTTTGTTGTTATAGATTATGTGTAGATCAGGCCATGAGATATAACTAGCGGTATTCGCGTGTTGCGGCGACGGATATTCTGTAATTATAATTTGCAGCTAGTATTGTTTTGGATATTACAGTTTCTGTGATAATAACTTTCTGGAAGGATGGAAATTTATTTTCCAATAACTTTAAAAGACGGTGTGATAAACTTATTATATTTTTTACGGTATAAAAAATTTCACATTATAATTACTTAAAAAGATCTTCTATTTTAAAGCATTGCAAACATGTTTTATATTTAGTATTGATAACTAAGATTTATAACAATTAAACTTAATAAAACGACAGTGGAAAACAATTAAAATTCACCTTTTGCAAAAAATTAAAAATAAATAAAATAAAAAAATAGCCGTGGAAACATGTGTACATCATGCAACGACCCCTAACAATTATGTGCCAGCTAAGTACAAAACTCACTAACCCTTTTCTTTAATCCTCTAAGCCGACGGGCTCGGCTAGAGACGCGGCTCCACATTGCACCCAAGCCATCCCACTCCCTTGAGCCGACCTCTCAATCGACGGCTTAAGAACAATGTCGCCTCCAAATTCTACTTTATACTATCATAATTATATATTGCGCTATATAATTGATACATACTTTATACTATAATAAATGAATAAAAATAGGACGAAAAATAAACTTTGCCAAAGTCTAAGGAAGAAGAAAATACTTACTTTTGTAAGTATTTATATAACTAGTTTATATCTTTTTGTTTAAACCGAAGGCCCGTCATAGTTTTCTAGCCCAAGTTGTATTTGACAAACAACCTAATTTTGTCTAATTCAATCAAGCTAAAATCCTCCACTACTAACTGTCATTTCACTCAACCACTAATCATCCATCTGGCGTTCATACAAAAGCAAAGTAGTTTAAGTAAATAACATGTTTCTATTGACGACACTAACTTGGGTTTTTCTACCCTTATAAACATGCCAGCAAACATTTTTTTTACAGCATTACATTTGACAGAATTATTTGCAAACAATATTATACATTATAAAAGTGTAACAATGAGGTTTGCAAATGGCATTATACTCTATAAAAGCGAAACAAAAGTGAAACAATAAGACTTGTACAACATCACGTTTCAGTACACTGTTTCTCAAGCTTCTCCAAATTCCCAACTGTTAGTAGTATGTTATTGTATGATTATGTATTTAGGCCTTTTACCATGTCTCGGGCTCAAGCCTACCTCACAAGTCAATACACGTGGCATCAACGACTTGGACATCCAGGAAGTGAAGTGGTGCGTCATGTTATTTCTAATAATTCCATTTCTTGTAATAAAGAGAAATCTCTCGTTCTTTGTCATGCTTGTCAGCTTGGCAAACACGTGAGACTTCCGTTTGTCAGTTCTTCTACTTTAGTTCAAACTTGTTTCGATATTATTCAGTCGGATTTGTGGACTTGACCAATACCGAGCCTTTCTGGTTTTAAATATTATGTTCTCTTTTTGGATCATTATTTTCAATTTGTATGGGTTTATCCGTTAGTTCATAAATCTGATGTCTTGTCCAAATTTACATTATTTCGCAACTTTGTCAAAACTCAATTCAACCGTGAAATTAAATCATTCCAATGTGACCATGGTGGTGAATTTGATAACCATGACTTTCATAAATTATTTAACGAAAATGGGGTTCACTTTCGTTTCTCACCCCCCGCGCCCTCACACAAAATGGTAAATCTGAGCATGATTCGCACCATTAACAACCTTATCATACCTTTTGCATCTACCCCCAAACTACTGGGTCGAAGCCCTCAACATGGTTGTTTACCTCTTAAATATCCTACCTTCCCGTGCCATCGATAATGATATTCCCCTAACACGCATGTTTGGCACCTCACCTGACTACCGTCTCTTACGTGTCTTCGGGTGTCTTTGTTATCCTCATATCGACACTAACCACAAACTTGGGCCACGAGCCACACCATCCAAATTTTTGGGACATGCCACCAATCACCGTGGCTATCGTTTCCTAGACCTAAACTCCAACAAAATCATTATTTCTCGCCATGTCACATTTGATGAAACCGTTTTTCCCTTTGGCACCACCGCACCCACTATGAAACCGTCATACGACTTCCTAGATGACTCACCTAACATCATATCCAACACTATCAAACTCACCCCAACTCCACCTACACAGCCAACCCCACCCGATCCTACTCAACCAATCCCATCTCCTTCCCCCATACTAGACCCTCCACCTTCTCCCATTGTAACATCACCAGTCGTACCTCCCTCCCCATCACCACCCACCTCTCCTACACCCCCCACGGCCCCCATTTCCCTTCCCCAATACCCCCCCCCCCCATATTCCTGACCCTACCCCGCCCACGCAGTCAGTTCATCCCATGGTTACACGTTCACGTGTCGGGACTACCCGTCCCAATCCTCGTTATGCTTGTCATGTGTCTACCGTTTCTCCTTTACCCCGTTCCTATAACGCTGCTTTTCATGACCCAAATTGGTTAAATGCTATGTATGATAAATTTAATGCTCTTATTAAAAACAAAACTTGGATTCTTGTACCTCGTCCTACGGCCACCAACATTGTTTGTTGTATATGGTTATTTCGTCACAAGTACTTGGCTGACGGTACTCTCAGTCGCTACAAGGCTCGCCTTGTCGCGAATGGTAGCACTCAGATAGAGGGGGTTGATGTTGATGAAACCTTTAGCCCGGTTGTTAAACCTGGCACTATCCGCACCGTTCTCCGTTTAGCTGCTTCTCAACATTGGCCGGTTCACCAGCTTGATGTCAAGAATGCATTTCGGCATGGGGATTTATCTAAGACTGTTTACATGCTCCAGCCACCGGGTTTCCGAGATACCGAGCACCCAGATTATGTTTGTTTGTTACGCATGTCTCTGTATGGGTTGAAACAAGCTCCTCGGGCTTGGTTTCAGCGGTTTGCTACATATGTTCTTGGCATTGGTTTTACACATAGTCGTTAACACCTCTTTGTTTATCTATCATCAGAGGACCGATACTGCTTATCTTTTACTTTATGTTGATGATATTCTACTGACTGCTTCTTCTGATAGACTTCTACAACATATTATTGCATCTCTACATCAGGAGTTCTCTATGACAGACACGTGACTCTTCTAGTATGTTTTTTTCACAGCGCAAGTATGCTACAGAGATCCTTGAGCGTGCTCACATGGCTGATCGCAATTCCAGTCGAACTCCGGTTGACACTGCGTCCAAACTAGGAGATGATGGCATCTTGGTATCTGATCCTACATTATACCGGAGTCTTGCAGGGTCACTTCAGTACCTCACATTCACTTTCATACCGATATATCTTATGTAGTACAGCAGGTGTGTCTTCAAATGCATGATCCGCGAGAGCCTCATTTTTCCGCTCTCAAACAGATTCTGCACTACATACAGGGTACTTTGGATTATGGATTACAATTGTATTCATCCTCCACTACATCATTGGTTGCTTACTTTGATGCTGATAGGGCTGGTTGCCCAACTACTCGGCGGTCCACCTCTGGCTATTGTGTATTTCTCGGCAACAATTTACTATCATGGTCCTCTAACTGCCAACCGACACTGTCTCGCTCTAGTGCTGAGACAGAATATTGTGGGGTTGCCAATGCGGTTGCTGAAACGTGTTGGTTGTGGGACCTTCTTCGAGAGCTACATACTCTAGTTTCTTCTGCAACACTTGGCTACTGCGATAATGTTAGTGTCGTCTACATGTCCTCGAATCCGGTTCGGCATCAACGGACCAAACACATCGAGATTGACATTCATTTTGTTTGGGATTTGGTGGCTATAGGTCAAGTTAGAGTTCTTCATGTGCCTTCTCGCTATCAGTTTGCGGATATATTCACTAAGGGAATACCTTCGGCCCTATTTGAAGAATTTCGTGACAGTTTGAGTGTTCGGTATCCTCCCGCTCAAACTGCGGGAGAGTGTTAGTAGTATGTTATTGTATGATTATGTAATTAGGCCTTTTACAATGTCTCGGGCTCAAGCCCACATCTCTTTAGGGTTTTCACTGTATATATATATGTCTTGTATGAGACTTAAGCAATCAAATCACAATCAATTATATTATTCTACACCAACATCTTCATCTCTCTTAATGGTCATTTCTTCAAGTTGTGACTTTGTCTCTTCAATGCACAAATTGGACTATGTAAGCTAAACGTCCATGTCTATACTTTGGTTCTCTTCTCGACCAAAAGCTTGACTACACATCTGTAAACGTCTTCTAAGAACCTCTGATATTTTAAACTGAGAATCTAACTTTATTTCTAGAGCGGACACACAAAAGAAAGTTTCTTTTAAAGGGAATGACTACTCGCATTATAATATCCATTAAGATGCAGAAATTTGGATAAAATGCTCACCAATATTATATCAAACCTGGTATTCATCGACATCGACCCCTGGAAGAGTGAAGCCTACCCTGGCCAATAGGTTCCCTGCATCTCGTACCTGTTTGCGAATGCTTATTATAAACTGGCTATATTGTTTTATCCTAATTCTAAGTGATTAACTGTTCTAAACTAAAAGGATGAGCAATGCAGTCCAAACACTCAAAAGTGCATTTGATCTTAAAAAAACGCAATAAGCAGATAAGTTTTGAGTAAGTAATCCCATACACCCCCTAAGATATCACTCTTTTTGTTTTGAACAATTGATATTATGCATAGAGAGAGAAGGAGTTCGAAAAGCAAACATGCAATTACCTGAACTACGAATGTGGTGCCAAGTTACATAAACCTAACACACCCGAATCTGGAATACGATTGGTATACCAATTATAATGTATGCAATGATCCATGTTCACAAAAATATTAATTATAAAAGTAAATATCACAAGTCAATTTTAAGATCTAAAAATACAAAAAAACTGTCAAATTTTCTACCTATAGTTGTATACTCTAGGCATACAAATTTTCAAACTACTTTTCTTCCAAATTTTGGCCATGAAGACATTACTCGGGTGAAAAATATCAGCAGCATTTGTTTTTTTTTTGTTGCATTTCCTTTCACGACACTACCACATTTACCAGTTTCCCCATCGTCGTTTCCCGACAATTGTAAGCTGGGAATCCTCTAAAGACAAAAATATATCCTACGTGGCACAATTCTCGTAGAAAATTAGCTAAATTATCGCATACTTTTCCCGGCGACATGTCGCCGGTTCAACTGTTATATTTTTGACCGAATATTTCATGGTAAAAGCGTGGCGGAATTTTTCCCTCTTACTTTCCCGACATGTAGGTTCTTTGTTTATTTAAAAATTCGTAATTAGTGTTAATCTCTCTTAACGTGACGTGGAAAATAGTTTCTCCAGCGACATGTCGCCGGAGATTCGCTTTGACTTTGTTGTTGTTGATGTTGTAACCATAACATACCGACTCATCCGTTGAACGTCTACTGTGTAACCATAACATACCGACTCATTCGTTGAACGTCTAATGTGTAACCATAACATATCGACTCATCCGTTGAACGTCTAATGTGTAACCATAACATACCGACTCATCCGTTGAACATCTAATGTGTAACCATAACATACCGACTCATCCGTTGAACGTCTAATATGTAACCATAACATACTGACTCATCCGTTGAACGTCTAATGTGTTACCATAACATACCGACTCATCCGTTGAACGTCTAATGTGTGACCATAACATACCGACTCATTCGTTGAACGTCTAATGTGTAACCAAAACATATCGACTCATCCGTTGAACGTCTAATGTGTAACCATAACATATCGACTCATCCGTTGAACGTCTAATGTGTAACCATAACATACCGACTCATCCGTTGAACGTCTAATGTGTAACCATAACATACCGACTCATCCGTTGAACGTCTAATGTGTAACCATAACATACCGACTCATTCATTGAACATCTAATGTGTAACCATAACATATCGACTCATCCGTTGAACGTCTAATGTGTAACCATAACATACCGACTCATTCGTTGAACGTCTAATGTGTAACCATAACATACCGACTCATCCGTTGAACGTCTAATGTGTAACCATAACATACCGACTCATCCGTTGAACGTCTAATGTGTAACCATAACATACCGACTCATCCGTTGAACGTCTAATGTGTAACCATAACATACTGACTCATCCGTTGAACGTCTAATGTGTTACCATAACATACCGACTCATCCGTTGAACGTCTAATGTGTGACCATAACATACCGACTCATTCGTTGAACGTCTAATGTGTAACCATAACATATCGACTCATCCGTTGAACGTTTAATGTGTAACCATAACATACCGACTCGTCCGTTGAACGTCTAATGTGTAACCAGTCTAATGTGTAACCATAACATACCGACTCATTCGTTGAACGTCTAATGTGTAACCATAACATACCGACTCATCCGTTGAACGCCTAATGTGTGACCATAACATACCGACTCATCCGTTGAACGTTTAATGTGTAACCATGTAACACCCCAACCCGACAAGGGTATAGATATCACAAATACGGTTTCATATCATAACCTTAAGTACTATACAATAGCGGAAGTCTTTACAATACTTACAAAAGAAAATATGAATAACTTGATAATCAAATTAAATCTAAGATCCCTATTTTCAAATCTTGCTCTCAGCTCTACTCTCAGCCCAGATCAGCTATCCCATGAGCTCATCTTGAATGCTTAATACCGCGGGGAAGAAAATGCGGTGAGCTTACAAAGCCCGGTGAACAGATATAACAAAGCGAAAACTAAACAAAGCAATCTGAAATAAGAAATAAAAAGCGAATAACGAAGTCACGGAATGAGGATAATGAATCACTTGGATTGCGGAAACAGAACACCAAAAATCCGGAAGAACAAACAACAAATAAGAACAAACACATAGCATATTGATGACACAAACTGAAGCACATCATAATCAACAGGCAATTAATAAATCAGGAAATTTAAGTACATATAAGTCAAACGAAATCGAAAGCTAGCGACAACTACTAGAAGTAAACATGTCCTTTACACAAGTCAATTAATCTACATTTAACACACTTATCAATATCGTGCTTGCGGAACAATAGCAGTCAAACGTGGCAGTCACACATACAAATAGAAAACATAGTAGGAAAACTATAACTAAAATAAGCAAAAGACATAACATAGCAATTAGCAAGTTATCAAGTCAGATATCATAAGTTAAACCATTTCCCCGATCAAACTTTAGTATAGACAGAATTTAAACATGGCAGATCAAACATAAGCAGATACGAACACCAACGAATAATCAAAGTTCATGAATTATCTGAACAATTATACATAATGAACTTACAGAACAACCAATTATACACTAGCATAAGCATCATACATATCAACAAGGTCACATAATGGTAAACTAACATATAATCAGATGACAACATGCGAATCACATTTAAGCATATTAATCATATCCTAGCATGGCAAACGGTAGTCACATAAACATGTCAAAGCATAAACACATTCAATAAACATATAATAATTCAGTATGTAAATGGAAACATTGACAAATAAGAAATCATAAACATAATATCTAACACAGAAATAACAGATATAGATTTAGTTATCTACCACGAGCCCAGAATATATCATATAAGAAGTAACTTTCTTGGAGGGTGACCTCGGAATACCTTATATAATATGAGGGGAGACCTCAATAACCAATGGAGTAGCTAGCTCCCAGAATTTGTGAAGATGCGTGTGCACCACGACATCATTCACCCGACAAATCATATCGGATAACAGATCGATCTAGGATGCATCCATACGCATGAGGCAGATAGTGGCCATACTATCAATAAACAGATATGAGAAAGGGGCGTGGCGAACATCACTCTCGCCCTAGAGTCATGTCGCGGTGCATCAGCGACGGACATGGAACCCCCATGACTAGTGAAATATTGGCTCGGTGTCAAACTAACTTAGGTCAAACAGATTGTCATAAATGACACAGATCATAATTCATCATAAAGGTCAAACAGATTTATAAATCAGAGTTTTCATATCATAAGTTCAAATCAGATGTTTCATGGTTCAATAAGCGGAGATTTCGGATAAGCAACGGATCAAACAAATCGGAAAGGGTTCATATCAAATGTTCGTAAATCAAAGGTTCATATCACGGTACCACATATCATACGTTCATAATCGAGAGGTTCATAATCGGATGTTCATAATCAAGTTTATAATCTAAAATTCATACTCAAACATAGCAAGGTTCAACAAACAGAATTTCAGACAAACAGAGATTTCACATGAACAGAAGGGAATCATAGCAATGGCATAGGGAATCCTAATAAGCATAAGAAAATGACAAGAAAAGGAGATCATGAGAAAAACCTTCTGAAAAGGTCAGAATATCTGTACCTTAACGCAAATGAGGGAAAAGCAAATGAATGAACGAACACGAAGATACGACGCCACATCTTCTTCAATGAATCTACACGGATTACGATTCGTATAATACTTATTAGCTCCTTTTATAAGCTTCTTATGCCTTTGTAAGTGTGTTACTTATTGATATCATGTTTTATCTTTCATTTTCTTAAACTCATATTTGGACCAGACTTTAGCGATTTTTATAAAATACTTACGTAGCTCAAATGAAATCAAGCAAAATCCCAGTGGTTCCCACATGAGTTAAAAGAGTCTCCAAAAATTGGTGGGTTCTATATCTATTCCAAATGGCCTATGGAAAATCACAAGTCCAGACCTGTCCAGAACTCACCCAGATTTACACACACGAAAAGTATGGCCCCAACAAACACACTCACCCTACTCAACACATCAAACCAAAAGCTACAGGTGTCACACCATATATAAATATCATATCCACCAAAGGAAAAGTTCCATAACCTCATAGATTAAATACTAAAAATCATTTACTACATCATAAATTTCAACTCAGCAATTCAGATTCAGACACCCTAACTCCAAAAATATAAAAATCATACTTTCACGTTTGCAAATGACACAAGACTTATTTTTCCAGAAAGATATTTCAAAGTACTACAATTTGGGCTCAAGAATCACTCAAAAACATGCAAGTATCATCAGATAACACCTAGATGAATCCAACCTAAATTTCAGACCCGTTTTCTCAGCTTTGACACTTGATCTTGTAAAATTCAAAAATACGACTTAGACAACTCCAAATTCGACCAAACCACTTGGAAAACTTAACTAAGACATAAAATAAACTTTTCCAACAAAAACCCAGATTATTGCACTTGTAAAATTCGATCTATGTCACACACAAGTTCGACATATGATGCTGTCCAGTTTTAGGGTTTATAAAAACCAATATAAGCACATGTTTAACCTACCCAAACGCACCCATGACCCATGAAAGCCACAAAACCTGTTTTTATATCATCTTAGCATGTATAAAATTTCCTAATTCAGTCTTACAAAGATTATGCACACCCTTTATACTAATTAATGAGCCAACACACACACAACTCTTCACATAAAATCATAAACACCCATGATTATAACGACTTAGGGTTTCTACCTTTGGGATTACATATTAATGGCCATCATAACTGCTTTTTAGGGATTGATTTATTCGTGTTTATTCGTATGATTTATTATATATCTCACCGTTTCAAAGTTAGCATGCGACGTATAATTGAGAGGGAAGAAAAATGGTTATACCTTGGCTAGTGCTCGGCTCAAACACACACGAACACAAAGGGATTGCAGCCGGTCGATCGGAAAAAGAAAAGAGAAACTGGAACTTTTATGTGTGCCGTGACTTTGTATGACTAGGGTTTCAAAATTTGATGTTGTGTTTGTATATATACTACCCGATCGGTCCTAATGGGTGGGCTTTTTTTTGGTGTGTGGATCGGCTTGCAAGAAAAGAAAAGAACAAGGCCTGACCTGGCCTAAAGGGGGTCGGATCACAAACCAAACCGGACCCAAAGGGCTCAAGTGTATACTCGGCTTGCACCAAAAATAAAAACGACCCAAAGCTCAAGTTGGGTATTCTGCTTACAAAAACAAACGAGGCCCAATGATTTCCATGCGTGACTTATATTTTTCGTCGTACCAAAAGTCGATCGTCTAATATGCGCGTTAGGTTTTTAAACATATATAAATTAGATTTTAATTTTCGTTTAATGTACGTTAATATATTTTACGTATTTTAGGATTTTGACTATTTTAAGGGTAAAATAGTCTTTTGATATGTTTTATATTTTTAGGGTTTTACAAACCATAACATACCGAATCATCCGTTGAACGTCTAATGTATAACCATAACATACCGACTCATTCGTTGAACGTCTAATGTGTAACCATAACATACCGAATCATCCGTTGAACGTCTAATGTGTAACCATAACATACCGACTCATTCGTTTAACTCATCCGTTAAACAATTTCTTAGCAACATATATTTCTTGTAGCATTAATTTTTTTTATCGCTAAACATCTAGTAATTAATATATTCTATGTTTCCCCAGCGACATGTCGTTGGGGATTCTTTTGACGTCGTTGACTTTAACGTAACAACATAATGTAATTAATTTTAACGGAAAAAAAATTAAATAGATTTTCCCCGGCGACATGTCGCCGGGGATACCCACCCGCCAAAATTTTCGTTATCGCGCCAATTACGCTAAACGACAAAAAATATACCTTTCCCGGTGACATGTCGCGGGGGAAAAAACTTTATCATAAAGTAGATCGGATATCTTCTTCATCGCGAGAAAACGAAAAAAAACTAATCATCCTTTGGCGATTTTTGCAGCAATTCGAGCACATCCACCATCACACGACCGCATCCACCATCACCACCACTGCATCCACCATCACCACCACCACCGTTACGGTTTGTTTTACAAATTTTAAATGTTATTCAACTAAATTAGTTAATTATAATATGATTTTTGAAGATTATTATTGTTGTAAGTTGTTGTTAATTAGAAAAGTTTAAGTTTTGCAGTAGGCGACAAAGGAGCACGAGCGAGGTATGTTATAATTTTTGCAGATTATTATTGTTGTAAGTTGTTGTTAATTAGAAAAGTTAAGTTTTTTTTTTTTGGCAGTAGGCGACAAGGAGCAAGAGCCGAGGTATGTAATAATTTTTTTTCTCCTTTTGGTATCCCGGGTGACATGTCGCTGGGGAATGTTTATTGTTTAAATTTTATTAGTTTATAGTTATTATTAGTTCAATTGCCTTGAAATGTGCTCGTTTATAATTATAATAATTAGTTGTTTAAATTTTGTTAGTTTATAGTTATTATTTGTTGATATGAGCCGTTTATAATAATTTTTTTAGTTTATAGTTTATAGTTATAATTTGTTGAAATGTGCTCATTTATATTATTTTGTTAGTTTATAGTTATTATTTGTTGATATGAGCCGTTTATAGTTTATAATAATTAGTTTTTTTTAGGATTTTAGTGATTAATTTTGGAAAATCCCCGTCTAAAATTAATCATCCTATAGAAAACCCGTCCAAAATTAATTTATTAGAAATTAATTTCGGAAAGTCCCCTGTTTGGGACTGCTTTTTGAATGTTTTGTCTCATTTAGGATATGAATGCATATAATTGGTTTACTATTTGAGATGATTTCGACAGTGTTTCTCCTTTACTCCTACGAATATGTCTTTAAACACATATTTGGGGAGTTGAGGGAAATCTGCCGAAATTTTTCTAAATAGTAAATGATTATACGCATTCATATATGAGACAAATTATTCAAATAGTAGGCTAGGATTGCCTTCCATAGTTGCACTAGGTGAACAAAACATCTGGTATTCCTCGTTTGAATGTGTTTAATTAAGTTGTATATAATAACTAAATGTATCGTTAAAACGCAGTTATGGTATTCGATGATAAGACTTGGACAGTTTTACAGCGTCATGAACCATTATTTATTCTCGGTCTTGAAAAATTCGTCAATCATTGCAAGTCGTTAGTGACTAGTGCCAGGAGAATAAGATGTCCATGCAAGTCTTGTCGAAATATATTATGGGTACACATCAAAAACCTTTCAAACCACATTATGAGAGAAGGGTGGGACCCACGTTATAAAATATGGGTGGAACACGGTGAACCGGCTCCACCTATGCCACCGCCAATAATAGATAACACAAGACAACCTCTGATGAGTGACATGACAGCGTTAATTAATGATCGTAGCTATATTCCTCCGAATAATGAACACAATGAACCAACTCAAGGAGATATTGGTGAGACAAGTAACGAACCGACTCAAGCTACACGTAACGAGTTTGAAGAGTTATATGCCAGTGCCAACGAGGAGTTGTACCCCGGTTGTGACTATGTGACTCGATTAGACTTTATGGCAAAGTTTACCTATTTTAAGGCTAAAGGTAGATTGACTGATTCTATATTTAATGAAATGTTAGAGTTTTTACAAAATGTATTTTCCATCAGTAAAGGATTCAAGCTCCCACCATCATACTATTTAATAAAGAAGACATTTAAAACGATTGGGTTAGGGTACGAGTCGATACATGCTTGTGAACACGATTGCTTTGCTTATTTCAGGGGAGACAAGAACAAAGATTTGGATTTTTGTCCGGTCTGATACGAGTAGATGGAAAGACAGGTAGTAACAGGGAAGAAAGTTCCTAAGAAGGTGTTACGTTACTTTCCGATCATTCCTAGACTACAACGTTTGTACAAGTCTAGTCACACTGCAAAGGATATGATTTGGCATGCTACTGGAAAGTACGGAGCCGGTAAGATGCAACACCCGGTTGATGGTGGAGCATGGAAGAAATTTGACACAAAGTATCCAGATTTTGCAAAAGAACCAAGAAATGTTTGACTAGGGTTGGCTGCAGATGGTTTCAATCCGTTTGGTAACCTTAGTCAGGCCTACAGCATGTGGCCGGTGATATTGACAACATACAATCTGCCTCCCGTGGGTTATGTATGAAAGAGAGTTCTTTTATGCTAACGTTGTTAATTCCTGGTCCTAAATCCCCGGGCAAGGACATTGATGTTTACTTGAGGCCTTTGATTGAGGACCTGAAGGATTTATGGGACAAGAAAGGTATCGAGACTATAGACGTTGCCGCATGCCAGAAGTTCAATATGAGAGCGATGGTTTTATGGACCATCAATGATTTTCTTGCTCGAAGTAGTTTGTCTAGGTGGAGTGGGCAAGGTTACAAGGCATGCCCTACATGTAATAAAGACACTCCATCTGTTCGTGTGTTAAGCAAAACAACTTATTTTGGCCACAGAAGATTCTTAACGAAGCCCCATAAATGGAGACGCTCACTTGAATTCAATGGCCAAACCGATAACGCAGATCCTCCTGAAGAATTTGGGCGGGATGTAATCCTGGCTCAACTTGATAGATTGCCAACGTGTGTGAAGGGTAAACATCCGAGTTATGGAGGTGTGAAGATAAAACGCAATCTTCTTGTCGAGCTTAACTGGACTAAACGGTCTATTATTTACGAGCTTGAGTATTGGTCTTTTCTTTCACTAAGACACAATTTAGACATCATGAATATCGAAAAAATGTGTTGGAGGCCATCTTGAACACTTTGTTAATGAATGATAAATCTAAAGACACCGTCAAGGCAAGACAAGACTTGCAAATGTTGGGCATTCGAAGTGGCTTGTGGCTCGGCCAAACCAAAAACGGGAAGTGCTTGAAGCCTCAGGTTGCGTATTCTTTCACACCAGAGAACCGAAAAAAGTTTTGTCAGTACGTCAAAGGATCTAAACTACGGATGGGTTCGGATCATGCTTCAAACACGAGTGACCGATAATGATACCAATATAACGGGCCTAAAGTCTCATGACTGTCATATAATGATGCAACGTTTACTTCCTTACGGACTTCAAAATTACTTGCCCGATAAGATTGCAAAACCATTAATTGAGTTGTGTTCCTTTTTTTAAGCAAATATGCTGCAACTTTGATGGAGGATGACATGTTGAAAGCTCAGATCAAGGTGGTCGATATTATGTGCGAGCTTGAGCTCATATATCCTCCTGCTTTCTTTGACATTATGGTTCACTTGTTTATCCATTTACCTATAGAGCTCTTGAAAGCGGGCCTATTCGCCCCCTGTGGATGTATCCATTTGAAAGATACATGAAGAAGCTAAAAGGTTATGTTCGCAATAAAGCTAAGCCGGAAGGTTCGATTGCGGAGGGTTATGTTGCTGAAGAAGCATTGACATTCAGTTCTCATTATTTTCGGGATGTTACCACGAAATTTAATCGTCCCGACCGTAATGGGGACCCCCCTCCCCCAACGTGTCGGTTTCAGGTGTTTCGATCGGTATGTAAACCGATTGGTTTATGGTCATTTATTGGGTTTGATGCCCAAGAGTTGAAAAAAGTGAAATGGTATGTACTTCACAACAGTCCTGAGATCGACACGTACCGGACCCAGTTCAAGAGGTGCGTGTTTTTTATTTTGAAACTTCTTTTTCTTAACTTAACATTTTGACGACTTATTCTAATACCATGAACGTTTTGAGATTATTTCCTAACAAAGACATGCAAGAAGAATTCCCGTGGTTTGGGTCGCAGGTAAACTTAAGACTTATTTGGGCTACTTAACTGTAAAAATAACAATATCATATTTTGTGTTCTCTATCTAGCTAATCCTGTCTTCTTCATAGATCCGTCAACGTCACATAGACAATGACCAAGACTCAGAGGTTAGCACAACCAGCTGAAGTTATTCGCTTTGGCTAATGGACCATCATGGACTCCAATCTCAGTAAACTCTTACGTAGTCAACGGTGTGAGGTATGTCGTGCACAACCGTGATTAACGTCGCACAACTCAAAACAGCGGCATTTGTTCGCATGGCCGTGACGGAGAAATGTATTATAGTCAGCTTCAAGAAATCCTCGAGTTTAAGTATTTGTTGTTCAAAGTTGCGTTGTTCTGAGTTAAGTGGTTCGACACTAGCAACAAAGGACGTAAAGTCAAAAAACTTATCTTTAGAAACAACATGACACAAATCGTCGACTGCAGGCTTGAGGCATTTAAAGATGACCAATACATTCTCGTAACACAAGTCAAACAAGTCTTCTACCTTGAAGATAAGACCAAACCCCACTGGAAGGTCGTCGAACATGTTAATCATAAAAGTTTTTCCGGGGGTGTCATCGTGGTAGAGGGCGATCTGATATTATACATTCGACAAGTCATCGATCTCCCACTTTCTACTAGTTTGAATGACTTGGATAATGCGACCTTGCATATAGATTGTCAATCAACGGTGGTTGACCCACCGCCAGATATCATTGATGTTCCCGAAGGCGATGATATTATTAATGATGAAGACGCCCTTCCTCATGATTTAGCAGATCGATGTTGAAGCCCTCATCAATGTTGATGATGATGGTGTTGAGAAAGTTTATTCTAGTGAAGAAGAAGATTGATCTTGAGTTGTAACTTGCAAAATACACTTATATATTTGAATGAATGAATGAAATTGTTGTGGATTTTTTAAATATGTATATTTATTTGGATGTGTATGTATTTGGATGTGTGCATGCTTATATTATTTTGTTCATGAATTTCTATATCTTATGCTAATTGTGCTTGTACAGATGTCGACAGATGTTGCACAGTCCCACGGCGGTGACGGTGGCGGGGAGGATCGTCCCCCTCCAGACCGCGTACCCACCGGTTGCTGGGAAGGCTTCATTAACAGAGGTAAGAATTTCCGGATTATTGTAATACAAGCATAAATTTTATGACTTTATCACTAACTTGATTTTGCATGAAAAGGTAAACGAAAGCCCAATTTGGGCGGTAGGGGAGCGGGCAGGCTGAATACCTGCGACAAGACCCGGAACCTTTCGCTGAAGGCAGTCGCAGAAGAAAAAGGCCCCGTCTCGATCAATTTTGAGGTGGGTGACAAACAAACCTTAAACCCTCTCGGCCCCCATGCGGCTCACTGGTCTAACTACATCGGGGAGGTCGTTAGGAAGGTGCCGTTTTACTACCCTTCTTGGGAGAAGGTCCCGAAGGAGCAGAAGGCGGCAATCATTTCAGATATTGGGGTCAGTTATCCTTTTATGTTTATTTCATTATCATGTTCATTTATTTAATTGTGTATATTTATCTAAATTCGCTTATTTATTTATATCGTATAAATAAATAAACAAATTTAAATAAATATATAAATTATATCTCTAACTTTGTTTTCGTTTTGTTGTATATGATTGCAGACCCTGTTTGACCTCAGGCCGCACATGGAATCCCCCCGCTGGCACCAGATCTACGAAGGCATAAAATCAAACTTGCAGAAAGCCTACAATACAAACAAGGCTTCTTTCAAGGCCAAACATTGGAAGGTAGACCCCACCACCGGGGATTACGATGTAGAGGCGATTAGGCGGGTGCAGCGTCAGGAGATTACAGCGGGTGATTGGGATGAGTACATTAAGTTTTGGAATGATCCCAAGAACCTTGCTCGAGCCGCTACAAATCGGCTAAACCGGCAAAAGAGCAAGGTCATATCTCGACAGGGATCCCGGTCGCTGTCTCGCCTTTGAGATGATATGGTAATAAACATTATAATTATTTTACATGCATATATATATATATATATATATATATATATATATATATGTCTCTGATTATACGCTTTGGTGTGTTGTGATTTGTCGTTTTTAAAATTATTCATCTTTTATGCATGTGTATGTACAGAGGCAGGCATCTGACACTCAAGAGTACCCGTCACTCATCGACACTTTTTGGTGAACACATACTGTTGATGGGGTATTCCCTAACGATGAGGACCGCCGGATATATGTAAGTTTTGTTTCAAAACACACTTTAATGAATTATCGAGAAGTAATGTAGCAACCCGACTAATATATTTACTATCTTGTGTTATTGTCACTACATAGGACGAGATGAAAAGGCTTGAGGCTACGGTCGTACACGGAGGATCAAATCAATGCGTTGGCAAGAGGGGGTAAGCTTCGTGGGCATATTCCCGGTGTGGGTTGGGTATTGCCATCACGGGCCACATCCAGGCCAAGTATGCCCGCCCCCGGCAAGTCGCTCACCAAAGATGTAGGCTTTATCATGAGTCTCCTCAGAAGCGACGACAGATACGCGGACATGTTTAGGGAGTATGAGTCGGGTGGTGCTAGCGAGAGTGGTGGGTGTGGTGATGACGAGGAGAATGGCGGTGATGAGGATAACGATGACGAGAGGTAGTTGTGTTATATATTATTAGTATGTTACATTGGTACTAGCTTTAGGTAGTTGTGTTATATATTATTAGTATGCTACATTGGTACTTTAGGTAGTTGTGTTATATATTATTAGGTTCGTCTTGGCGCCATTTAAACACTTGTTTCCCTATCTATCAATGCACATATTGACTTTTAAGTCGTGTTTATGTAAAAGTTTTGATCTATTTGTATTGCGTTGATCCGTTATATTGTATTTGTGTTTTGGTACAAGTTGTGGTGAGTCTATACAGGTTTTGGTACAGGTTTATTTGGTAAATTTTTTCCGGAAAAATTCCAGAAAAAATCTGGAAATCGCCTGCCATGCAGGCTGTATTAAAAAAAATGCAGACCTTTCCCTGGCGACAGGTCGCCGGGGATAACACACATTAAACGTTGACAAGGCAACGAGAAAACGCAGTTTCCCCAGCGGCATGTCGCCGGGGATAGTATGCTCACTCGTTGACTTGTCAACAAATAACCATAGTATCTCCAGCGACATGTCGCTGGGAATAGTTAAATATTATCGTTATCGTTAATTAGGCGTGTTAATCATTCAGCTTAATTCGATGATTCCCCAGCGACATGTCACTGGGGATAATATGCCACCGTGGCACTGCTTCTTTGACTGAAAATTGAGTGGGACCCACGTCGTCGCCGGGGATTGTCGCTGGGGATACAATCCCTTACGAGACTTCCCCAGTGACATGTCGCTGGGGAAAGCTTTCCCCAGCGACATGTCGCTTGGGAAAGTCCCCATATGTCGCTGGGGTAGCTGGTCAATGTTGTAGTGCGACATGACCACCAACCTCAAATTTAGGTTAAAGGCTGAGATAATTATGTAAATCTAATTTATCATCAGGTAATTAGTTTTACTACAGCGAGTGTGAAATAGCCAATTATGTTATTCGATTTTATGGACCCTAAATAATTAGATCATCAGAAGTGGAAACTGTATAACTAACACATTATAACTGATTATTTCGACTACAAATGGCAATTGTTTTTTGTAATAAAGACAATTGCCATTTGGAGAATGATATTTAAACCCCACTTTGATGTGAAAGTAAAAGACAATATTTGCACAATACACCTTAATGCATCTTGTGTTCAATACCTATAGGTCATTGCATACTGATATTTAACCCCCTTTTTGTTTGCAAAGATCTAGCATCCAGGGTCTATAGTTTAACGATGTACAAAAAATGAATCAATAGATAGCGCTCAAATAGAAAGCACACACTAAAATTTACTCCATCTTAGTGATGCAACGTATTCATTGGCTAAGATTGACATACCCTAGGGATCAAGAGCTCAAAACAAAGCTTATGACCATCATAGTGATGCAAGATTGGCCTAAAAGCATTTTCCTCAAATTGTTTGCAAACTTTACTGATACGGATTGTCACCTGCTATATTAGAAACTAATGAGATATAATGGAGCAAACAAAGATCACGCATCACGGTTTATCTACCTATATGCAATTATGAGAAAGATTATGGGGGTGTTTGGATTAACTTATTTTCCGGACTTACCACCTATGACTAAAACTTTAATGATAGTAGAACAATACCGGATAATAAGCAAATAAACAGTTTTATTTTTCTTTACTACTAGTATATAATTAGGGGGAATCACTATCAGAGACAAAAAAAATGAAATTGGGTACTGTTCACAAAATAATCATACAATAATCCGGATTAGTGCGTATTACATTTTGTTATTATCTCTAGATCCCACATATTTGTCTCAAAGCTTCCGCTCACACACTCATAAATGTAAGTATAAGGCTCACAAAGGATACACTTGGTTTTAGGATTTACATTATGTGCAATTTTGTAAATCCTAAAACCAAGTGTATCCTCTATGTTCAATTGTGGTTATGCATAAAATTTATCCATTTTTTAGACTTCTGGTGCTTCGCAACCTGAACACATTTAATTTATTCCATTTAAGCCGTTTCTCTAAGCTCACACATTTGAAAAACTTACACAAAATATCCTTCTTCACATTGGCATCTTATAAACATATTATTCGACAAGCCTTATAGGCATCCAATAATCCAAAACAGCTTATTTATGTTATCAGAATGCAATAAGTCTAAAAATTCTTTATTTAACTAACCTTATCTAAACACCCCTTGATTAAAACCCCAACTCACTCTTCTAAACATTATCCCAAATTCAATTCGGTACACCAATAAAATTAACCACCAAAGTCACAAACATCAACACATGTAACATATAAAAAACCAATAAAGATAACACCTTAAAAAAAATAAAAAATAAAAAAAAAATAAATTAAAAAAAAAATTATGACAACTTCAACTCAAACAATAAACTCCCATATAAAGAATTCAAATATTTATACCAGAAGAGCCAAGAATTTCTGCATGAGGCTCACTGACCTGAACCACGAAACTTATTGCCAATAACTGCTCCACCGTCTCCAAATGCTTTGACCTATGAGAATTCGCGTTCCCATCTACACCAATTTCAAAAAAGGAAATCCAAATTACACATTCACACACAAACATATATAATCATTAACAAAAACTAATGTAAGGTGTAGATAACATTAGTCGTAGAAATAAAATCCCCATCAACATCATCATATACTTTATATCCTTCTTGTTATTGATAATTTACACAAACCTTCTCCAAAACTAAAAAAATAAAAATATAATAAAAATAGAGGGTGTTTGTTTACACTAATTTTTGGGCATATGAGCTTATTTATTTTGGCTTATATTTCATAAGCTCAATGTTTCGGGCAGCATGGTAGTCGAAGTATTACCAGCTTGAGCAGCCATCTTCTTCGGTTATAGTATCCGACACGAATCAAATTTAACTAATTAGTACTATTACGAAACATCATATCTCAAATTTTCAAACAGAAGGCATGATCACTCAGCTTAGTCGATCAAGAATTCAGACCTCGACAGAAAAACAAAATTCCAATAAAAAAAAGTTCCTTTAATTTCTAAACTTCTGTTACTGTTACTGCATGTATATATTGCCGATGAACTAACGATGCAATAATCGAAAACCAATCTACCATAAAAGCACGAAAATAATTAAAGAAGTGATTCACATCATATAAGATAAGGTTAGAGAAATTACATGCATTTACAATTGTAATATTCTTCATCTTCTCAACATCTCAATGGAACTGCATATTGTTGTTTGGTGTTTTGGTATGTGATTTTGATGAATCATTAGTTAAGCAAGTATTCAAACCAAATTATTACGATATTAATCGCTGCCACTGTTGTTCTTGATAAACTGCATATTGAACCGGTCAGTTGCTTCTACATGAATAATATTCATTCTTTTCGAAAGCTGCTGGTAAGATGATTGTTATAGAGCGGCAAACATGTTATTTTGCAGATCTTAAACCAACAGAAATCACCCAAGCAATTGAAGTGAGAGTATACCGAAAATGGACAACCATGAGGGTTCCAGGCCTTACTCCCACAAGGTGTTGATGCATATTGTTGGACAAAAAGGTATGTAAACAGTTACGTTGTAAAATAGTTTATCAACTCTTTGTGACATCAGAATTTTTAATAATGTACGCATTAAAGTTTTAACCTTTAGTATATCCAACTGACTGCATACATGTTGTGTGACCACTATAAAATGCATTCTTAAATATCTGTGCTAACAGAGTAAACTAAAATCAAATGGCAAGCAGCATAAGATTATTTTTAGCGAACTTAAGACTTAAGGTAAAATCTTAACATGTGCTTTGTCTTGAAGACATAAGATTCATGATAATTTTTTAGTATATTCGTTTAGTGAGGATAGACTTAAGACTTAATTGTGTCGTTTAGATAATAACTCTTAGTCACAGTCTTATATATGAACTATATATACAATCATTGTAACTTTGTCTTGTAAGACATGTTATCACCAGCAGACTATATATCACAACATGGCATGCCCATGGTTAAAGATCTGGAAGAAGAAGCAGCAGGTTTGTATTGCAGCGAAGCTGATGTTTGTTGAATGATAATCCACGTCGGTGTTGTGACGAAGACAAAAGTACAATGCAGGCAGTTAGGAGGAGGGTGAAATGAATTTTGTACGCTTCATTTTATGTTTGCTCTAAACATGTTTCATGTTATTGTTAGAAACTCGAAGGCCTTTTAGGCTTATATTTGATGAAGAGGTTGTAAGTGAAATTTAGGAAGAGAGGAATACTTGTGAAAGGTATGGAATATTATTGATTGCTTAAGCTTTGCTTGATTTGCTTCATTCTTTAAATATGCATCACCACAACACCTATTTATACTACTCCATGGAATGTTTTAGAGATGAGATATTTCCATGGATATTCTACTACGATCTAGATACTTCCTACATCATCTTGATCATTCCTAATACATCATCATCCTTATCCTAATTCTAGATATTTCTATTACATTTAGCTACAATGATCTAGACATATCTATGGATATTTTCTAGGATTATTCTTTGTCGTTCTAGAAGCTTCCATACCATTCTACGACTTTCTAGAAGCTTCCACTATATGGGCTCGGACTAAATCAAGTTTACGATCCAACACCCCCCCTTTAAACTTGATTTACCGACTCCAAGCATCATTCGTTGTCTTGAAAAATCTTTCTCGTTGTGCGGCTTGGTGAGGATATCTGCAACTTGGTTTTCGGACCTCGTATGTATCACTTGGACATCTTTTCTTGCAATGCACTCTCGAATGAAGTGATAACGAGTGTTGATATGCTTACTTCGATCATGGTATACTGGATTTTTAGCTAAGTCAATGGCCGACTTGTTATCCACATAGATCTCAGTCGCATCTTCTTGTTCCATGTGTAGCTCCTTTAGCATACTTCTAAGCCAAACTGCGTGACATACACATGATGTTGCAGCTACGTACTCCGCTTCACAACTAGACAAAGTAACAATAGGTTGCTTCTTTGAAGACCATGTAAAAGCATTGTTACCTAGGAAGAATATGAATCCTGTTGTACTTCTTCCATCGTCTTTGTCTCCAGCCCAGTCACTGTCGCTATATCCAACCAGCTTGAAGTCTTCACTTGTTGAATAAAACATTCCGTAGTCTATGGTACCTTTGATATAACGGAGGATCCTCTTTGCAATCTCCAAATGCTTTATCGTAGGCTCTTCCATGAAATGACTAATTAAACCAACCGCAAAGAGTATGTCAGGTCTTGTACATGTCAAATAGCACAAACTTCCAATGAGACTCTTGAATTGAGTTGAGTCTACCGCTTCTCCTCCGTCATGCTTAGAAGGCTTTGCCTTATGTTCTATGGGGGTGCCAACGGGATTGCACTTATCGATGCCAAACTTCTTTAATATCTCCTTTGCATATCCTTCTTGACTTATGAAAATTCCATCATCCGTCTGCTTCACCTCAATGCCAAGATAATAAGACATAAGTCCTATGTCTGTCATCTCGAACTCTTTCGTCATTGACTTCTTGAGCTCATCAATCATACTTTGAGAGTTTCCTGTAAAGATCAAATCATTCACGTACAAGCAGACGAGCAATATACTTCCATTTGCAAATTTCACGTAAAGTGCATATTCACTTAGGCATTTAGTAAAACCATGTTCTTGGAAATACTTGTCAATTCTAGTATTCCAAGCACGTGGTGCCTGCTTTAGACCATATAAGGCCTTTTTCAACCTTAGCACTTTACCTTCTTGCCCTTTGGTTGCTCAACATAAACTTCTTCTTCAAGAAGTCCATTTAGAAATGCAGACTTTACATCCATTTGGTGGATTTTCCACCTATATTGAGCAGCAATAGCAATAATCATTCTAATAGTTTCTAAGCGAGCAACAGGAGTAAATACCTCTTCGTAGTCGATACCATGCTTCTGCTTGTAACCTTTTGCCACAAGTCTTGCCTTGTACTTTTCCACTTCGCCTTTGGCATTTTTCTTGGTCTTGTATACCCACTTGACTCCAATAGCCTTTAGGCCTTTCGGAAGGGTCGTCAACTCCCACGTATCATTCTTCACTATTGACTTTATCTCCTCATCCATGGCTTGTCTCCATTTCTTGCTTTTCATAGCCTCCTCAAAAACTAAAGGTTCACAATCAACGTATAAACAAGTAAGGGGTATTTCGTCAGTTACCTCGTAGAGCTCCTGCAAACTTCTTGTCTTTGGTTCTCTTTCAATTAAACTTGAAGGTGATTCTTGGGTTGGAGTTGGAATTTGAGGTTGTTGGACTTCTTTACTTGATTCACCCGTCTCTTCTTCATCAGTCATAGGAAGAAAGTCATACCTTTCATTTTCCTTGATGCTCCAATCCAATGTCTCTTCTTCATCGAAATCCACGTCTCTACTCACTACCACCTTCCTTGTGATTGGATTATAGAGCTTATAACCTTTCGACTGCTTGTCGTAGCCAACAAACACATGCTTCTCACTTCTATCATCAAGCTTTAATCGTCTTTGGCTGGGAACGTGGACATATGTTATGCTTCCGAATACCCTTAGGTGAGAGACTGTAGGCTTCATCCCATTCCATGCTTCTTGTGGAGTCTTGTTATCTAAACTCTTTGACGGACACCGGTTCAATAGATATACTGCACAATCAACAGCCTCGGCCCAAAACTCCATTGCATCTTCTTACTTTTCAACATGCTTCGGACCATATTGAGAATGGTTCTATTCTTTCTCTCAACCACTCCATTTTGTTGTGGGGAGTAAGGAGCCGTTAGAAATCTCCGGATCCCATTATCCTCACAGAATTTGTTAAATTCTTTTGATAAAAATTCTCCACCTCTATCGGATCTCATTGATTTAATTTTTAAACCTTTCTCTTTTTCAACCATAGTTTTAAATGTTTTAAAAGTTTCAAAAGCTTGGGATTTTTCTTTTAGAAAATATACCCAAGTTTTTCTTGAAAAGTCATCAATAAAGAGCATAAAGTAAAGATTCTTACTATAAGAGGGTGGAGTAATGGGACCACACAAATCCGTGTGAATTAGATGTAAAGGCTCCTTAGCTCTTGATGTCGCTTCTTTCGGGAACGAACTCCTAGCATGCTTCCCAAGAAGGCATCCTTCACACAGTTGATTGGGATGATCCATTTGATCTAACCCTTTTACCATTCCCTTTGATGATAATAACTTTAAGTCACCAAAGTTCAAGTGCCCGTATCTCATGTGCCAAAGCCACGAATGATCCTTCAAACAACTCTTTAAGCACTTAGCTTCATCATGTTGAATGTTTAGAAGGAACATTCAGTTTTTGGTCATAGGCACTTTTGCTATGAGCTTTCCTTCGGGATTCCTTATTGTAGCACTACGATCCTTGAAATGAATATCGTAATTTTTCTCTAAAAGTTGTCCCACGCTTAAAATATTACTTTTAAGATTGGGCACATTGTATACGTCCGAAATATATTGGTGACTTCCATCTTTAGCTCGGATAAGTATCTTACCTTTTCCTTTCACCGGCGCCTTTGATTCATCTCCAAAGGTGACGTTACCTGTACTTTTCTCCATCTCCACGAACAGGTCTTCTTCACCCGTCATATGGTTACTTGCAGCGGAATCTATATGCCATGGCTCTATCCTCTCTTCTTGTTCGTCATGTCTTGCCATTAGCAAGGTAAGCTCATCTCCGTCTTCTACCTCCACAAGATTAGCTTTTTCTTCCACTTGTCTTGAGCTAGTACACTCATTGGCATAATGACCATATTTACGACAGTTGTAACATTGTGTTTGGGGCTTACCTCCTCTTTGAGATTGAAAGCCTCTCCCACGACCTCTTCGATATGAAGACCATTGGTTTTCATCTTCTTTGTTGACATCTTCTCTTCCTCTTCCTCGTCCTCGGCCTTGGAAACCACAACGACCTCGAAAAATACCGCGTCCTCGTCCTTGCTCCCTTCCATGTAGAAAGCTCTTTTCTCTTTTTTTGAAAGAGACCTTTGAGTATAAAGCTTGCTCCAAGGATTCTTTCCCCCTTCTTTTCTTCAACTTCTTTTCATGGGCTTGTAAAGATCCCATGAGTTGATCAATGGTCATTGAGTCTATGTCTTTTGACTCCTCTATGCCCACGACAATGTAATCAAAGCTTGGGGGCAAAGAACGAAGAATCTTTTCTATCACCCTTGTGTCACTCAAGCTTTCATCATTTCTCTTCATTTCATTTGAAATGGTCAAGACACGAGTGAAATAATCCGAAATGGTTTCGGATTCCTCCATTTGGATTTTTTCGAACTCTCCTCTAAGAGTTTGAAGACGTACCTTTTTCACCTTGTCGATTCCTTTGAAAGCATTTTGAAGGATCTCCCATGTTTCCTTGGAAGTAGTTGCATTTTCAACTTTCTCAAACATCGCATCATCAAGACATTGATAGATGAGTGTAAGAGCACTTTGATCCTTCTTTCTTGCCTTTTGCAACTCCACCCTTTGGGCGGCATTCATGGAACTTTCATCATCTACTTTCTCAACACCTTTCTCTACCATCTCCCATACATCATGTGAACCTAGTAACGCCTTCATTCGATTGCACCAACTACCATAGTTGTCTTTGGTAAGACGAGGAAATTGGAACAAGTTCATCATGCTTGACATTGTGATCTTCTAGCTCTGATACCAATTTGTTAGAAACTCGAAGGCCTTTTAGGCTTATATTTGATGAAGAGGTTGTAAGTGAAATTTAGGAAGAGAGGAATACTTGTGAAAGGTATGGAATATTATTGATTTCTTAAGTTTTGCTTGATTTGCTTCATTCTTTAAATATACATCACCACAACACCTATTTATACTACTCCATGGAATGTTCTAGAGATGAGATATTTCCATGGATATTCTACTACGATCTAGATACTTCCTACATCATCTTGATCATTCCTAATACATCATCATCCTTATCCTAATTCTAGATATTTCTATTACATTTAGCTACAATATTCTAGACATATCTATGGATATTTTCTAGGATTATTCTTTATCGTTCTAGAAGCTTCCATACCATTCTACGACTTTCTAGAAGCTTCCACTATATGGGCTCGGACTAAATCAAGTTTACGATCCAACAGTTATGTACTATTACCCTTTTTATTTGGCAGCAACTTTTTGTATATTCACACTTTTAAACGACAACCGTCACTTATGATGATGACAAGCTTTTGTGTCAGTTCAGCGACCACTTTTCAAAAAAAAATAAAAAAAACTCCGCCTCATTGGCGGGGGGTTTCCACCTCGTTTTGATCAAAATTCTAGAGGAATACATTTCTTAAAACAAGTATATTGTACATCTAAGCTCATTTTTTCTACTGTGAGGCCATGCATATAGGATCAAGCCCAATTCATGTTCATTAATAACCATCGCAAATCTGGTCGTCTTCACTACATTAAATTTTCCTTTCTTCTTAGTGACTTCTTTATGATATTTTGAGGGTTTATCTACGCTGATTTTTTTCTTTTTTTCCATTCATCTATATTTGTGTTACCAAGAAGGCATATTTATTATGTAAGGCAAAGGGCTTCCGAAATCTATGGGACGGCTGTGATCTATAGGTATTCGATCATCTAAACATACTTTGTTTGAATTAATTAGCATTTTAAATTGCATAGACTTGGTAAAATGCAATTTGGAATCTTAAATGAAATGTTTTCTTAGCTACACACACGCAAAACCAATAAACAATTCATACAACTCAAGATTACAAAAGCTCCACTACCTACTGATTCTTTGAATCATAACATAAAATAAAACTCTCAAGAAACTGGGAATGTAACGCTTTGCAAGTAATTGCTCCAACGATCCCGGGATGAGTCAGCTCTCAGTCACCTCTTGCTTAAGAAACGACCCTTGATAAGTTACCTGACACAAAATGTAGTTGAACCAGATGAATGATAAGACACATATACAGAACATACTTTAATAATTTTTTGAAAGTTCCATGACTAACCATCAGCTTTTATTCATGATGCAAGATTGCAAGATTTCTATTTCGGGTAAAAGCAAACAATTTTCACATCATGAAAATGATCATATCAATTGACTTGGTAATACTGTATTAGGGATCGGTTCATAATGCTTAAGAAACAAGAATTTCTAAAAAGATAACTGATATAAATTACTTACTTGAAGTGCCAATGCTTCCTCAACCCGTTCCACGATCATTTCCATGGTCGGACGTTCCTTTGAATTGAAACTTATGCACTGAAATGCAACTTCTCTATACGCATTAAAAGAACGATTATCAATTTCATCTCTTATCAGGGGATCAATCATCAAGCCTGGTTTGTAATCATAGTAGCGTCGGACTATATTTATGAGGGGTTTCAGTTTACCACCGTCTAAACTTCTTCGATGATAAGCTAACATTCCACTCAACAACTCAAACATTACTACTCCAAATGAATACACGTCTGATTCTTTCCGGAGGATGCCACCTTCATGGTAAACTGGATCCATGTAAAAGTTTGTACCGGCAGCGTTTGTGTAGACTTGGGTATGTTGCTGACCTATGGGTCTAGATTTTGACAATCCAAAATCACAAACTTTTGCTACGAAATTGTGATCCAATAAGATGTTTCCGCTTTTGACGTCTCTGTGGATTACTCTGTTCTCCTCACCAAGACCTGAGTGAAGATAGTCGAGTCCTTTGGCTGCACCTAAGCAAATCTTCAGGCGAAGTTCCCATGTCAAGAAACTTCTCTTATTCTTGTCCCTGAGATGACTGTCTAGGCTACCATTACTAGCATACTCGTATACTATTATCTTCTCATTGTCTTCATCACAATATCCAATGAAAGGGATAATGTTTTCATGGCTGAAATTGAAAATCATATTAATCTCGTTGCGGAACTCATGTTCTCCTTGGTAACTATCTGGACGAAGGCATTTGATGGCAACTGTGCGGTTTTGCCAGCATTCAGAGGGCTGGCCTTTGTAAACTACACCGAATCCACCATCTCCAATCCGAGTTTCTGGACCTTTTTCTCCGATAGCCAAGTTGATGTCGCTCAATGGAATTCGGAAATCTTTTAGTTCTTGATTTTTTCTGGCAATGGTTGAAGCAGCTCTGTGGGTCTGTTTAGATGGTTCTTTTAGAACTTAGATTCGTCTACTTCATATGTTTAATATAGATGCAAGAGTTCGGATAAATTTCATGATTTCTGGTAATATTTCATTATCTATAAAAACTTGATTGGCCTTTAAGCTTTTGGTAAAGTAAAAATCATAGTTAACTTTTAGTAAATTATTTAATTATTATTAGATAGTTTTCATTGTGGCCTATGAAACTAGTTAGATATACATAACTGATCATAACACTTACTTGAATATACAGTGCTTCCTCCAGTCTCTTGACGACCTGATTCATCGAAGGGCGATCCTTCATGTTGAAATTAATGCATTTATATGCAATATCCTTAAACGTATGTAAAGAACGAGCACCAATTTCATCCCTTATTCGATAATCAATCAGCTTGTCTATTTCTTCATTGTGACGTCGGACCCAATTTATCATGCTTATTCGCTCATCTTTCACAGGGCGGTTGCATGCCAGAATACCTGTCAATAATTCGAAGAGTACCACACCTAACGAGTACACGTTTGATTCTACCCTGGGGATGCGGCTTTCACGGTAAATGGGATCCATATAATATTTACTACCATGTGCCTCTTCGTAGACATTGGTATCTGGGTGACTTCTGGGGACCAGAAATGACTTACCAACGCCACATATTTTGGCTTCTAGATTGTCATATAATAATATTTTCTCGCTCTTAAAGTCTCCGTGTATTACTTTGTGTTCCCCAAAACCTGCATGAAGGTATTTGAGTCCTTTTGCAGCGCCTAAAGAAATCTTTAGGCGTTGTTCCCATGTTAGGTAACTATTCTCAGACTGGGTTTCGAGTTTTGTATAAAGACTTCCATTAAGTGCATACTCCGAAGCTATAATTATGCTTTTGTTTGTTACACAGACACCCATGTAAGGGGTGATATTTTCATGGTGAAAGATGGACATCAACAAAAGCTTGTCTTGGAACCCGATTTTCTGCCTAAACTGTTTAATAGTCCAGTGTCTGAAGAAAGCTTCTCGGTCATTACAGCGACTAACGAGTTTTCCTCTGACGAGAGCTTGGTCGTTACAGTGACTAATAACGAGTTTTCCTCTGTAGGTCATCATACTGTGAGGTTTGGAGGATATTCTTCTATCAAAGTCTTCTACACCTGTGGCCTTCCTGATGTCTTCTATTGGAATTAAAAACATCGCTTTGGTTCCCATGGGGGTAATCTCAATAGGTCCTTCATCCTCCTGTGGAAATAAACACAAGCAAGTTAGCTTAGAGGCACCTACTGAATAAACACAAGCAAGTCCAGGTTTTGTTTACAATGATGCTTATAATCAAAACTCATTTTAATTTTAAATGTTTTATATTAGGGCTAATTGCACGAAAATATATCCAACTTGTCACTTTTTGTAGTTCTATGTAGCCTACTATTTTTTTTGCAGATCCGTGTAGTAAACTTTTAAATTCAGTTAGGTCCGTGTATGAGGTGACCTATAAACTTGCTACGGCTTAGGTGGCACCGGTTTTTTCCAAGTGGCATAAATTATTATTTTTTCTGATGATTAAAAACAAACACCCCTGCATCTTCTCAAGCACCAACACCACCACCTCTCTATCAAACTACATTTATATTTATAAAATCAAGATTCAAACGCCACCTATCTACCAAATTCATATCATCTCTTATAAAAGCACCCATCAACATCACAGCCTCATGTTTAACCAAACCAACCTCAATCAATCTCACCATCATCCTCCTCTTCATCTCTCGTCACAGCCTCAAAAAATATCATCATGTTTGATTCATGTTTATATATGTGATTTATGTTTATATTTGTGTCTATATCTATGATTTATTTATATATGTGGTTGTGATTCACGTTTACATTTGGGAGATGCATACGAGGTTATGATATGTGATTTATGTTATATTTGTGCTAAGCGGGTTACGGGGTATTGTTTTTATGCGGTTAAAATGTTTTGATTTTTTAATTTGATTTTCGTTTTGGGTGTTGGTTTCGGGTTTTGGCTTATTCCGGCCACTTGGAGGTGTTTCATTTCAGATTCTGGCAAGGGAAGGACGAAGATCGGGTTGTGATGGTGGTTTTAGTGGAGATGATGGTGTTGGCTGATGTTTGGTGCTAATGACGACGGTCTGGATCACAAGAAATGATAAGAGGAAAGTGTGGTGGAAATGGTGGCAGGTGGTCCGTGGTGGTGGCTGAAAATGGTGAAGACAAAGATGGAAGAGATGAGGGTGTTTGGAAGTGATATTTTTGAATGTGATGTGTATTAATATAATGACATGGCATAAAAGAATATTTCTAAAATAGACAAATGACCTGATACTTGCTTAGAAGGGCATTAGATACACGGAACTAGCTGAATTTAAAAGTTTACTACACGGATCTGCAAAAAAAATAGTAGGCTACACAGAACTACAAAAAGTGACAAGTTGAATACATTTTCGTGCAATTAGCCCTTTATATTACAGTAATATGAAATTGAAAATGGTACTTTTCAACAAAGAGCGACACTTCAGACATGTTCATTTTCGAAAATACAATATTATTAATTGAAAATGTTTTCAAAAATTCCTGAAATGAATAAATCCACATAAGATGCATCTTATCCTATTGGTCCAATTAAAAACTACTTAAACATTCCAATTAAAAACTACTTAAACATTTAACACAAGATTGAGTTATTTTATACAACCATAATCGACTACAAACTGAGAAACAAATTTGAACCACACAAATAATTAGATCTAAAGTACAAGATTTAAGTGGAAAAAAAATGAAGGGACCAAAAGTGTAAATCTTAACCACCGTGATTTCTTTTTAATTAAAACCGATTTTCATTTCTTATTTTCAAATATACCATATTTCAAAAATCGTACAATAATTACACTATCGTGGCGAGGATTTAATTATCTTCCAATAGATTGACACTTTTATATACTTTCAATATTATTTTTTTTTCTTATTTTTTGTTTTTTCTCAGAGCAGTATTTTGCTTGATATATCACTTGCGATATAACACTGGTATGTAAGTTCGAACACACAACTTCTATGAATAAACTGTGTTGCTTTAGTGGTTCAAAATTATGTGTGATGCATGGTTGAAAAGCTAAGAATGCGTATTTTTTATTGCCAAAAACGATGAATCAATTGGAGTTCTACAAAAATATTTATACTCGTTTTACGAAAGCATGTTGAGTATTCGAACTTACAAATTAGTGATATATCACAAGTGACATATTAAACAAAATATTGCAACAAAAAACAATGTCAAAAATAGATAAAGTGTCATCCTATAAAAAATATAATTTAATTTTCATGACGATAGTTTAATTTTTAAAAGTTAACAGTTTACGGTTTTTGAGATATGTAATTTTTAAAAATTATGTTAAAAGTTAGTTTTAATTGAGAGAGGGAGGGGGGGGGGCTTCTAATAGACTTGAACTAAACATAATACAAGGCTTTGTTGTCCATAACTTCTAACCTATTAAATTAATCTAGTTCTCAAGCCTACCAATAATCTATAATTAGCTATAATAACATTACCAGGTTCATGTCATATGAATGACGATTACTTCATATAAAATATTAATGCTAATAAATTTGTCCTTATTATACACTAAAATAAAAGTATATAATTGAACTTTCTCCCCAAAAGATACCAAAGGAAAAATGTTTCTCCTTTACATCACCGTATTTGTTTCGAATATTCAAATGTATAAGTATTTATCTGAAAAGCTCCTAGAATAAAAAGAAAACTAAAGAAGTACTTTTCATTGTCATCACTAACAGTTTAGAAAATAATAATAATAATAATAATAATAATAATAATAATAATAATAATAATTTAATTCTTTAAAAAACTAAGAAATGCTTGTTTTAGAAAAGGTTGAGCACATGCATTATTACACACCGCTAAAAAGCTTGAACAACTAAAAATAAGCTAGAGATTATAGATCACATATTCTTTACAGATCACATAAATCAATCTTATTCATTTATTTTTTATCACATATTTTTTATACATCAAATAAATTAATCTTAGTCATTCATTTTTTATCAATATTAATAAAAAACCATTTTCACCCTTTTAATATATATATATATATATATATATATATATATATATATATATATATATATATATATATATATATATATATATCTTGCAAAAAGTAAATCATTAAGCGACGAAAAATATACCATCGCAACGAAATTTTTTTTTCTTTCAGTAAACGGACACTTCAATATAATTTCGATAAAAAAAAATTCGATTTTTTTTCAATTACGTTAGAAAAAATCACATGTGATTTATGTTTATATTTGTGTCTATATCTATGATTTATTTATATATGTGGTTGTGATTCACGTTTACATTTGGGAGATGCATACGAGGTTATGATATGTGATTTATGTTATATTTGTGCTAAGCGGGTTACGGGGTATTGTTTTTATGTGGTTAAAATGTTTTGATTTTTTAATTTGATTTTCGTTTTGGGTGTTGGTTTCGGGTTTTGGCTTATTCCGGCCACTTGGAGGTGTTTCATTTCAGATTCTGGCAAGGGAAGGACGAAGATCGGGTTGTGATGGTGGTTTTAGTGGAGATGATGGTGTTGGCTGATGTTTGGTGCTAATGACGACGGTCTGGATCACAAGAAATGATAAGAGGAAAGTGTGGTGGAAATGGTGGCAGGTGGTCCGTGGTGGTGGCTGAAAATGGTGAAGACAAAGATGGAAGAGATGAGGGTGTTTGGAAGTGATATTTTTGAATGTGATGTGTATTAATATAATGACATGGCATAAAAGAATATTTCTAAAATAGACAAATGACCTGATACTTGCTTAGAAGGGCATTAGATACACGGAACTAGCTGAATTTAAAAGTTTACTACACGGATCTGCAAAAAAAATAGTATGCTACACAGAACTACAAAAAGTGACAAGTTGGATACATTTTCGTGCAATTAGCCCTTTATATTACAGTAATATGAAATTGAAAATTTTACTTTTCAACAAAGAGCGACACTTCAGACATGTTCATTTTCGAAAATACTATATTATTAATTGAAAATGTTTTCAAAAATTCCTGAAATGAATAAATCCACATAAGATGCATCTTATCCTATTGGTCCAATTAAAAACTACTTAAACATTCCAATTAAAAACTACTTAAACATTTAACACAAGATTGAGTTATTTTATACAACCATAATCGACTACAAACTGAGAAACAAATTTGAACCACACAAATAATTAGATCTATAGTACAAGATTTAAGTGGAAAAAAAATGAAGGGACCAAAAGTGTAAATCTTAACCACCGTGATTTCTTTTTAATTAAAACCGATTTTCATTTCTCATTTTCAAATATACCATATTTCAAAAATCGTACAATAATTACACTATCGTGGCTAGGATTTAATTATCTTCCAATAGATTGACACTTTTATATACTTTCAATATTATTTTTTTTTCTTATTTTTTGTTTTTTCTCAGAGCAGTATTTTGCTTGATATATCACTTGCGATATAACACTGGTATGTAAGTTCGAACACACAACTTCTATGAATAAACTGTGTTGCTTTAGTGGTTCAAAATTATGTGTGATGCATGGTTGAAAAGCTAAGAATGCGTATTTTTTATTGCCAAAAATGATGAATCAATTGGAGTTCTACAAAATATTTCTGTTTTACAGCATGTTGAGTATTCGAACTTACAAATTAGTGATATATCACAAGTGACATATTAAACAAAATATTGCAACAAAAAACAATGTCAAAAATAGATAAAGTGTCATCCTATAAAAAATATAATTTAATTTTCATGACGATAGTTTAATTTTTAAAAGTTAATAATTTACGGTTTTTGAGATATGTAATTTTTAAAAATTATGTTAAAAGTTAGTTTTAATTGAGAGGGAGGGGGCTTCTTAGACTTTATACATATAAAGGCTTTGTTGATTAATCTAGTTCATTACCAATAATCTATAATTAGCTATAATAACATTACCATCACAAGTAAATTTGACTAAAATAAAAGTATATAATTGAACTTTCTCCCAAAAGATACCATTTTCCTTTTACATCAATATTTGTTTGAAGATTATATAGTATTTATCAGAAAAGCTCCTAGAATAAAAAGAAACTAAAGAAGCAGTTTATAATAATAATAATAATATATATATAATATAATAATAATAATAATAATAATAATTTAATTCTTTAAAAAACTAAGAAATGCTTGTTTTAGAAAAGGTTGAGCACATGCATTATACACACCGCACGCTAAAAGCTTGAACAACTAAAATAAGCTAGAGATTATAGAGATCACATATTCTTTCAGATCACATATTCACATCACATAAATCAATCTTATTCATTTATTTTTATCACATATTTTTATACATCAAATAAATTAATCTTAGTCATTCATTTTTATCAATATTAATAAAAACCATTTTCACCCTATATAATATATATATAATTAATTTTAATGGCGATATATAGTTTTTATAATCGATAAAAAATCTGTTTTTTTTCAATTACGTTAGAAAAATCACGTGATTTATGTTTATATTTGTGTCTATATCTATGATTTATTTATATATGTGGTTGTGATTCACGATTTGGGAGATGCATACGAGGTTATGATATGTGATTGATTTTATTTGTGCTATTTGTGCTAACGGGGTATTTATGTGGTTAAAATGTTTTGATTTTTTAATTTGATTTTCGTTTTGGGTGTTGGTTTCGGGTTTTGGCTTATTCCGGCCACTTGGAGGTGTTTCATTTTCGCGGGAAGGACGAAGATCGGGTTGTGATGGTGGTTTTAGTGGAGATGAGCTAATGACGCGGTGCGGATCACATGTTCGGGTGCTAAAGTAAGAGGAAGAGGTGTGTGGTGGAAATGGTGGCAGGTGGTCCAGTGGTTTAAAATGGTTCAAAGATGGAATAGATGAGGGTGTTTGGAAGTTTTATTGGTGATAAATGTATGAGTATTAATATATGGACTAATAAAAGAATATTTCTATAGACAAATGACCCGATACTGGAGCATGAACCATTTAGATAGTATCTGGATAACAGACACAATAACAATGTTATACGTAGCCTTATATTGATAATTGAAATTCTGATGGTAACCAAATTGAATCGAAAATACTATATTAGCGGAAGAAAGATGTTTTAATGAAATGAATAAATCCACATAAGATGCATCTTATCCTAGAATTACCATCCAATTAAAACATTAAACATTCCATTAAAAACTACTTAAACATTTAACACAAGATTGAGTTATTTTATACAACCATAATCGACTACAAAATCGAGAAACAAATTTGAACCACACAAATAATTAGATCTAAAGTCTGGAAAAAATGAAGGGACCAAAAGTGTAAATCTTAACCACCGTGATTTCTTTTTAATTAAAACCGATTTTCATTTCTTATTTTCAAATATACCATATTTCAAAAATCGATAATAATTAATATTACTATAGTGGCTAGGATTTATCTTGATTCTTTTATATACTTTCAATATATTTTTTCTTTATATTTTTTTAATATCACTAGATATAACAATATGTAAGTTCGACTGTAGTGGTTCACACAACTTCTATGAATAAACTGTGTTGCTTTAGTGGTTCATGCCTAAGAATCGTTATTTTTATGGTGCCAAAAACGATGAATACAAAATTGGAGTTCTACAAAAATTTATTTACTGTTTTACTGTTTTGAAGCAAGCATTGATTCTATACAAACTATAGTGATATATCACAAGTGACATATTAAACAAAATATATCAAAATAGATAAAGTGTCATATATATCCTATAAAAAATATAGTTTAATTTTTATAGGTTTACGGTTTTGAGATATGTAATTTTTAAAAATTATAGTTTAGTTTTAGGGCTTCTAACGATAGACCAGGTTTTTATATATATATATCAATATATATATATATATATATATAATATATTATATATATATATATATATATATATATATATAGTCATTCATTTTTATCAATATTAATAAAAACCATTTTCACCTTTTTAAATATATATATATATATATATATATATATATATATATATATATATATATATATATATATATATATATAGAGAGAGAGAGAATATATTAGCTACAATTTATTGTAGTTAATTGGCTAAATTTTGTGTTATATAATGTGGGTCCTAATTTTTTATGGGTCCGATTTTTTTGTGGGTCCCAGATTCAATGCTAGTGTATTTTTATAAATGATTGTAATTGGCTACAAAAATTGTAGCCAAGCTATCCCATATATATATATATATATATATATATATATATATATATATATATATATATATATATATATATATATATATATATATATCTTGCAAAAAGTAAATCATTAAGCGACGAAAAATATACCATCAAGCGAAATTTTTTCTTTTCATGTTAACGGACACTTCAATATAATTTCGATAAAAAAAAATTCGATTTTTTTTCAATTACGTTAGAAAAAATCACATGTGATTTGTATTACAAATTACATGTGATTTTATAAAGCACATGTGATTTCATAAATCACATGTGATTTTTCAGACATAACTGAAAAAAATCGAAAAAAAGTTCACAAGAGTAGATTCATTTTTCGTAACGATTAACGGTTTGTGAGATATTTAATTTTTTTTAAAGAGATGAAAGCGATTTTCATTTTTTTTTTTTTTTTTTTTTTTTTAAAATGAATAACTAAAATTGGTTCGTTGTATGTTTAGATAATATTTTATCTACATTTAACTTTTCGCTTAAAGATATATAATTTGTATTTAACACTAATAAGCTTAGTTATATTTATTAAATGTTTAGGTGATTTTCTTTCTTTTTTAACTTTGACCTTAAATGTTACAATATTGTTGATGAAAAATATACTTGAAAATACATTTAAAACACAATCCATTCATATACTACTGCATAGTATTATGAAATATTTAAGGTCAAAGTTGTATTATAATTTAACAAAAAATATTAAAAGAAAGAGAAAAAAAGGTCAAAGTTGTTCTAATTAAAGAAAAGACCAAAAAAGCAGGGACTATAATTTGGGATGGAAAATTAGCGGATAATTGTATTATGGAAGAAAATATTAAAATACCCCATTGCAATGTGTGAGTTACTTCTTCTCAATAATTATGATATAAATAATCTCTTATAAAAGAAGATGGTTCAATGACTTTAGTTCAACCATCCTTACCCTAGTTAGACATGAGCGCTTTCACTAGGTAAAAGTTCAAGGTGTAACATTCCACCTTTAATTATGCATAACACCCACAGGGTTTTCGAAATCTGGTTAGGTCGTGTCTTGTCTATAGTTTTAAAACGAGTCAATTTGAAAATGGTGGGGGACTGTTGGGGAAATTTTCAAAATACACTATAATGAAATCTTTTTGGGTTTGAGTCTTAGGAAGAAAACCAAGAGTTTTGTTGTGTTTTGGTGTTTGACCCACGAAATGGCTATCAGCGACAATTTTTCTATCACAAAACCGTCGCCTTAGAACCATCAATATTTTAAAGGCGCACCTATTCGTTAAAGTGGTGGTTAATTCAGTTGAAGTGGTGTCTGTGATTGAACCATTGCGATTATTTCAAGTTATATCAGAGACCTTTTTTTGTAACTAAGTCGTCGCTAAATTGTCGCTAATAGCACCTTTTGGTGAACCATTGTGACTATTACGAGCAACCATCATTTGACTTATATATACAACAAGATCCCTGCCATTTTTGGTCAGAAAAACACATACTTTAACATACCAAAACCCTCTCTTATCACACCAGATTGCTATCATCTTCGTAACTCGAGGAACGATTTCGACAGTGTCCAGAAAACCTTAGAACTCAGTAGTTCAATCGGCTTATCACCAACTATGCATTGTTGATAAGGAGCAATACCCGTTGCTTTGTTTTATCTTGGGAAGTGATTCGCCAATAACCCTAAGCACACGTGTTCTATTGAAACGGTAGGGGCGAAATTGCTTTAAGAATAGAGAGCACTCGACTCAAAGCAATAAGTTGCAGTCTGTTTACCGGTTGTTAGTTTATGCATATACATTAGCTATTATTCTAGAACCGCTGAACGAACATTCTGATAAAGTAATAAAATGTAGATTTAAGTCTAAAATTTTATAAGGGCTAATTACACGAAAATATATGTAACTTGTCACTTTTTGTAGTTCTGTGTAGCCAACTATTTTTTTTGTAGTTCTATGTAGCATACTTTTAAATTCGTGCAGTTTCGTGTATTCGGTGACCTACAAACCGGCTAATGCCTACATCGAGCCCGTTTTTTCCACGTAGATTAAAAAAAAACCGATATTTTCCAATCAACCCAACACCCTTTTTGTTCATCCTCATCTGAAACACCTCATTTCTTGAACATATACATCCTTCCGACTTCCATAACATCTAAATTATGAGCTATTTTTGTGTATTCATGTGGTTAATGGGCTGTCAATCGTGATATATTTCGTGAATCATTCAAAAGTTGACAAAATAAATAACAATTGTAGTTAGTGAATGCCATTTACTTGCCATGAATGGCCATTCTTTAAGCCACAGGAAGATTTTGTAACATCTGGTTTCACATAAGGTACTCTTTTAAAGTTTTAAGGTGCCGGTAGACTTTTGGTTGTTGGCTACTAATAACTTGGACATGGTGGTTGTAGTAGGTTATGGTTACTTGTAATGGCCAATTTATCATTTTAGTCAGAACTGTAGGTTATGCACATAACAGAATGTCTGTGGCTATTTATGGACTGATTATTGCACATGATTCATTGTCTTTTTCTAGTTGATACCATGTAAGTATACATCTTTAGGTAGACTGGTCTTAAGAAGAATGATTCTTCTATGGTGGTGGTGGTGGCTGAAATGGATGGTGTTGTTAAAGTGAAGGAGAAGATGGTGTTTGGAAGTGAGTTTTATAAGGGTGATGTGTATTAATTTAATGACATGGCATAAAAGAAAATTTTTTAAATGAAAAATTGACCGGGATAAGAAGGTTATCCGATACACGAAACTGCACGAATTCAAAAGTATGCTACATAGAACTACAAAAAAAAAATAGTTGGCTACACAAAACTACAAAAAGTGGCAAGTTAGATACATTTTCGTGCAATTAGCCCATTTTATAAAAACATTATTAATACGACAAATACCCCATTGACTTTATATTTTTTTTTAAGTAAAGCAACACATATTAGTCTTGTTGTTTTTATTTATAAATACCATTACAATTATTAGATTAAACTAACTTATGTGCACAGGGAATATAAATAATAAAATGAAGCTATAAATTACTGTGATATATAAAAAAATTTGCTAGATTGAAAAAACATAAACGATGCTAACTTGTACTAATTTTACATTTTGTAAGTTGGGATGAAGTGTTAAAAAACTTTAATCCTTCAATTAAACACTATTTTCATGTTAAAACGGCTTATTCAATACTGTTTACAACTAGTTTATAATATCTACAATATATATTTTTTTTCCAATAAAAATCAAGAGCATAAGCCCTTTTTTTCAATCTCTTAAAATTGATACACATAAACTAGCTACTATTTATTAGTTTTGAAAAATTATTCAATTTCATATCTCCATTTTTTTAATTTGGAAACTTCATATTTACTCAAACATTTTTTAAAAATATTGTACATTATGTATTCAATAATTATACTTTAGGTATATATGAACTTAATTATGAAAATAGAGGAATATATAATATTAATCCTTAAGAGTATTACCTTATTAGTTTAAAACTTTATCTTCTTTAGTACAAGGATTTGGCAATCATTTAACATATTTTTCATCATTGTTTAATGTTCATCTATCACACAATGACAATTTAATTTTGAAAAATGATTGTTGAACCTATTAATCATGTCTACAAATGAACCTAATGATTTGATTGGTTGATTTAAAAATTAATTGATGGAAATTTAAAAAGAGAAAGTACTTAATGCAATTGTACAAATAATTTATACATTAAGTATATATTTAGACTTGTGTTGTAGGTGTAAATAGCATAGCTCTTTAATTTTTATATTTCCTTCGTCCCATAAAAAGGACCCACCTTTTTACTAATATTTGTCTTAAAAAAATGTGTTTAGTTTTTATTTTTAGATAGCACTTATTATTGATATTCCTACTTTACTTTTATAATCAAAATATACATTAATTACTCATTCTTAATTTATATGTTAATTATAAATGTAAAAATGATTTTTTATCATTTTAAAACTAGTATTCATTACACGTATCATTAGTTCTCAGTTTTTTGTTTATGGCCACTCTTTTTAGGGCGGAGAGAGTAGTGTTTAAGAATTATGAATTAAATGAGAAGACTTACAAAAATAATATCATTGGCTTTCTTAATCGTCTTGATGATCTCATCCATCCTAGGGCGTTCCTCAACGTCGAAACTAATGCATTTATACGCAACTGTGGTAAAAATCTGGAGAGAACGATGATTAATATCTCTTCTTAGATAAGGATCAATTAATTTGTACGGTCCTTCTTCATAGCAGCCCCGCACTAGATTCATCAGTTGATGAAGATTTTCATCTCTGCACGATATTTCATTAGACCCAATCCCATGCAGGATTACGAACATTAACACCCCAAATGAGTAGACGTCCGATTTTGTGTTGAGCAAACCAGATTCTTTGTAAATTGGATCCATGTGAGACTTTTTAAACAAATTTTCAGGGCAATAATGATGTTGATGTGGCTGATTTAAAGGGACTAATTTTGAGTTTTTAAAGCCAGTGACTTTGATCAATTCCAAAGGATCATCCCTGTTTATCAGTATATTTTCACATTTGACGTCTCCGTGTATTACTCTACCGTGCTCCCCAACACCCGAATGAAGGTAATTCAGCACTTTCGCCACCCTTATGCAAATCTCAAGGCGAAGTTTCCAGTTTAATTTAATACCTGAATCAGTCTTGAGGATGTCATCAAGGCTTTTATGAGCAAAATATTCGTAAGCCATATATATGAAATTATCATCTTCATCACAGTAACCAATGAAAGAAATGATGTCTCGGTGGTGCAACCTGGAAACTATCTCAAGCTCGTGAGACTCGTACCCTTTTTTGTTGTATCGTTTGATGAAAGCTGTGCGGTTTTCCCAGCGTTTAGAGAGCTTTTTTTGGTAGACACCACGTTTGAGCCTCGAAGAAGAACTGAATTTATAGGTAGCGTGCTTGAGCTCCTTAAGAGGGATTCGAAAATCTTGGAGGTTTACGGATGAAGACATGGTTTTGTTGACTAATTGTATATGGTAAATTTCTTGTGATTATAAACAAAACTGATCAAGTTTGCTAACATATAGAACTTTCGATCTATCCTTGCGTATTAAAATGAAGTTGATTTGCAGAAAAATCATAAAATTAATCGCACTACTTCACATGTTAACATTTGTTAATTATATTCTCTTTTATAATATCCAATAATTGTGCCACAAATAATGGTGGCTCATCTTATTATGATTTTTCTTTGTTTTGATTATACTGTATAATACCTTTTTTTATATAAATCTGGCCATAAGATAAAACCGGAGGAACGAATAATATAGGCAGTCGCCTGAAGGCTGAAGCAATACACCACCCAGCCAAAACCTAAAAAGTGTCTAGTATTATCTTAATCTACTAGTAGGGTATCCGCACATTGCGATGTCATATACCCTTAAATTAAAAATTTTGACGTACAATATATTACTATTATATTTTTATCGTGACAATAATTTTATAGAAAAAGAGATTTTTTGTTGTAATATCTTTAGGCAATAGCCTAGTATTTCATATAAAAGTATTAGTGCACCCACGTATAATCGCAAAACCAAAACATATATTGATAACTCAAAAAATCATTTGCATGATACCCAGTGCAATCGCAGTACTTCGCCCAATATAATTTTTTTAACAAACATTAATACAGACCCATTATTGTAAATAACCCTAAATGATACTACGACTAATGTTGCCCTATTTTCTTATTCACCAGCCACCTCTTACTCTTTTCTCTCATCTCAATCTCATAAACTCACAAAAGTCACCATCTCATCTTCACTAAATTTTAAAACCGAAACTCCCACCACCAAAATCCCTGCGTTCTCTAATCCAAACGACAAATACAAACTTGTCACTGATGATTCTCGTTTCTTGTCTTCATGTCGAATACAAACACATCAAACACCCTTCTATTTCTTATTTTTGACCCACGAAAAGGAAAAACAACAATTTCTTTGAATCTTGATTGTGACTCGCAAACCAGGTAGGTGGTTTCGGATTTTATTTTTTCCAAGATCAATGAAGGGTTTGTTGGATCTTCAAGGGTCTATGAGTATTTCGAAAACTAAAACCGAGATTTAGTTTTTGTTCTTGTATTTATTATTATTATTTCGTTTAAATTTTTTGAGAAAGACATGGGTTTTGTTGTAGTTTGTTGTTGGTTGAAGTTGTAACTATGTAGTTGTTGTTGATGAGATGTTGGGTTGTATCATTTAGAATAAACAAAAGTAAATGAAGCATATGTTGTGGCATCCATACACAACTACAAATCATAAAAGTTGGTTTACTGCAAAGAAAAGAAGTGGAGTTGGAGTAGTTTTTTTGTACATTGTGTTTAATGATTTGTATTTATTGGTGAATGAGTGTATTAATTGTAAATAAGAAAGATGGTGTTTTAAGATTAGAATTATTTGTGCTTAACATACTTGTAAATATTGTTTTTCACTTGTATTTGGTTAAAATTTATATTAAGGAAATCTTAAAAATGTAATATGAGAGAAGTGCTTAAATGCATTATAAGTAGTATAGATACTACTTATAATAGAGGAATGAATCTCTCTCCTCATGGTCTTAAAATCAAGACTTACAAAATACAAAGTCTATTGTACAATACACAATGCACGATTAATGATCTTTCTCATCAATTAATTAACAGGTCAATAAATACAATTAATGCAGTTATTAAAACACCTCTTACATAAGAAATACAAATTTTCAAGCATATTGTACAACCAACCTAAAAACAATTCGTGCATTAAATGTCACTAATACAAATAATAAAGCACGTTATATAAATATTTAAGCCCGAACAGGCAATGAGCCAAATGGGCCCGAGCCCGAACGGGTACAGTCCAAACGGGGTCTAGCCCGAAAGGGCACGGGCCAAACGGGGTCGAGCTCGAACAAGTACGGGGCAAACGGGCTCGAGCCCAAACGGGCACGGACTAAACAAAATTTTTGGTCCCCGTAAATTTGTTGTCAAAAAGAACATAATAAACTAAAATACATGACACACCGAAAATTTTTATTTCAGGGTACCCGCCGCCGCAACGCGCAGGTACCCTGCTAGTTACATTATAATTCATTTAGGACTATTCTATAATTAGAAAGACTTAAGATTCAGACTTCTCTACTTGCTTGTTATGAAAAGATTTCAAAACTTGATCAATACTTGTAATCTCAAAACTTGTAACCGTAATACTATTAATTATCAATAAAGTGATTTAATGAGAAAAAAAAATGTAACCACCCAATGAAAACATATGAAATTGAAAAAAAGTTATTAATATACATTAAGATGTTAGTTATGAAATCTTAATATATAAAAAACTCATGGTTTATGAAAGAATAAAAGCTACAACACAAATTAATCATACTTCACGTACAATAGATTCATCCATCCTAGGTTTCTTGGACAACGGTGCCACGAAGCTCATCTTCCTCCACCCCTACATTCAAAAACAAGGTTCCTCAAACAACCTTTATTGGCTCGTGGCCTCAGTCTCTATGCTCGTCGCAAAATATAGTTACATGGTACCTACCGTCACATTGTTCGGGTACCTGGTAGTATATATTTATCTATTTTATATAATAAAACATATCTTTTTAGCCTTATCTATTTATAAGTGTTTTTCTAATATGTCTAAGGATTGCATTACGTCGCGTGTCCAAAAATAGTTTAGAAACAATTGTTTGAATCGGCGAGTATGTATGGTTTATTTTTTTATGTGACTATAAACAAAATTGATCAGCACTTTGCTGATGAAGTTGACTTAGAAAAATATTATAAACGATTGAGTAATTAAATCCCACTACTTCACACGTTACTTGTTAGACTCAAACTTTTTTAATCTCTTAAAAAGGAATATTTTTTAAAGACTCAAACTTTTCAAAAGTTAATATTTATAAAGAGTACCAGTGTTTTTAATATATTGAGAAAATTATTTAGACAAGACGGGCTTGTTACAAAGAAGATGGCATTTGATTGTAATTTCTTTTTTCACATGCTTAGCATTCACACTTACTATCATGTGCAAGTTAACGAATATTGATGTTTAATTAGTCTAAAAAATTTGGGTTATTAGTAACAATTTTTGGTTGCACGCGTGATCTCCTCCCCAGGAATCAGAAATTATTTTAGATTTACCACTGGAGAAGACATTGTTTTCGATATTTGTGAGTATGTCTTGTGGTTATTTTATAGTTTGCTGATATTTATATCTGCCCTACTTCTGTCGCTACTTCACATGTCAACATCCATCAAGCATATATAATTTTATCTAAATAAAACATTAGAATATGCAGAAATGGGTATGATTAGTGAGAATACTAATAATCCTAAAGGAAAGCGTAAATTAATGAAGGATTAGCTTCAAACGAGTCGAACAGCAGAGGGGGTGTATTCCACAAGCTGTCTTAAGATCAATTTGATGTGTTTCATTTATTGGATAATAATATATTCAATATTCTTTTTTCATATTGTGTATTTCTCAGTGTTTTGATTTATGTATTTCTATTCTAAGTTTTTTCTAATGGTTTGTTGTATGTTTTGAAAAGATGAAAAAACTTTGATTTTATGAAGAAGAAAGTCCCTTTGCGTTCATAAACCGTGTTTCGTTATAGTGAGCAAGGCATATTATCTGATTTTATCAAATATGGTGCATGGCCGGTTTTAAGATAACATCAATGCTGAGATGGTTAACAGGTTCTCTATATGCTTGCTACCATTTCCACTCCTAATTTGGATTATACGAAAAAGGATAATGTTGTGAGGTGTTATGTACTTATGTGAAGTTGTATTGTTATAACTGTGTTGTATAACTTGATGATTAAATGAAATGCTTGCTTATCTAAAAAAGGAAGGAAAATGACAAAAAAATGCATCGAACTTGACACTTGTTGTCATTGTGTGTAGCCAACTATTTTTTTTTTCATTGTAACACAAACCTTTTGAATTTTTGTCATTGTATGTAGCCAGTTAGGTGATTTTTTGTTATTGTATGTACCGGTCAGCTTAGCGTTACATCGTTAGTCCTTTTATATTAACGGTCGTTAGTAAATAACTTAAAATTTCGTTCTCTTACGTTTTATTCGTTTTCATCCGTTATTATACGTTTTTGTCCGTTTTATACTTTTTAGTCCGTTGCTTTTTCCCGTTTTTAACGTTTTCGTCTGTTTTCTTACATTCTCGTCCGTTTTCTTACGTTTTCGTCGCTTAAATTATCGTTTTCATTCGCTTTATCACGTTTTAGTCCGTTTTTATAAGTTTTCATTCGTTTTTATATGTTTTCGTCCGTTTTCATCTGTTTTATCGTTTTCAATCGTTTTCATCCGTTTATATTTTTTCGTCCGTTTTATCGTTTTGTGGCAGTTTTAAATGTCTTCGTCGATTTTCTAACGTTTTCGTCTGTTTTAATATGTTTTCGTCTGTTTTTATCTGTTTTATACGTTTTCGTCTATTTTTAAGTTTTCATCTGTTTTCTTATACCTTCATCCATTTTTATAGGTTTTTGTCCGTATTCTTAAGTTTTATACATTTTCATCCGAAAAAGTAAGAAAATGAACGAAAAAGTAAGAAAACCAACGAAAGCGTATAAAAAAGATGAAATGTTAGAAAACAGATGAAAACTTTAAAAAACGACGAAAATGTATAAAAACGTTGAAAACGTGAAAACGGATGAAAAACGTATAAATACTGAATGAAAACGTAAAAAAGGACAAAACGCATAAAACGGATAAACAAAAAAAGCGGATCGAAAACGTATAAAAGCGGACGAAAACGATATAATAACGGACTAAACGTAACGTAAGGAAAACGTAAGTAAACAAGCGAAAATGTAAACGGATGAAACGCATTGGACCAAAATGTATGTATAAAACGGACGAAACGTATAATAACAGACTAAAACGTAAGAATAACGTGAACAAGTAAGTAAGTAAACAAGCGAAAATGTAAAACGGATGAAAGCATTGGATCAAAATGTATAAACGGACGAAAAAGTATAACGGACAAAAACGTATAATAACGGATGGCGAATAACGCGTAAGAGAACGAAATTTTAAGTTATTTACTAACGACCGTTAGTAAATAAGGACTAACGATGTAACGCTAAGCCTGACTGGGTACATACAATTACACAAATTCACCTAACTGGCTACATACAATGACAAAAATTCAAAAGGTTTGTGTTACAATGAAAAAAAAATAGTTGACTACACACAATGACAACAAGTGTCAAGTTCGATGCATTTTTTTTATCATTTTCCCATTATATTACTACGTATCTTTTAGTATAAGATTCAATAATTGTGCCACAAATAATGGCCGGTCATCTTATTATTTAAACATCTTATTATGATTTTTTTGTTTTGATAATACTGTATGATCGAATACTTTTTGTTACAGATCAAGTATAGAGAGGATTCCGCTCTATAGGCACGAAAAAGCAAGATCCGGCCATAAGATATAATTCATGACCATGACGGGGTGGCGAGTGGATTGAAAGATAAGCGGACAAGACAAAACCGGAGGAACCAATAACATGAGCCGGCGCCTGGAACAATTCACCACTTAGCCAGAACCTAAAAAATGTTTAATATTATACTGTATCTATCTATTTTGCATAATAAAACACATTTTTAGCCTTCTCCTCATAGTTTTTTTCTTAAAATATCTAAGTATTACATTACGTCACGCGTGCAAAAGGAGTTTAGAAACAACTGTTTGAATTGGCGAGTATGTATTTTTTTCTTAAAATATCTAATTTTTTTGTTTTGATAACATATAGACATCTAGAATTAGATCTAGATCTGCTAAGGAAGTTGACTTAACAAAATATCATAAATGAGAAATTATATATATATTCTTTTTTTTCTGTATAGTCGTAATTATTTAGACAAGATGGGCTTGTTACAACAAGATGGCATTTGATTCTGGGTAGGTGAAATTTATTTTTCACATGCTTAGCATTCACACTTATTATCATGTGCAAGTTAACGAATTTTGATGTTTAATCAGTCTAAAGTTTTGGGTTATCACTAAAACAGTATCAGAACTCTAACAAATAGCACTGTAACGAATTATTAAAACTCTAATTTATTTATGTTAATTCTTGTTTCATTATGAATAATTGAATATATTGACCAAGGTTTCCATTATTAACGTCTTCGTAAACCATAATCATCTCGGCAGCTTCATTACATTGTGGTGGAACCTGGATAGTATCATAAGCTCATCTCAAAACTCACTCAAGGTCCACTATGAGTACTTAACACCGTGTGAGAGAATTGAAGCTTTGCAGTTTTGCTAGTGTTCAAAAAGCTGCCTCCTGAAGACACGATATCTACGTTCAATCTTGGTATTAAAATTTTGGGTAGCGCGCTTAATCTCCTCCAAAGATATCATAATTTTTTGGGAAAATGACAAAAAAATGCATCGAACTTGACACTTGTTGTCATTGTGTGTAGCCAACTATTTTTTTTTCATTGTAACACAAACCTTTTGAATTTTTGTTATTGTATGTAGCTAGTTAGGTAATTTGTGTTATTGTATGTACCCAGTTAGGATTAGCGTTATATCGTTAGTCCTTTTATATTAACGGTCGTTAGTAAATAACTTAAAATTTCGTTCTCTTACGTTTTTATTCGTTTTCACACGTTTTCATCCGTTATTATACGTTTCTTCCGTTTTTTTTACACGATTTCGTCGTTTTTACACGTTTTCTTCCGTTTTGCGTCCGTTTTACACGTTTTACACGTTTCTTCGCTTTAGTCCGTTTTACACGTTTTCTTCCGTTTTCGTCCGTTTTTACACGTTTTCTTCCGTTTTCGTCCGTTTTTACATGTTTTTACACGTTTTCTTCCGTTTTCGTCCGTTTTTACACGTTTTAGTTCGTTTTTACACGTTTTTGTCCGTTTTTACACGTTTTCTTCCGTTTTTACACGTTTTCGTCCGTTTTTACACGTTTTCGTCCGTTTTTACACGATTTCGTCCGTTTTTACACGTTTTCTTCCGTTTTCGTCCGTTTTTACACGTTTTTACACGTTTTTGTTCGTTTTTACACGATTTCGTCTGTTTTTACATGTTTTTGTCCGTTTTTACATGTAAAACGGACGACATGTTTTTACAACGGTCTCCTTTTCTTCCGCTTTCGTCCGTTTTTACACGTTTTCTTCCGTTTTCGTCCGTTTTTACACGTTTTCGTTCGTTTTTGTCCGTTTTTACATGTTTTCAAACGTGTAAAAACGGAAGAAAACATGTTAAAACGTGTAAAAACTGACGAAAACGTGTAAAAACGGACGAAATCGTGTAAAACGGAAGAAAACAAACAACGCAAAAAAGTGCAACGATAAATGTGCTTATTAACGTGAAGAAGCGTAACGGATGGCGCGATAAAACGGGCGAAAACGGTGCTTTCGAAGCGGTGTAACGCAGACGCGTTAAACGGCGAAGTGCTGGGGCGGTAAGCGGCGATGTAAAACAAAAAAGCGTGTAAAGCGGGCGGAACGTGTTAAATCGGGAAAACGCGTGTAAAGCGGGCGAGACTATCTTACAAGCGGGATGAGCGTGTAAAACGGGACGAAATCGTGTAAAAGCAAGCGTGTAAAAGCGGACCAGCGAAGAAATGTAAACGGGCGAAATCGTTAAAAGCGAGCGTTATAATAAGGATGAAAGCGAATAAGCGTAAGAGAACGAAATTTTAAGTTATTTACTAACGGTAGTTAATATAAAAGGACTAACGATGTAACGCGCTAAGCTGCTGGGTACATACAATACACAAATTCACCTTTGGTTACATACAATGACAAAATTCAAAGGTTTGTGTTACAATGGAAAAAAAAATAGTTTGCTACACACAATAACAACAAGTGTCAAGTTCGATACATTTTTTTGTCATTTTCCCTAATTTTTTTTAAGGATATACCTCTAGAGAAGACATTGTTTTAAAAATTTGAGAGTATGTACATTTGTACGTTTATGTGGTTATTGTTGAGTATGCTGATAGAACATGCTTCTGTCTCTACTTAAATCGAAGTTTGACTTTGAAGAATAATACAATTCAGGTGAGCAATTGTATCCAGCTACTTCGCATGTCAACATCCATGAAGCATATGCACGTGTGATTAGTGAGAATATTAATAATCCTGAAGGAAGGCGTAAATTAATGAAGGATTAGCTTTGAACGAGTCTAACAGCAGAGCGGGTGTATTCCACAAGCTGTCTTAAGATTAGAAAATAACCTCAAAACATTGACTTTATTTTGGTTTAATGCTTTCATAGACATTACACATTATCAATTAGACATATTTCATTTATTGGATAATAATATATTCAAGATTCTTTTTTGATATTGTGTATTTGTCAGTGCTTTGATTCATCTATTTGTATTTTACGTCTTTTCTAATGGTTTGTTGTATGTTTTGGAAAAATGAAAAAACTTTGATTTTATGAAAAAGAAAGTCCCCTTGCGTTCATTAACCTTGTTTCGTTATAGTGAGCAACGCATATTATCTGATTTTATCGTATATGCTGCATGGCCGGTTTTAAGATAACATCACTGCTGAGATGGTTAACAGGTTCTCTATATGCTTGCTACCATTTCCACTCCTAATTTGGATTATACGAAAAAGGATAATGTTGTGAGGTCTTATGTGAAGTTGTATTGTTATAACCTATTAACAGGATTCACGCCAACATCTTTGTTCTTGAGTAACGATTTCATGGTTATGGTTTAATAGACTGCGTATAAGGGTGTTTGGATAAAACAGTAACGAATGGGTAAAAACAAACAATATACTAATAATGATATATTATATAAACTGATAATGGTTGATGTTGTTGTGATTTCCACAGATTGGAAACTCACGTTAAATACACAATGAAACGGCACTTTGAGTTTTCTCCAAACGTTGTGATGTTTGGGAGAATAACCGTTTTCCTAATATCTGACATTTGAATGGGCCTGTTTGGGTTATATAGTTTTCGACCCATTGCAGACATAATTTGACCCAATCACAATACAGAATATACATTACATAAACTAAAGTCTTTAAAACATAATACTTTAATACTAAACATTTGATCTTAAAACATTATAAGGGCTAACAATTTCCCCCCTAATGTTTTAGACTCAAATTAACTTCTTGAACTCCTGCCTGTTGCGTCTTCAAGTAATGATCTGGAAATCATTACTTCCTCCACTGCTATCATCATGATCTTCATCATCTTCAACATTTTCTTCAAGCCTCACACGAAATGGTCTCGTTGGACTCTATTGCTCCATCCTTCACTCTTGTCCTTCGGTCTTGCAGGTCCATGGCCAAGCCAACTTGCTTGCGTCTCTTGCATCTTTGGCGTTTTCACCCCAAGACACACTAGCGGTTTCATGGTAGACTACAACTAGATCCAAATACTTCTTGTAACAACTCTTGATTGCTTCTCCATCTTCGATGTCTAGGCCTTATGGCGGGCTATGGTTACCCATTTATCACCCATGGTGACGGGAATAGCCCCCAACTTTCAACACTTTTTAACAAACATAGCAGGTTCACTTCGACATCTTTGACAACGGGTGAAATTACAACGAGTGTATCATAATTCAAATGCACCAAGTAAAACCATCTTATCATATCTACAAATCTCTTGTTGAGGACTTCCCAATTCTTGTATAATATGCTATCCTTTTTCAACAAGTTCATGAATGAGAGAAATCTCGAGAATGAATTAACCTTGAGAGCGTATAACGTTCCATTGAAACTGAGGAAGTCTTCGTCTATGTAATCTTGGGTTACATCTTTATTCCAATATAAATCCTCTAAGCCTCTAACTAATGAACATTCGTCTCCTGGGTCAATTGCTTCAAAGTACTTACGCAAATCTGATTATGTTCTTGTACCACTTCTTTCGGTCCAACCTTTTCTTTTCCATGTTCACGTGGCACATCCGAATCTGTTTCCTCATCATAATACATATGGTATATGCTATCTAAGCGTAATTTTCACAGAAAATCCTTGCTTCTCTAACAATTCTTGACTAAGGATATATAGAAACTTTTGGGTATATTGTATTTGTCTCACAACTAAATTACCTGTTTTGATAGTGGTAGTGCCAATTCCATACGAAAATATGAGTTTGCAATCATGTTCATCCTTGCCTATTAACTTAAACTTATAATTCACATCATCAAACATGATTCTCCTAGGGCACATATGAAATTTGTAATGCTTACTTACGTACCATATATCGTTCCAACCATCTTCATCGGTTCCATTCAAGGTATAGTCGCCATATATGTATACCTTCTCGGGATACATTCTTTCTTGATCAATTATTTGGTTCGTTAGGATCGCTTCTTGTTCTAATTCAACGCCAACCAACTTCTTTCTTCGTTCACACGCCCAAAAGGGGTGTCCCTTTTCTCGACAAATATAGCACTTTGCATTCTTTGCCTTTTTCTTTGCAATGGTTTTCTTCTTCTTTTCAAACATACAATTGGCTTTGGTATTGGCGTTAAAGACTTCATTGTCCAGAACTGTTTGAACCAATAACTGCTTTCCTCTTGGCGATATAGACTTCTTCTTTCTCATGTTCCATTGAAACATGCGCTTGGGTGTTTCCCTCAATAGGTATCGCCCACTGGAACCACTGATGTGTTTAAAGCGATGGCGTTTCCCACGGACTGGAACCTATGCTCTGATGCCATTTATTAACAGGATTCACGCCAACATCTTTGTTCTTGAGTAACGATTTCATGGTTATGGTTTAATAGACTGCGTATAAGGGTGTTTGGATAAAACAGTAACGAATGGGTAAAAACAAACAATATACTAATAATGATATATTATAGAAACTGATAATGGTTGATGTTGTTGTGATTTTCACAGATTGGAAACTCACGTTAAATACACAATGAAACGGCACTTTGAGTTTTCTCCAAACGTTGTGATGTTTGGGAGAATAACGTTTTCTAATATCTGACATTTGAATGGGCCTGTTTGGGTTATATAGTTTTCGACCCATTGCAGACATAATTCGACCCAATCACAATACAGAATATACATTACATAAACTAAAGTCTTTAAAACATAATAATTTAATACTAAACATTTGATCTAAAAACATTATAAGGGCTAACATAAGCGTATTTTATTATTGGTGATTGAATGACATGTATACAACTCAAATTTACAGAAGTTCCACTTATTACAGTTCTCATTAAAAAAAAAATAGTGGTTAAGAAACTGAACTTGTGATGAGTAAATACGTAATTACTCCAATGATCTGTATGAATTAGCTCTTAGTCACCTTTTGCTTAAGGTCCCCTTGATTAGTTACCTATCACAAAATGTAGTTGAACCAGATGAATGGTAAGACACATATACAGAACATACTTTAATAATTCTTTGAAAGTTCCATGGCTAATCATCAGCTTTAATAAATAATTTTAGGTTCATGATATTCCAAGATATATATATTTCGGGTAGAAGCAAACAATTTTCACATCATGAAAATGATCATAGAAATTGACTTGGTAATATTGTAATTCGGATTGATTTATAATACTTACTTGAAGTTCCAATGCTTCCTCAACCCGATACACGATCGCTTCCATGGTAGGACGTTCCTTTGAATTGAAACTTATGCACTGAAATGCAACTTCTCTGTATGAGTTAAAAGAATGATTATCAATTTCATTTCCTATCAGGGGATCATATATCAAGTCTGGTTTGTAATCGTAGTAGCGTCGGACTAGATTTATGAGTGGCATGTATTTACCACTTTCTAACTTTCTTTGATGATAAGCTAACAACCCACTCAACAACTCAAACATTACCACTCCAAATGAATACACGTCCGATTCTTTCCGGAGGACGCCACCTTCATGGTAAACTGGATCCATGTAATAGTTGGTACCGGCAGCTTTCGTGTAGAGTTGGGTATGTTGCTGATTTATGGGGCCAGATTTTGACAATCCAAAATTATTGGATATTTTAGCGTAATTGGATTAACTTGTTTTGACCAATTTCATCATAATAATACATCATTTAGGTTTGGAGGTGCGGAGTGCACACCTGCTTGAATTTATTATGATCTTAGGGTGACTCTAAGGGACTGTGAAGTCGGGGCAGCGCACAATCAGTTAGTCCAGGGGCGGACCCCCTGAAGTCAAGGGGCGAGCCCACTGTGGGTCGAGAATTCATGCCAAATTTTATTTCCACTAAGTTGTTATGTAAAGAATTCATGCTGAATTTTCATTTCTGCTGCAGTAGTGTGATTCTGCTGAAGTATTATGATTCTGCTGAAGTTATGTTTGTTTCTGCTGAAGTTATGTTTCTCAGCAGATTAATTTTTGGAAATTGAGGGACATAACTTGACAACTTGGAAACCTACTGCCTTTGGCAGTTATCCCGTATCTTCATTATATATGGTTATTTGGTCGTTATTTTACAAAAACTGGTTTATTATATCTCAGATAAACACATACAGAAAATTCTCATTCTCTGAATTGTATCCGATTGAATAATTTGGTAGAACCGCCAAATTGATTCGATCTGAAAGTGATTACTTAACTTGAGAGATTAAGCATATCCGTTAGTGTTCGTTATTGCGGTATATACCCTACAAAGATCAAATCAATTTAGATGACGAACCCGATTACGTGAAAGATCTGAACAAGATGTTTGCAAAGTTGGAGAAGTTTTCGGGGGATTTTCGTAGATGGCAAAAGATGCACTTTTATCGTGAATCTGAAAGTGGTATATGTTCTGAGTACCCCGTGCCCACGAGGCTTTGTTGAGAATAAACCTTTGGAAGGACTCGTAATCGTTCTAAGTGGGAAAACGCAGACTACATATGTCGTGGTCATATTCTTAACGGTACGTCTGATTCCTTATTTGATATTTATCAAAGCGTAGAGTCGCAAAAGAATATGGGATACCCTAGAAGCCAAATACATGGCAAAAGATGCGTCTAGTAAGAAATTCCTAGTTGGTAATTTTAATAACTATAAAATGGTAGACGCTAGGCACGTCATGGAACAGTACCACAATTGCAAAGGATTTTAGGACGTTGCACAATATGATATGAAAATGGATGAATCAATTTCGTCTCTAGTATCATAGATAAACGCCCCCTCTTGGAAGGATTTTAAAACAATCTGAAACATAAGAAAGAGGAATTGAATCTGGTTGAACTTGGAAGTCATTTCCAAATTGAACAATCCATACGTGATATGGAAAGGGGTTTTGTTGGTGGTACTAAAACCATGGCTGGTTCTTCTGTGAACATGGTGGAGGAGAGTGAATCCTCTAAGGCTAATAAAGGGAAACGAAAGTGGCAAAGCAATAACAACAAAGGTTACGATAAGAAACCAAAGGTGACTGTTGGAAGTGTGGGAAACCCGGACACTTTAAGAAAGATTGCAGGTCTAAGGGCGGAGGTAAAGGAAAAAATTTTGGTGCTAGTGGATCCAAGGATCTGGAAAGCAATCGGGTTTGTTTTGGTACCTACTGATCATTCATTGTGAAAATTATTATGTATCAATAATTTCTGAAACATTCTATGTACAGGATGATGATTTATCATGGTGGGTGGATTCAGGAGCAACATGTCATGTATGCAAAAATCTTCAATGGTTCAAGGACTTTAAGCCAATTGAAGATGGATCTTTATTAAAGATGGGAAATGTTGCAACGAACAGATTAAGGACTAGGATCTTTAATCTAGTCTTTATACGGAAACTCTTTACTTTTAAACAATGTTGTTTATGTACACGGAATTAATAAGAACTTAGTATCAGTATTGTATTAAATAATTGTGGCTACAAGCAAGTCTTGGAAAGCACAAGGCATATCACATGGAACCTTATTGGCTTTGGATATTTGAATGGCATGTTTAAATTAAATTTGGATCTTTCGTTTCTTAATAATTACTGTTTTGCGTGGCTTCTACTAGTTCTAGCAATAATTGTGGTAAATCTGAATTATGGCATGCTAGACTAGGACAGTGCATTACAAGAAATGATAGACATGTCAAAATGAATCTAATACCTGCTTTTGAATTGAATGGGGAAAAGTGTAAAACTTGTGTGTTGACTAAGATAACTAGACAACCTTTAAGCCAAGAATGTCATTAGAGATACTAAGGTATTAGAACTTGTACCACGATGACTTGTGTGATTTTCATTCAACACCTTCACTTGGTAATAAAAAGTATGTAGTTACTTTTATTGATGATGCTACTAGATATTGCTATGTTTACTTGTGTCATACAAAAGATGAAGCTCTTGATAAGTTTAAAATTTATAAAGAGAAAGTAGAGCTTTATCATGGTGTGAAGATTAAAACACTTATAGCGATAGGGAGGTGAATATTATGATCCATTATATTTTCAATCTTGGTATAATACATCAGACCCTTGCTCCATATACCCCACAACAAAATGGTATATCTGAAAAAGAAGAATAGGACATTAAAAAATGGTTAATTCCATGATATGCTATTCGGCTAAGTGATGGATTTTGGGGTGATGCTATGTTGACAATGACTATCTATTAAATAGAGTTCTAATAAAGGAACAAGATAACCCCTATGAACTTTGGTATAAAAATGCACCAAAATGAGTTATCTCGAGTTTGGGGGTAGAGAAGCTAATGGTAAGATTGACTGATCCTAAAATAAATAATATAGGTCAAAGAGGTATAGATTGTGTATTCACGGCTATCAAATTCTAAGTGCTATAGATTCTATGTCATAGAACCTAATGATTATGTATCCGTGCACTCTGTTATTGAGTCACGAGATGCTGATTTTAGCAATGAGGATAGATTTACATCTTTACCTAAACACAGAACATACTGCAAGTTCTAGTAACTTTGGTGCATCGACCAAGTACTTGTTTCTCCTCTGAGCCTTCGAGCCTAGAAGGAGTGTAAAAGCAAGAAAACCAAATCTTTTGGTGGCGATTTCCAACTATATGGTGAAGGATCAAGGAATGAAATTCAATTTCAATATCAATATTGTTTCAATGCTGATGAAGATCCTAGGACTCGATTGAAGCTATGGCTTCAAGGGATGCTGCATTTTGGAAAGAGGCAATCCAAGATGAGATCGACTCTATTATGCACAATAATACTTGGAAACCGTCTGATTTACCACCTGGTTTTAAACCATTGAATAGTAAATGGATCTTCAAAAGGAAGATGAAGTTGGATGGAAGCATAGACAAGTATAAAGCCGATGGTTATCCAGGCTTTAGACAAAAGGAAGGTATTGATTTCTTTGATACCTATGCTCCTGTTGCTAGGATTACAACCATTAGATTATTGTTAGCACTTGCGGCTATACATAATCTTGTAATTTACCAAATGGATGTTAAAACGCTTCGAATGGTGAATGGATGAAGAGATTTACATAAGACAACACGAAGGTTTTGTTATGCACAGTACGAAAACAAGGTTTGTAAATTGGTTAAGTCTCTTTATGGCTTGAAGCAAGCTCAAGCGGTGGCATCGGAAATTTGATGATGTTATCTTGTCTAATGGTTTTGCATTAAACCAAGCAATAAAAGTGTGTATCTGACAAGTTTGATGCTTCTGGTAAAGGAGTAATCATTTGCTTGTATGTTGATGACATGTTGATCTTTGGTACTGACCAAGATCAAGTTGATACAACTAAGGAGTTCTTGTCCTCTAAATTTGAGATGAAGGACATGGGGGAGGCTGATGTGATTCTTGGCATTAAGATCATGCGTGGAGAACATGGCATTACTATCTCTCAATCACATTATATTGATAAGATGTTGGATAAATTTAATCGAAGATTGTTCTCCTATAGGTACTCCTATGGATCCCACAACAAAACTTGTGCCTAACAAAGGTGTTGCTATGAATCAACTTGAATATTCAAGGGCTATTGGATCTTTAATGTATGCCATGATAAGTACTAGACGATATTGCCTTTCATTGGAAAAAGTTGAGTAGATATACTCACAATCCAGGTTTAATCCATTGGCGTGCAATTAATCGAGTATTTATGTACTTGAAAGGAACAATGGATTATGGTTTGACTTATCTGGATTTCCTTCGTTCTTGAAGGTTATTCAGATGCAAGTTGGATTTCCAATCAGGAAGATCATTCTTCCACAACTGGTTGGGTATACCTACTTGGAGGTGGTGCCATTTGTTGGGCATCTAAGAACAAACTTGCATAGCGATTCAACAATGGAATCTGAGTTTGTGGCATTAGCGGCAGCTGGTAAAGAAGCTGAATGGCTAAGGAACTTAATTTATGAAATTCCATTGTGGCCTAAACCGATATCATCCATTTCTATCAGATGTGATAGTCAAGCTACTTTGGCTAAGGCATACAGTCAAGTGTATAATGGGAAGTCTAGACACATAGGTGTTAGACATAGCATATTACGTGATCTTATCACGAATGGTGTGATATCTGTGGTGTTTGTGAAAACACAACACAATTTAGCCGATCATTTAACCAAAGGGTTGAATAGAGATCTCGTGAAAAATTCGGCTATAGGGATGGGATTAAAGTCCATCAGAAATCTCTGATATCAAGATACCCAATTCCCATCTAGTATGATGCTAGGTGCTGAATTCAATGTGGAAGGCTTAATATCTAGAGATTGGAACACATTTGAAGAATCATCCCAAGGTATGTGTTCAGACCTATAAGTTAGGGAGGTTGAATGAATATATTCTTTATAGCTCTTTTGACAAATTGCGTTGTAGGTGCAAGACTAAAAGAGCTACCTATATGAGCAAGAAGTTTAGCCGCTTCAAAGGACTTGGCTTTGACATGCTTATGAAGGATAAGGACATATGCTAGTAAAACATGTGTCAAGATAGAACTACTATGTATGTAAACTTTTGTGTACATTATCTTCGTGTATTCATATTGAATTCCGAGGTTCAATCCTTAGCGACACCACGGTATTGAATATTTGGAATGTGTAATGTACTAATGTGAAATTCAATCGTCACGACATTTCATTTATGCAAAAGTTTGATTGTTTGAGATTACTTGTTTTAGTTAATCAAGGATTGCACTAAAATAGAGGAGGATTGTTGGATATTTTAGCGTAATTGGATTAACTTGTTTTGACCAATTTCATCATAATAATACATCATTTAGGTTTGGAGGTGCGGAGTGCACACCTACTTGTATTTATTATGATCTTAAGGTAAAAACTCCTAATGAGGTCGGGGCAGCGCCCACATCTCTTAGTCCAAGGGCGGCCACCCACAGTGAGTCAAGAGGCAGACCCACGTAGGGTAGAATTCATGCCAAATTTTATTTCCACTAAGTTGTTATGTAAAGAATTCATCTTTGAATTTTCATTTCTGCTGCAGATAGTGTGATTCTGGCGGAAGTATTATGATTCTGTGAAGTTATGTTTGTTTCTTTGAAGTTATGTTTCTCAATGATTAATTTTGGAAATTGAGGGACATAACTTGACAACTTGAAACCCTAAAGCGCCTTTGGCGGTTATCCATATCTTCATTATATATGGTTATTTGGTCGTTATTTTACAAAAACTGGTTCATTATATCTCAGATAAACACATACAGAAAATTCTCATTCTCTGAATTGTATCCGATTGAATAATTTGGTAGAACCGCCAAATTGATTTGATCTGAAAGTGTTCACACGCCTTTCAGAGATTAAGCATATCCGTTGGTGTTCGTTATTGCGGTATATACCCTACAAAAATCACAAACTTTTGCGACAAAATTGTGATCCAATAAGATGTTTGCGCTCTTGACGTCTCTGTGGATTACTCTGTTGTCCTCACCAAGACCTGAGTGAAGATATTCGAGTCCTTTTGCTGCTCCCAAGCAAATCTTCAAGCGATGCTCCCATGTCAACAAACGTCTCTTTTCCTTGTCTTCGAGATGACGATCTAGGCTACCATTACTAGCATACTCATAAACTATAATCTTCTCATTTTCTTCATCACAATATCCAATGAAAGGGATAATGTTTTCGTGATTGAAATTGAAAATCATGTTTAGCTCATTGCGGAACTCTTGCTCTCCTTGGTAACTAGCTGGACGTAGGCTTTTTATGGCAACTGTGCGGTTTTGCCAGTGTTGAGAGGGTTGGCCTTTGTACACGATACCAAATCCACCATTTCCAATCTGAGTTTTTGGACCTTTTTCTCCAATAGCCAAGTTGATGTCCTTCAATGGAATTCGGAAATCTTCTAGTTTTTGATTTTTTCTGGCAATGGTAGAAGCAACTCCATGGGTCTGTTAAGATGTTAGATGCAAGAGTTCAGATAAATTTCATGATTTCTGATAATATTACCCGTCAAGTTGGAAGAAAAGGAAATATTGAAGCAATCAGCACTTGACAACGTTTCTTTTATAGTTATGATAGTTTACGCCATCTATAAAAACTTGATTGGCCTTTAAGCATTTGGTAAGTTAAAATCATAGTTAACTTTAGTAAATTATTTTATTAATATTAGATAGTTTTTAAAGTTTATAAAAACTTGATTGGCCTTTAGGCCTTTGATAAATTATTTGATAACACTTACTTGAATATACAATGCTTCCTCCAATCTCTTAACGACCTTATTCTTCGAAGGGCGATCCTTTATGTCGAAACTAATGCATTTATATGCAATATCCTTAAATGTTTGTAAAGAACGAGCATCAATTTCATCCCTTATTCGATAACCAACCAACTTGTCTATCTCGTCATTGTAGCGACGGACCCAATTTATCATGCTTATTCACTCATCTTCTACAGGTTGGTTGCATGCGAGAATACCAGTCAATACTTCGAAGAGTACCACACCGAACGAGTACACGTTTGATTCTACCCTGGGGATGCGGCTTTCACGATAAATAGGATCCATATAGTATTTACTACCCTGTGTCTCTTTGTAGATATTGGTATCTGGGTGGCTTCTGGGGACCATAAATGACTTACCAAAACCACATATTTTGGCTTCTAGATTGTCAGATAATAATATATTCTTGCTCTTAAAGTCTCCATGTATTACTCTGTGCTCCTCAATACCTGAATGCATGTATTTGAGTCCTCTGGCAGCACCTATACAAATCTGTAGGCGTTGTGCCCATGTTAGATAACTTTCCGTATTCTGGTATTAGATTTTACCATAAAGACTTCCATTAACTGCATACTCTGAAACTATAATAAACTTATCGCTTTCGTAACAGTTTCCAATGGTACGGGTGATATTTTCATGGTGAAAGCTGGATACCAGAAAAACCTCAGATAAGATCATGTCAATCTTCCGTTCAATATACTCTTTAGAATACCAGTATTTGAAGAAAGCTTCACGGTCGTTACAACGATCAACGAGTTTTCCTCTGTAGGTCATCATGTGAGGTTTGGAGGATATTATTCTTGTATCAAAGTCTTCGGCATCGGCGGCCTTCATGATCTCTTCTAGTGGAATTATAAACTTCTCTATGTTTCGTTGGGCATTCGCGTAAACACTGCCATGGCTCTGTGGAAATAAACACAAGCAAGTTAGCTTAGAGGCACCACCGAATTTACCTTGTCTTAAGTCCGGTTTTGTTTACAATGATGCTTATAATCAAAGGGCAAAAGACACCAAAATAAATCATACTTGTCATTTAAACCTTTTATACTTGTCTGAAAGTTTGTGTTTTTAACATTTTTTATCTCATGAAATTCTTTGACCATTTTACCTTTTAGGGTGAATTATATAAATGGTCTCTGGATTGGAAAATATTGCATCAACCGTCACAGAAAATTTAAAGTTCCACTAATCATCCGTTTTTCATAGGTTTTTCTTGGTTTTCGTTTTTAGATCGTTTTTCGTTTTAATCTATTTTTTATGTTTCATCGGCTGTGTTATCGTTTCGGCCGCTTTATCGTTTTCATCCGTTTTTATACGTTTTCGTCCGTTTTTTCACGTTTTCATCCGTTCTTATACGTTTTCACTCGTTTTTATACATTATCGTTCATTTTTGTACGTGTTCGTTCGTTTTTTATGTTTTCATTGGTTTTTATACGTTTTCACCCGTTTTTATACATTTTCGTCCGGTTTTATACGTTTTTTTTACGTTTTCATCCACTTTTATATGTTTTCGTACTTTTTTTGTTGAACGACTGGTTTCTGATTTAAGACCATAGTGGTTTCTGATAAACAATAATTTGTTCATGTATTATATTTCTGACGGATTCAAGATAATACATGTGCATGATGTTGTTTGTCTAAAAAGTAGGTATAAACTAAAATTTGTAGGTTTCACCTCTAGTTTATTTTCGTATACCAAACTTTTCATCTAAAGAAACTTATGTGGTTTTTTAAAAGTTAAATCTAACTCATTCTTAGGATGATAATATCAATAATTACGTAGATATTATACAAAAAAAGTTGATGTAAATATCTATAATACACGTAGATATTATATATATAAAAAAATCAATGTTAGTATATTATTTTTGCTTCCAACAACTATTTTGTCCAACAAAATTTAAGCCAAAGCTTAATCTAACAAAAATCAAACCCAAAGCCTCATGCGTTCACAGGGATCAAAAACTAGTTGTATATAGTAGTAATATAAAAATACCTCATCGAAACGTGTAGGTTATTTCTCATTAATTACAATTTAAATAAAAATGTTTATAATAAAAGAAAAAGAAAATTAAAAATAGGTCATTTGGCACAATTAAATTGGAACAATAAGAGCACCATTTTAAAACCGAGTATTCTTATATCAGCTAATAGAAAATTAAAATTGAATTGGTTTGGTCAAACCATTACTACTTCCGTTCCAACAAATGTTCATTTTCATATTGTAAAAAGTTTTGGAAACTTTCAATAATCACACTGTACATTCATCAAATATCATTTCTTACCCACTAAAATCTCTATTAATTTATTGAAACACAAAGTGAATATTTATTTTGAGACACCTAAAATAAAATGTGGAAGCTTAATTTTGGGACACCTGAAATAAAATGTGGAAGCTTATTTTGGGATAAATGGAGTACAGTAAAACCTCTATAAATTATTAGTGTTGGGACCGGGATAATTTATTAAGTTAGCGAAATATTATTATATCAATAAATTAATAATTTATTAATTTAAAGAGGTATTACGTATGCCTTTAAATTTTCAAGTTTAATATACTAGCTAGTTACAAAGTATACTCATTAGAAACGAAAAATAAATTTGAAAAACAAGTTACGATTAACATTTTATGAATTCACATTAACACTTTATGAAAACAAAATTAAATTTTTTGTTGCAATACGAGAAGACATCGGACAAATTCTTTAGTGCAATAATGAGATTTTATCATAAAATTAATATAAATTTGAAATTAAACAAAATACAAGTGACTATGGATTCATTTTTCACTAAACAATCGTAGGATTATGAAGTGTCTCTCTCTCTCTCTCACACACACACACACACACACACACACACACACTCTATATATATATATATATATATATATATATATATATATATATATATATATATATATATATATATATATATATAGGATAAAGATCAAATAAAAAGATATCGTAAAAGAGAAAAATATTTTTTTTTTCAAAAAAGTTCTCGAAAAATTCCCAAAAATTGAACAAGAGAGGTATGATGGTGCAGAATATATATATATATATAAGATAAAGATCAAATAAAAAGAAATATCCGTTAAAAGAAAAATATTTTTTTCAAAAAAGTTCTCGAAAAAATTAAAAATTGAACAAGATGGGTATGATGGTGCATGAAAAGTTGTGAAAACATTTTTAAAGTGGATATTTTTCGAGAAAAAATTATTAAAAAATACGTTTCGCATTAAATCGTTTTTGTCATCAAAAATTGGTTTTGCATCCAACTTCTTTTACAACATCATAAAATAACATTAGCATCTAATTAAAACAAGTTAAAAATTTTGTGCATCAAAATTTTTTATCAAAATTTGTTTTTTTGCATTAAAAAAACGTATCAAAACTCAAAATTATAAAAAATATTTTCACAAAAGTTTTATGCATCAACATACCCGATCTTGTGGAATTTTGAATTTTTAAGAATTTTTAAAAAATAAATCTTTTATTCTTTTTACGGATATTTGTTTTTTATTTTAATATTACCTATATATATATATATATATATATATATATATATATATATATATTTTTGGTATTATTAATTTATAGTTTCATTGATACTAATGTATAAACACTAGAATTTCAAAAAAATTATTATCTTATTATTTTATTGATTGAAGTTCAAATTTGTACTGGTCTCAAGTTGGGACTAGACAAATTATTAATTTTATCGAGGTTGTTAATTTATCGGGGTTTTACTGTAATTACAAGTCCGATTTTATAATTTGATTGAGAAAAAGTAGCTAACAATTAGGTGTAAATTGATACTAAAAAAAATGTTATTAATTAAACTTAAAAGGATGAATATAAAATAATTGTTAAATAAAAGTTAAAAATTTTATCTTCTTTAGTAGATGGATTTGGTGATCGTTTAACATACTTTTTCATCATTGTTTGATGCGCATCTGTCACGCAATGCCAGTTTACTTTTTATAGTGTTTAAGAATTACGAAGTAAATGAAAAGACTTACTTGAATATCCAATGCTTTCTCAATCGTCTTTATGATCTCATCCATCCCAGGGCGTTCCTTTATGTCGAAACTAATGCATTTATACGCTAGTGTTGTAAAAATCTGGAGAGAACGATGATTAAATTCTCCTTTTAGATCAGGATCAACTAATTTGTACGGTCCATCATCATAGCAACCCCGCACCAGATTCATCAGTTGATGAAGATTTTCATCTCTGCACCATAGCTCATTTGACCCAGTCCCATGCAGGATTTCGAACATTACCACCCCAAATGAGTAGATGTCCGATCCTGTGTTGAGAAGGCTAGTTTCTTTGTAAATCGGATCCATGTGAGAACTTTCAAACAATTTTTCAGGGCAAGAATGGTGTTGATGCGGCTCATTTAAAGGGACTAATTTTGAGTGTTTAAACCCACAAACTTTCAGTTCCTTAATATCCATTTTTAACAATATATTTTCACATTTGACGTCTCCGTGTATTACTCTACCATGCTCCCCAACACCCGAATGAAGATAATTCAGCAATTTCGCCACCATTATGCAAATCGCGAGGCATTGTCCCCAATTTAAGATATGATCGATATCGTTGGTGGCGAGGATGTCATAAAGGCTTGTATCGGCAAAATATTCGTAAGCCATATGTATGTAATCATCATCTTCGTCACAGTAACCAATGATAGAGATGATGTCTTTGTGGTCTAACCTTGAAACTATGTCAAGCTCGTGAGACACAAATTCTTCTTTGTTGTATCGTTTGATGAAAGCTGTGCGGTTTTGCCAGCGTTCAGAGAGCTCTCCTCGGTAGCCACCACATTTGAGCCTCGAAGAATCGAAGTTATTGGTAGCGCGCTTGAGCTCCTCAAGAGGAATTCGAAAATTTTGGAAGTTTACCAATGAAGACACGGTTTTGTTGACTAAGTATATATGGTTGTGATTATAAACGAACTGATCAAGTTTGCTAATATATAGAACTTTAGATCTATCCTTGTATTAAAATATAAGTAAACTTACAAAAAAATATAAATTTAATCCCACTACTTCATGTTAACATTTGTTAATTATGCTTTCTTTTTATAATCATATACTACCTTTTTCCATGTGCATACACGGGATTAGATTATTTGCACACCTAAAATATATATGTTCAGTTTGAACATATAAAAATTTTTTTTTGGTAAAAAGTCAAGATGACCCGGTAAATATTATTACTTCGAAAAACTTTTAAGTACAAAGGATATAGGTGACATCCCATATCTCAGCCCGTTACATAGGCAAACTTACGTAATACACTCCATTTTCAAATTAAAACAATAAACCACAACTCACAAGAGATATACTACCAATATACGAAAACCAAAACTACTTTTTACGACGCCCTTTGAGATTAAAGTCAGAAGTGTTGCAAAAAGAATTTAATTCCTGTGGGATATCATAGACGTGGCTCATATAATCATTATAATCCACTTCATCTTCATGCTCATATCCACCACCCCTGGAGGCAAGAAAATTCGCCATCGGATTAACCTCTGGGAGTACTTGGTCATCATCACTGTTAGAAACAACAATTTCTCCCACTTAGAGAACGTATTAGTCCTTTTAGTGGGAGAAGTAGAAGAGGAAGAAGAAGGCCCACACTAGAAACCACCATTGGCTCCTTCATTTATCATCCATCCACCTATTCAGAGCTGTAGGTAAACTCTGATACCATTGAGATAGGCTCCTTGTGGTCCCTTCATTGAAGAAA
>OU343217.1:305915125-306036740 GCA_910596185.1 Chrysanthemum makinoi
AACGAAACACACATCAAACTTTCGAGGTTGGTGTAGTAAGAAAGACAATGGGGGGGATCTTTGTCGCATGAAGTGGTTGAAAGGTGAACAATAGGTTTGGATACTTTGTATGGGATTTCCTTGGTCAATCGCCTTGCTTTTCATGTTGTTGAGTACTTGTAAGCAAGGTGGGCTAAGTTTGGAATACAAAAGGTAATGATGAATGCAAGGGTTCTTCTTTTTTAGTTCAATGCGAGGAAAGGTGTTGATGATGTTCTTGAAAACGGTCTTGGTTGATTAGAAATGTACCTATTATTCTTAAACCATGGACATTGAACACCAATTTACTAAAGGAGGATTTGACCAACATCCCGGTGTGGGTTAAATTCCATGATGTTCCTCTGCTATGTTTTCTCGATGATGGCCTTAGTCTCCTTGCCACAGTGATAGGCACGCCCAAACGGTTAGATGCTTTTACTAGCCAAATGTGCAAGGACTCGTGGGGCAGTAGTAGTTTTGCTAGATGCATGATTGAAGTGAAGTCGATGAGTGTTAGGGGAGCCTACGGTTGAGATACCGTTACTTGATGGGTCAGGTTCGACTATTGAGAAGATACGGGTTGAATACGAGTGGAAACCACCTCATTGTGATAAATGTAAGATTTTTGGTCATACTTTTATTGAATGTCCGAAAAGTTGAACCTCTGCTCAGCCTACTAAGCGTGTTAAGGATGGTTTCAAGCGGCAATAATAAGAAGAAGGGAAAGCAAGGTGGTTCTACTTTTCCGGGTCAAGGAGGGTTTACTAAACCTGTTGTGGGTAAGCAGTTCAATATCAAACCCAAAAGACTCCTTTGAACCTAAGAAAGTGGAAGTCACTAAGAAAAATGCTTCTAATGTGGCTAGTTCGAGTGGAACAAATATCATCATCTAATCAGTTGATGCTCTTAATATGGAATATACGGATGCTTTTGGTATTCCTTCAAATGACACCAACAAGGATGTGGATTCTGGTCGTACAATGGAAGTTAATGAAAATAAGTCTACTAAGACAGTTGCTCCACAAGAACCCTTGTGAGTGATTTGAAAGAGATGGAGTCGGGTGTGTCTCCTAAAACTTGTGATTCTTGTATTTCGCCCGCCTCTTCTACTAAGAGAGTTAACCCTTTTTCTAAAGTGGGAGATATCGTGGTGTCTGATTCTGAAGATGAGGTGGTTGCTAACCCATTTGATGAGTCTGCTAATCTATTCGGTGGTGGCTAAGAGTTTGAAGATGAGTATGATGACTATGACTACGATGACTATGCGAAGCGAGGTTTCGATCTTCAGGGAATTTGGATGCCTTTAATGCCATGTATGGCACCAAGCTTCAAGGACCTAGGAAATAATTTTATTTCGTTATGTCCTATGTTATCATTAGAGTAGGGTTGTTTTCTTGTTTAGAAAATAGGTAGTACCTTGTTATGTAGCTTTATGCCTATGTAACGGGCTGAGATATGGGATTTCACTCATATCCATTGTACTTAAACATTTTTTGGTTAATATATTTACCAGGGTGCAGGATTACTCCCCTTTACCCAAAAAAAATATTCTACTTTGAGTATAAAAAGCTATTACTCGCCTAATCACATAGCATAGGCAGTTCAACCGATAGCATCACGACACCATTGCAAAATAGGGTCATTGCACAAAAAGGTATCACATTTTAGGTCAATTTTAATTTATGGTAATAAACTTTTATTCTTTCAATTTAATGTATCGAAGTTATTTTTTGTGCAATACAAGGTTTTTTCGACTTTTCGAAAGCGATTACCGGTCATAATGTTAGCTGAAATGACTTTTATATGCTTAATTATAACGGTATATCATATTAATTAACCAATCTAGCCTGAAATAATGGACAATAACACCATTCAAAAAGTCAAAAAAAACCTTACATTGCACGAAAAATAACTTAATTAGATACATTAAATTGAGAAAAATAAATTTGAGTACCTAGCTAAAATTAAAATTGATCTTAAGTGGATACCTTTTTATGCGATTTGCCTTTCAAAAGACTGTTAGGAGTCCATTACTTGTTCTTTGCTATAATGAAAGCTTGTTGTTAAGTCATATCATTTTTGTTTAGCCAAAATAATTTATATAAATTTTTAAAATTCACGGACGGTGGGTATTCTTCAACAACTTACTTTCTAGCGAATATTTGGATCAGCATGTCAAGTTTGTTTGCCTATGTTACTTATAAGTCAAGATTTTTCATTTCTATGGTCGGCAATCATTTACTGAATTGATAAAGTACTGGTTAGCCATGAACCTTTTATGTTATCGTAGCATGCTCAGTATATATGTCTTACCACTCATCTGGTTCAACTACATTTTGTGGTAGGTAACTAATCAAGGGTGTTAAATTTTGGGGTAATATTCTGTGGCAAACATATCATTCTATCAATTGCTAATGGCTTTCAAGTTATGTTCATTTTAGGCTTATTACAGGGGTTAAACATGGACAAAGCATTAGTGGTTTAAAGTTCCAAGATTATCATTTCTGCTGAAGTCTTTCTGTTTGCTGATGAGCATTTTATAGCCGTAGAGGGGTCTTAGTGTAACTTAATCTCCTATTTAATAAGTCCCTTATTCTAGGGTTAGCAACACTTGAGTGTGCAGTCTTTGTATCACTCTCTTCTTTCTGATCATTTCACTGATCTTGTCTTGTCTTTACATTTACATGATTATTGTCTTATTGACATTAATCTAATCTTGTAACATTTGGATACTATTGTAAACTTAATCTAAGCTGACTATTGCAGCTTAGATCTGAATAAATGTTCTATTGTTCATCATTGTGTTGCCTATACTTTCGCACATGGTATCGAGCGTCCGGCTCATTGATTCTCCTTGGCAACAAAGGTGTGGTTTGGGGTTATTGCTATTGGCGTAATCACTGGTTATCTTACGTTTACAATTTGCCCAAGACTAAGTGAATCTAGGGTGATTGTGATTTGTTCTTCCGCTGCATATTTCTCTGTAATTCTAAGTCTTATCTCTTATTTTTAAACATACTATTAAGTCTTTGTGGGTGAAAAGGGTAGACTAACATCTTGATCTGCCACCTTTGAGTGGTCGAATACTGCCTCTGGTTTACCCTAGTCCACAGGCTTGGTGCTTGTTGTTTCTTATTACAAAGTCTTATCTACTTGTCTATTTACTCTTATTATTATCTCTGTCGTGATTTTTTATACGTCTTATTATATATATGTCTGTCTTATTGCTTATATTATGGCTGTTGGTGATGATAATGTTGGTGGTGGTGGTTCTTCCACTGAGAAAAGCTTATCCTTTAGTGATGCTTTGTATTTACACCCCAACAATACCAATGGTACTCCCATTATTTCTATTAAACTCACTGGAACTGAAAATTATAAAATATGGAATATGGCCATGACATTTGCATTAAGGAACCATAACAAGTTAGGGTTTATTGATGGTACTTGCACAAGAAATGATTCAAACCCTAGTCTTGCTAATCAATGGGATACTTGTAACTCTGTTGTGGTTACTTGGATTCTCAACTCTCGAGCCTGAACTATTTGCTGGTGCTATTTATGCTAAAGCTGCTATGAAATGTGGAATGATCTTAAAGACACTTATGATAAAGTTGATGGTTCACTATTTTAATTGGCATAAAAATATAAACTCCCTTAGTCAAAGTGGGTCCTCTCTTGCGATTACTAACAATCTTAACTCTTTATGGAAATAATTTGATTGTATGATTAGCTTGCCTCCCTGCACCTGTGAGGCTGCAAAACATTTTGAAAAACACAATCAGCTAATCAAGTTAATGCAATTTCTTATAGGTCTTGATGATTCCTATGTTCCCATCAGAAGCAATATTTTAACTAGAGATCCTTTACCTAATGTCAAAACTGCTTTCTCTGTTGTCTCTGGAGAAGAATCTCACAGAAATGTTTCATCTGGGAATAGCTCTGCTAAACCCAATGCTACAGCTTTTGCTGCAAAAACTTCGATGGTGGAAAATTTTTTTGATAACAAAAGAGGTTTTAACAACAAAGTTCTTCGGTTTTATTTTGGTAATGTAACAGCTCTAATAGAGAGGACCAAACATGAACCTCAAATGTACCAATTGCAAAAAACACGGTCATACTATTGATAGATGTTATGATCTTGTTGGTTATCTGCTGGATATGCTAAAAAGAAATTTTAATGGTAAACCTTCAGCATAACAATGTTTCTGCCTGAAACTAATCGCGTCACTGATAATAGTGCTAGCAACTCTCCTGTCTCCTTGTCTAATGAACAACTCTCAAGACTTATGAGTCTTCTCAATGACAACAACGTGTCATCTGCTAATGCCAACTTGGCAGGTAAATTTTTCAGAACCTTCTTTAATGGCAGTGTCAAGTTTAATGTAAACTTCAACAAGTTTTTTAACAACACTAAATCCTTATCTGGAAATATCGGTCTTGGTGGATTGTTGATTTGGTGCAAATCAGACATGACTGTGGCTGAAATTTTTTAATCAATGTTGTAGACATTTCAAATCTTGGTCTAACTGTTGGACATCCCAATGGTACCCAGGCCTTAATTACTAAAATTGGTGATTTAAAGGTCAATAATGACCTAACTCTATTTGATGTTCTTGTTGTTCCTAGTACAATGTGAGTTTGCTATCTGTTCATAAGATTGCTAGAGACAATAAGATGTTTGTTGGGTTTAATGAATCTAATTGCTATATACAGGATTTACATCAAAAAAGGATTGTGGGGATTGGTAAACAATACAATGGGTTATATATGTTTGATATAGATTCTACATGTAAGATTACTTCTAATAAGCGCATATTGTTTGTCATGTTTCTAGAAATCTCTGGCATCAAAGACTTGGTCATCCTTGTGACCAAGTCCTACACATACTAAACCCACTCCTAAATTTGATAGTTCATCTGCAATGATCATCTCTGTGATACTTGTAATAAAGCTAAACAAACCAGAGAACCATTCCCTCTAAGTGAACATAAATCCACTAAAATTGGTCAACTTGTTCACCTTGATGTATGGGGACCATATAAAATCACTAGCAGAGATGGTTACAAATATTTTTTAACCATAGTTGATGACTATTCCAGGGCAGTATGGGTTTATATGCTTAAGGGGAAGGATGATGTTTATGTTTCCATTGTTAACTTTACCCATATGCTATCAAATCAATTTGAACACAATGTCAAGGTTTTTAGAAGTGATAATGGGACAGAATTTGTCAATAAGAAACTTCAACAATTTTATCATGAAAAAGGAATTCTTCATCAAACCTCTTGTGTTTATACACCACAACAAAATGGTATTGCAGAAAGGAAACATAGGCATCTCCTTAATGTTGCTAGATCCCTTATGTTTCAGGGGGAATTACCTCTATATCTTTGGCCTGAATGTGTTATAACTGCTGCTTATGTCATAAACGGTTACCCTCTTGAGCCTGTCTGAAAGTCCCATTTCTTCCTTATGTATGGGCATGACCCTTCACTCTCTCTCTTAGAGTCTTGGCTGTATGCTAGCCCCATTCTCAACATCAACATCTCTGATAAATTTGGTAGTAGGTCTGAAAAAGTGTTCTTATTGGTTACTCAAATGAGAAAAAAGGCTATAAACTCTTGAGCCTAGAAACAAAAAAATATCTTTTACTCCAGAGATGTCAAATTTATGAAATGTTTTCCTTCAAAATGAAAAATTCTTCGTCAAAACCTTTTGTTGAAACTTATGTGCCTAAAGATTTAAATCACAAAAATGTCTTTGACTCACAAACAAGTCCCAATGATGAAGGGAGAGTGACATCCTATGATGATGGCACAGTGGTAAGTCATCCTACTACGATTGATGAACCCATGCAACATATATAGATGATAATACACACCTGAGGGCATCATATCTCAAGAATCACATCCTCTGGCTGATGCATCCTCGATTACGCTAATACATCATCTGATTCTATGAACAAGAAAGAGGCTTGCCCCGCACTATGCTAGAAGGTCAACCGAGAGTTTCTAAGTTGCCAGTAATCTTAATGACTTTATTGTTGAAGGAAAAGTCAAATATGGTGTTGAAAAGGTTGTTAATTACTCTAATCTTAACAAAGATAATTACTGCTTTTCTTCTAGTCTAAATAAAAGTATTGAACCTACCTGTTATGAAGAAGCTATCCTTGATAGTAATTGGGTTGATGCTATGAACTCTGAAATTGAGGCCTTAAATGAAAACCATGCTTGGGATATAATTGATCTACCTCCTAATAGAACTCCTATTGGCTACAAATGGATCTTTAAAATCAAATATAAAGCCAATGGTGAAGTTGATAGATACAAGGCTAAATTAGTTGTTAAAGGCTATAACCAAAGGGAATGGATAGACTATGATGAAACTTTTTCTCCGGTTGTGAAAATGTCTACTGTTAGATGTCTTATTGCCTTAGTGTAAAAATAAACGGCCTCTTTTTCAACTTGATGTTAACAATGCCTTCTTATATGGAGATCTTGATGAGGATATCTATATGACCATCCCAAGGGTTCTGAATGAGAACAATAAGAATAAAGTTTGTAAACTTGTCAAATCTCTATATGGCCTAAAACAAGCTCCCAGAAAATGGAATGAAAAGCTTGTCGGTGTTTAAGGAAAATAACTTTGTCCAATCGTAATGATCACTTTGTCACCAAAACAGAGAATAACAAGTTTATTGCTTGCTTGTTTATGTGGATGACATTGTTCTTACTTGGAAACTGTATTTATGAGATAAATCTTTTAAAGAATTTCTAAAATCCAAATTTCATATCAAAGACTTGGGAAATCTAAAATATTTTCTTGGCATTGAGGTTTTAAAAACTAGGAATGACATTTGTCTCTCCCAAAGAAAATATGTCTTGAACTTCTAAAGAATTTGGCTCTTGGTGCAAACTGTTATTACTCCTATGGAACCCAATTCTGTCCTTCCATACATTCCATGCTGATGATCCCTTGCTTGACAACATCACGGTTATCGAAGTTACTTGGGAAACTTATATATCTCACCCCTACAAGACCTGACATCTCATACTCAGTTCATTGTCTGGCACAATACATCCACTCTCCCTTGAAATCTCATCTGGAATGTGCCCTCAATGTTCTGGGATATCTAAAAGGAGCTCCAGGAAAAGGTCTAAGGTACAATTTCAGCAACTCTGAAAATCATCTTGAAGGATTTAGTGATGCTGATTGGGCCAAATGCAAGAAAACCGAAAATCATGCGAGGTATTGTGTTTTCTTTAATGATGTTGATCTCATGGAAAGTAAAAAACAAAACACTCTTCAAAATCTTCCACGAAGCAGTATAGATCTATGTCTATGGCTTGTGAAATCATCTGGATTCAAAAATATTAAAAGATCTAAAAGTTGATATCAATCTCCTGTTAATCTTTTTTGTGATAACAAATCTGCTTTACAACTTGCTGTCAACCCCGTTTTCCATGAAAGATCAAAACACTTTGAAATTGATGTTCACTTCATCAGGGAGAAAATTGCAAGAGGTGTTATAAGTGCTAAAAAGATTGGCTCTTCAAACCAACCTGCAGACATTCTCACTAAAAATCTCCTGTTTATCGGCATAAATTTTGTGCGAAAAATTGATATTGTTTGATATGTTTGCTCATCAGATTAAGGGGGAATGTTTAATTTTGGGGTAATATTCGTCCATACCATACATATCATTCTATCAATTGCTAATGGCTTTCAAGTTATGTTCATTGCAGGCTTATTACAGGGGTTAAACATGGACAAAGCATTAGTGGTTTAAAGTTCCAAGATTATCATTTCTGCTGAAGTCTTTCCTGTTTCTGCTGATGAGCATTTTATAGCCGTTAGAGGGGTCTTAGTGTAACTTAATCTCCTATTTAATAAGTCCCTTATTCTAGGGTTAGCAACACTTGAGTGTGCAGTCTTTATATCACTCTCTTCTCTTCTTTCTGATCATTTCACTGATCTTGTCTTGTCTTTACATTTACATGATTATTGTCTTATTGACATTAATCTAATCTTGTAACATTTGGATACTATTGTAAACTTAATCTAAGCTGACTATTGCAGCTTAGATCTGAATAAAGGTTCTATTATTCATCATTGTGTTGCCTATACTTTCGCACAAAGGGGACCTTAAGCAAAAGGTGACTGAGAGCTAATGCTTATGGATCATTGGAGTGATTACTTATTTACTCGTCGCAAGTTCAGTTTCTTAAGAGCTTTATATTTTGTTATGAGAACAGTAATAAGTGGAACTTTGAGTTGTATATATTAGAGAATAGAGTCGGCCCAAGCCCGGTCTAGGGTTTAATAGCTCTTATGTAATTCTCATTATAAATAGTGGTTAGTAATAAACATAATACCTACGGGTTTCAATGTTCAACAGTATACTTGTATGAATTGTTGTTTGTGCATGTGTTCTGATGTAAGGTGTGCTTCCACATTCTAATATCTTTTCACATTCGCCTGGGAAAGAAATTTCACTGCCTTTTATTTCTTGTTAATCCATATAAGTTTATCCTTTTTAGTATAATCCAAATTAGGAGTGGAAATGGTAGCAAGCATATAGAGAACCTGTTAACCATCTCAGATAATATGCCTTGCTCAGTATGACAAAACAAGGTTTATGAACGCTACGAGACTTTCTTTTTCATAAAATCAAAGTTTTTTCAGTTTTTTTAAACATAGAAAAAACCATTAGAAAATACTTAAAATCCAAATAGATGAATGAAAGCAGTGACAAATACTCCATATATAAAAAGAATTTTGAATATATTGTCCAATAAATGAAACACATCAAATTGATAATGTGTAATGCATGTCTATGAAAGCACTAAATAAAAATCATGATTGAAATGTTATGTTAAATAAATAAAGTCAGTGTTTTGAGGTTATATTTTAATCTTAAGACAGGTTGCGAAATAACACCCCCTCTGCTGTTAGACTCGTTGAAAGCTAATCCTTCATTAATTGATGCCTTCCTTTAGAACTATTAATACTATCACTAATCACACCAGGCATATGTGTTACAGTGCTAGTAATTTTTAGAGTTCTAATATTATTAATATTTTGGTTTGCGAAGATGTTAATAATAGAAACCTTGGTCAATATATATTAGAACGAGACAAGAATTAACCAAAAAGAAATAGAGTTTTAACTAATTTTGCAAAAAAAAGCTTTATGGAACAAGTTATCAAATTGCTGAACATTTAAGAAATAAATGGTTACTAACCCAAAATTTTAGACTCATTTAGACTTAGATGGTTAATAAATGTGAATGCTAAGCATGTGAAAAAGAAATTTCAATATCCAGAATCAAATGCCATTTTGTTTGTAACAAACCTGTTTTAAAAATCTATAGAACAAAATCATGATTGAATAGTTATATCAAAAAAGAGTAAATTAAGCATGTGAAAAAGAAATTTCAACCATCCCATAATCAAATTGCATTTTGTTTTCATCAAACCTGTTTAAAATCTATAGATCATCAAGATTGAATACTTATATCAAAAAAGAGTAAATTAAGCATGTGAAAAAGAAATTTCAACCATCCCAGAATCAAATATCATTTTGTTTGCAACAAACCTGTTTAAAAAATTATAGATCAAAATCATGATTGAATAGTTATATTAAATAAAGAGTAAATGGAAAAAATCGTCCTTATAGTCTGGCCAAATTGCATCCATATTCCTTGCCATTTCAAAAGTGCAGCGTCTGTGTTGCAAAGAACTTCCGGTTGCATAGTTAGTCCCTGACCAAAGTTTAATGACTAAAATACCCTTTAGCCAATGGAAAAGAAGAGAAAGGTACTTTGGCCATTTCAATTTAGCGAAAGACGAAATTTGTAACCCAATGTTCCTTACAAGAACAATGTTTGCATTTTGAAAAAGGCATGGACTACGCCTGCACATTGGGCAAACCACAAGGACGATACTTGCAATTTATTTTTAATTAAATGAAGTCAATGTTGTGAGGTCCTTTTTAATAACTCGTGATAGCTTGCGAACACGTAATGTTAGATTCGTTCACAGGTAAAGCTACATTAATTTATGCCCTCTTACAGGATTATAAATTTTCTCATTAGCCAATTATATGACACCTTCATAGAATATTCATCTTTTACTCGGTACCATTGTCTTATTATATTTAACAAATCTATTATTTATAAAGCAAAAATGAACCGTTCATAATTACTTACAAAGTGAAAAATGTATATAGAATAAATCTTTAGGGTAATGGTTAAAATGTAAAAAATGAGTTATCCAATCAAAATTAAGAGTTTGTTGCGTATCCATATTTTTAGATTGTCATCCGGTCATAATGATTTGTAGATTTATATTAGAAACAAACGTTAGGTATGTTATATATTAGTAAAACCTAAAATTTTAAGGACAACTATAACTATTATAAATCTTTACATTACTCTAAATTTCTAATTTAATTTTGATTAATATTTAAAACCGCATATTATATATTTTAATAACTGAAATAAGGTAGATATGCTTTAGTGAAAAAGATTGAAATTGGTGATATTCGTTTTCTCAACACAAGCTCGGTGAGCAATTAGGTTAACATGTTTTTTTCATCTTCAAATATAAGTAGTTAGATAAATTTTGACGAATAGAGGCCTTTGGAAATAAGAATTTTTGAATAGTAAAATTTATATGTTCAAATCTGACATATATATTTTAGGAGTTGACATCATCTCATATTTACCAGATTTAATAAATCAATCTTAGCCGTTTATTTTTTTTTTATCAAAATTAATAAAAAAATTATTTTTTCACATTTTTTTTAAACAACATATCTTGCAAACGGTAAACCTTCAAACTATAAAAAATACACCATCGCGACGAGAATTAAATTATGTTTTTATAGATATGCACTTCTCTATATTTTTGACAAACTTTTTTCTTCAAAAATTCCGCCCAGAAAAATCACATATGATTTGCAAAAATCATATTTGATTTATAAAAATCGAATCACATGTGATTTTCACAAATCACATAAGATTTTTCTGGGCCGAAATTTAAAAAAAAATGTTAAAAATATATATAATGCATATCTATAGAAAGATAATTTAATTCTCGTCGCGATGGTATGATTTTTTTCTCGTAACGATTAACGGTTTGCGAGATATTTAATTATTTAAAAAATGATGAAAGTTTTTTTTTTTTTTTTTTTTTTTTTTGATTAGAAAAATGAATGACTATGATTGATTCATTGGATCTATGGTAAATTTGAGATCTATATTAAACTTTTGCTTATATTTTAGATGTACAAATAATCTAAACTCCGTGTACGCACATGGATAAAAGGTAGTATGATTATGGCTATGTTTGGCGCATGTAGTAGTAGCAATAACAGTAAACAGTAGTAGTAAGCAGCAAATAGCAGCGACAAGCAATGACAGTAAGCAGTAACCAGTAACTGCTTGTTTAAAAAACATGTTTAGTAACGTAGTTATAGCTGAAATTATAAAATGTAAAATTACCAAAAAGGGTTTATACACATTAAAATAAAACACTGAACGTTATTTTTATGGATTATATGAGTAATTTCATAAAAAAAATGCTGGAGCAGTTCTATAATGCTTGTTCAACAAGCATTTCAAATGGAAGCGGTTAGACAATATGTTAACTCTTGTTAATTTGTTGCCAAACAAACTTTTTTACCAAATTATTTACCGGTTGTCGCTCCTAAACACTTCCAAATATTTGTTGCCAAACATAGCCTATAAAAGAAAACATACTTAGGGGTGGAAACGAGTCGAGCCTGCCAACTCGAGCTCGTCTCGTTTAAGTTTATATAAAGCTCGAGCTCGAGCTCGGATCGTTTCGAACCTTATTTTTTAAGCTCGAGTTCGGTTTGTGATATGTTATACAGGCTCGAGCTTGGCTCGTTTATATGATTTGACAATGAAAAAATAAAGCTTGGCTCGAGCTCGGCTCGTAATATATCAATTTTTAACTCGTTAATAAACTTGTTATAGAGCACGTTTATAAGCTCGCCTATAATACAAATGCATAACGTTTTATATATGTTTAATATTTAAAATATCTTAGTGTCGTTTAGGCTCGTAAACCCACTCGAATTTTGTATGTAAAAATCGGGCTCAAGCTCGATTCATAAATTAGTTGCAACTTAGCTCGTGCTCGTTTAAGCTCAGCTCGTTCGAGCATTTTACTGATCTGACTTCGAGCTTTTTACGAGCGGCTTGGCTCGGCTCAGCTTATTTTCAAAACAAAGAAAAATCATACTAGTAATAATAAGATGTTTAAATAAAATGACCGGCCATTATTTGTGGCACAATTATTGGATATTATAAAAGAGAATATAATTAACAAATTAATGTTAACATGTGAACTAGTGGGATTAAATTTATGACATTTTTGTAAGTCGCCTTATTTTAATACGCAATGATAGATCTAAAGTTCTATATATTAGCAAACTTGATGAGTTTTGTTTATAATCTCAAGAAATTAACCATATACAATTTGTCAACAAAACCATGTCTTCATCCGTAAACCTCAAAGATTTTCGAATTCCTCTCAAGGAGCTCAAGCACGCTACCAATAACTTCAAATCTTCGCAGCTCAAACGTGGTGTCTACCGAGGAGAGCTCTCTAAACGCTGGCAAAACCGCACAGCTTTCATCAAGCGATACATCAAAGAAGAGTACGATTCTCACGAGCTTGAGATAATTTCCAGGTTGAACCACGAACACATCATCTCTTTCATTGGTTACTGTGATGAAGATGATAATTACATATATATGGCATACGAATATTTTGCTCATAAAACCCTTGATGACATCCTCAAGACCGATTCAGCTATCAACTTAAACTGGGCATATCGCCTCAAGATTTGCATAAGGGTGGCGAAAGTGCTGAATTACCTTCATTCGGGTGTTGGGGAGCACGGTAGAGTAATACACGGAGACGTCAAATGTGAAAATATATTGTTAAACACGGATAATTGGGAACTGATCAAAGTCTCAGGGTTTCAACACTCAAAATTAGTCCCTTTAAATCAGCCGCATCAACATCATTCTTGCCCTGAAGAATTGTTTAAAAAGTCTCACACGGATCCGATTTACAAAGAAACTAGCCTCCTCAACACAGAATCGGACGTCTATTCATTTGGGGTGGTAATGTTCGTAATCCTGCATGGGACTGGGTCTAATGAAATATCGTGCAGAGATGAAAATCTTCATCAATTGATAAATCTGGCGCGAGGCTGCTATGATGATGGACCGTACAAACTAATTGATCCTAATCTAAATAGACGAGATTTTAATCATCGTTCTCTCCAGATTTTTACAACACTAGCATATAAATGCATTAGTTTCGACATAAAGGAACGCCCTAGGATGGATGAGATCATCAAGACGATCGAGAAAGCCTTGGATTTTGAAGTAAGTCTTTTCATTTACTTCGTAATTCTTAAACACTATAAAAAGTAAACTGACATTGCGTGACAGATGCACATCAAACAATGATGAAAAATATTTTAAACGATCATCAAATCCATCTGCTGAAGATGACGCCTATGATTTTTGAATATTATAAACTAAAGAAGATACAATTTTGATATCTATATTTCTTAACAATAATTAGCTAGTAATTTTGAATATATTTTTCAAAAATAATAACAAGTAGTTTTGGATGTATTATTGATGTGCAGTTTGTATAGAAAGCTTTACAATCTTCTATGCGGTGTACTTAACCGTTATACCGTAGTAAATGAAAGTATATGGGATTGATCATTATCTAAGAGAATAATGGGATAGGTTTGTAGAGTATGACGAAAGGACCTAAAAGCGCTAAGGTAGATTATTTTTTATATTATTATGTTTTAATTAAAAGCAAGTAAATTATCGGCTTTTAAGGGTTTTGATTTTAAACTAATATTAACCTAAATACAATGAAATTAAAATGCAACGAAAAATTAATTTGCGCATAAACTTATATATGGGAAAAACGTATATATCCAGGGTGCACTACTCCTTATTATTAACTAGGTATGTCTACTGAGTCTGTCATAACTTAATTGGTTCTTATGGATGATATGTCTAAATTAGTGTAGTGCGTTGGTCTAGCTCCTACACTCTTTAAAAACTAGCCTAGTGCCATTATCTAGCTCCGATAACTAATCATTATGCATTAATTATCCCGTCTGTTAACTTCTCATTGTCCAACACCGTTCTATGGTCACTACGTTGCACAAACACTAATCGAAGAACCCTATGCGACTCAACAAGACCAATAACCTAAGAAAATTCTAAGGTTTATGTGGTTCCTATTCCGACAATTAACAATTATAACAAATTTATCACTATTGAAGATCTAATCAATTCGCAAGTTATAAAAAGCACAACCACCACAAGAAATCAGTAAACACAACTAATTAACAATAAGTTTAATGAAATCCTAGATAAACACTAACGGATATAGCCTATAGAATTATACGAAGAACAAGTAAAAGACACAGTTAAGAAAATAATGATAAACATGATTGAATGATCAATGAATAAACTTATCTTGATGTTATACTTAAGTTATAATGAAGAAAATAGTTGAAAAGAGCATAGAAATTGGCTAGGGTTCATATCCCAAAGTTTGCACATGAATAATGAAAAATTACATATATATATATATATATATATATATATATATATATATATATATATATATATATATATATATATATATATATATATATATATATATATATATATATATATATATTGTAAGGTTAAAATGAAAAGTTTCTTATAATGAAAAGAATGAGAAGGCATGTGGAGGTGACATGTATCACCTTTGCCACATCACCATGCCATGTCATGTGACATGTGTCACCCCCACCCCTACCTCCTACCACCACCCCCCCCCCCCCGAAAAAAAAAATTTCCCGTCAAAAAAATTATTTTTGGACAAAAAAATTTTTCCCGCCAAAATTTATTACTGCATCACAATCATAATTGTGATGCAGTAATTTATAACCTTAATGCACTAAAATCATTATTATGATGCAGTAAATTTATAACCGTGATGCAGTAACTTATAACCTTAATGCACTAATAAGTTTTGGTGTATCTTTATTATAAGTTACTGAATCATAGTTAATAGTTCAGTGCATCAACTATGATGCACAAAAATCAAGGTTATAACCTTAAATGCACTAAAATCATGATTGTGATGCAGTAACTTTATAACTGTGATGCAGTCATTTATAACCTTAATGCACTAAAATCATAATTGTGATCCGGTAACTTATAACCTTAATGCGCTAATAAGTTTTGGTGCATCTTTATTATAAGTTACTACATCATAGTTAATAGTTAAGTGCATCAACTATGATGCACTAAAATCAAGGTTATAACCTTAATGCACTAAAATCATGATTATGATGCAGTAACTTTATAACTGTGATGCAGTAATTTATAACGTTAATGCACTAATAAAAATCCTAACCCTCTAAGCTCTGACGATAAAAGGCGACTAAACCTATCCCTAAATCGTAACTTTATTGGTCGATCAAATATTACTCTATCGTAACTTTATTGGTTGATCTAAGTTCTAAATTGATCCACCAATTCAATCGTGGGTCGGTGGTGTTTCAGATTTTTATTGATCAATAGGTCGGTTATAGGGTATTTAAACAATAAGTTACTTTAAATTCACTTTGTGATTATCTGCTAGCATTGTTAATACGTTTATTGTTTGCATGCTCAATTGATCATTATTTAATTCGCATAAGATTGGGACATAAGATGGGTTAGTCTTTATTGCTCTTCATGATTAAAAACCCTAGTTATTAACTAGGGTTTTCGTTGTTGAGCGTGCGCTTTCGCGTTCTGTTCTTGTGTGGTGATTGTGTTCTTTAGGGTTGTCGTGTTGATGGAGGGTGTGAATGATGATGGGAGTCGGTCGAGCGAGATTCTTGGTGATCATATAGAATGTGATGGGGCTGATAACGTGAATAAGGTTAAGGATAAGGTTGTTTTGGATATTTTGGAGAAAAAATCGGCCTCTAATGTTTCAAAACAGCCTAATGTGGAGCAATTGATTGCTAATGCGCATCATAAATTTGATGAAGGAATGAATAAAATTGACAGTGATATTGCTAAGATGGCTTCATCTTCCGATGTGAACAATTCGAATGGTACTAAAGTTTATTCAGCAAATACTCATCCGTCGAGTTTTGATGTCGCTATGCAATCCCAGATGTATGGTACTAATCATAGTGTTGCTTCTGAGCCTAATGCACCCAAGGTTGTTAATGCTTGTGGTAATGGAGTGAAGTCGGTTTCTTATGCGGGTGTTGCTTCTAATGAATCCCAGAAACATGTGTCTAATTTTCGGAGGTTAGAATGCAGCAAAAAGAAGGATGATGTTGACCTTTCAGTCCCAATGAAAGTGGTGGAAGAGGTGAACATGAGGTTTGAGAATACTCTCTACGGATACATCCTTGGTCAACGCCTGCTTTTCTGTTGTTGACTATTATGTTCGCAATACGTGGGCGAAGTATGGTTTACAAAAGGTTATGATGAACGCTAATGGATTCTTCTTCTTCAAGTTTAATTCGAAAAAGGCGTCGATGATGTTCTTGATAATGGTCCTTGGTTGATTCGTAATGTTCCTATTATTACGAAACCATGGACATTGAACACCAACTTGCTTAAAGAGGATTTGACTAACATTCTGGTGTGGGTTAAATTCCATGATGTTCCTTTAGCTATGTTTTCTGGATGACGGGCTCTTCTTGCTACATTGATTGGTAGCCAAAAGGTTAGATGCTTTTACTAGTCAAATGTGCAAAGAATTGGGGCGTAGTAGTTTTGCTAGGCGTATGATTGAAGTGAAATCGGATGAGGTTCTTAGGGACAACCTCACAGTCGAGATTCCTTTACTTGATGGTACGGGTTCGACTATTGAGAAGATCCGTGTTGAATATGAATGGAAACCGCCTAGATGTGAGAAATGTCGGATATTTGGACATACTTTGGTGGATTGTCCTAAGGTTGTGATTCATTTGCTCAACCTCATAGGAATGTAAGTGATGGTTTTCAGACCGTAACAATAAGAAGAAGGGGAAAGCAAGTTGGGCGAATCCGGTCGAGGAGGTTCTACTAAATCTGTGGTGGGCAAGCATTTTGAATATCGGCCCAAAAAGCCTCCTCCTGAACCCAAGAAAGTAAATGTCAGTAAGAAGATGGCTTTTGATGTGGCTAGTACGAGTGGAACCAGGATCACTACGTCTAATCAGTTTGATGCTCTTAATATGGACGATACAGATGTGGATACTGGTCGTACAATGGAGGTTAATGAGGATGAGTTGACTAAGACCGGTTATACATCACATGTACCGCTTGTGAGTGATTCAATGGGAACAATGGATGTTGGTTCTATTCCCATAGTTGAGAAAATTGGTAAGCTTGAAAAGCTAATTATTGAGGGGAAAGCTACTCTTGTGGATGATGATGGTCAACCTATTCCGTCTACCTCTTCTACTAAGAGAGTTAACCCTTTTTCTAAAGTGGGAGAGATTGAGGTGTCCGATTCTGAAGATGAGGTTGTTGCTAACCCATTTGATGAATCTGCTAATATATTTGGTGGTGGCCAAGAGTTTGAAGATGAGTATGATGACTATGACATCGATGACTATGCGAAAACGGTTCGGATCTTCCAGGAATTTGGATGCCTTTAATGCCATGTATGGCACAAAGTTTCAAGGTTCTAGGAAGTAATTTTATTTCGTTGTGTCATATGTTATCATTTGAGTATTGGTTTGTTTTCTTGTTTAGAAACTATGAAGTATCTTGTTATGTAAGCTTTATGCCTATGTAACGGGCTGAGATATGGGATTTCACTCATATCCATTGTACTTAAACGTTTCTTTGGTTAATATATTTACCAGGGTGCAGGATTACTCCCCTTTACCAAAAAAAAAAAAAAAAAAAAACGTTAATGCACTAAAATCATGATTGTGATGCAGTATTTTTATAACTGTGATGCAATAAAAAAATTTGGCGGGATTTTTTTTTTGCCAAAAAAAAAAATTTTTTTTTTTGCGGGAATTTTTTTTTTCTTGGGGGGGTGGGTTGGGGATGGGGTTGGGTGGGGCATGGTGATGTGGCAAGGTGATGTGGCATGGTGATGTGGCAAAGGTGACACATGTCACCTCCACATGCCTTCTCATTCTTTTCATTCTAAGAAACTTTTCATAATAACCCAAACCTATATATATATATATATATATATATATATATATATATATATATATATATATATATATATATAGGGAAATATATTAGCTACAATTTATTGTAGCCAATTGACTACAATATTGTGCTATAAATGTGGGTCACTGATTCTTTTATATGGGTCCCTGTTTCATTGCTAGTGTATTTTTATAAAAGATTGTAGCCAATTGGCTACAATAATTGTAGCCAAGCTATCCCCATATATATATATATATATATATATATATATATATATATATATATATATATATATATATATATATATATATATATATATATATATATATATATATATATATGAAACTGGCGACATCAGCTCACACGTAGTCAACTTAGGGTTTTATCCACCGACTCGGACTAACAGCGTCAAGCTTTGGGTCTAATAGCATCACGAGATCGAGCTGACAACATCATGCATAGGAAGGGTGACGGCGTCTAGACAGACTCCTTGGTCAAAAGAAATATGAAAACTTTACTTTCTAGGCATTTCTGGTAACGACGTTAGCTAAGGTGGTCGCGATTTCAAACTTTTGTCTTTTTCTTCCAAATTTCATCCAAATGAGCTCAAACCACGTCTAATTCCATAAAATGCATATACTTTGATATAGAAACCAAATACGAGGGATTCTAAGCCAAAATAAACACAAAGTGAGGCAAGATGCACAAAATCATAGGATAAAGGACCCCTAAAATCAGTAACAAATTGCACCTCATCAAATATCTCTATACTTGAGATTTAGTTCTCCTCAAGAAAATAAGCTTTTAACCTTGACTCAAAACAATTTGGGGGTATTTAGCATTGGTATAAAAATAATTCTAGGCAAAACTCGTTTGACAATACACTTTTAACAACATCAAGCACAGACGTATAAAACTAACATCTCACATAATAAGTGTTTTGATACACTAATCTCTTGGGTGTATATGAAATATATAACAATGTGAAAACGGAAATCACTCAAGTTACCATCTCATACTGCATAAATTAACCGTAGGCTTGATAAATAATCAAACCTCCATCCCTTTAGTGTAAGCACTAGATAATACTATCCAAGAGGTCTTTCAAGGGTTCTAACATTTAGGCTTAAGGGAAGCAATAAAGGGTATATATATATATATATATATATATATATATATATATATATATATATATATATATATATATATATATATATATATATATATATATATATATATGGGAATTTTAACTGGACGAAAATTAATTATCTATACAATTACATTTAAGTGTTGCCAAGTCAAAACTCAAAACGAATACAAACTAAACAATGACTTTTTTTATATATGTTTTCTTGACTCTTTCTTGACTAACAATACCAGGATCACAATATGTATGTTCATTTCCTCTCTCTCTCGCTTTTTTTTTTCTTTTTCTTACATACACTTTTAGCCTACCATACATAAAATGAAATACATAAATTGAAACATAAACAATAACTAGAACATAAATGACCCGATTAGAAGGATCAACACTCATAGAGTACTAATGAGTGCACATATTATAACTGAACATTTTTAAGGAAAAAAAAGAATAAAACTACACATCAGTTTTTTACCGGTATAACCGATCACTGATTACAAGACATGCATATTAGTCAAAAACAAATATTCAGAGACTAGACAAATAATCTTTTGGTATAAGTACTTGATTGTGCAATAACAGGCACTACCAGGCTTCGATGGTGATCGAAGAGTATGTTGATGAGGAATGAGTCGCCAAGTTGTAAGTAACTTGTGTCAACACAAATGGAGACAATACGTTAAGTGATGCGCAGGGGTTGGACCCTGCGAATCACCTCCGGCGTGAGAGTAAGTATGTGTATATGATAGTGAGTATGAAGTATGTGTGTGTAAAAGTCCCTCCATACCTGAGTGTTCTGCCAATCTATTTATAGGTGATAGAAATTGACAGTTACACGTCTATTGCTAGAATCGATGAACGTGGGGGCGTCCCGCGTTTTAAGCGGATTGCAGGGGGTTATGTACCACGATCTCTATCTTGGCGGGAAAGATTTGACAAGGAATTTGAACATGGGTTTGACTTGGTAAAAAATAATAACAAGTAGTTTTGGATGTATTATTGATGTGCAGTTTGTATAGAAAGCTTTACAATCTTCTATGCGGTGTACTTAACCGTTATACCGTAGTAAATGAAAGTATATGGGATTGATCATTATCTAAGAGAATAATGGGATAGGTTTGTAGAGTATGACGAAAGGACCTAAAAGCACTAAGGTAGATTATTTTTTATATTATTATGTTTTAATTAAAAGCAAGTAAATTATCGGCTTTTAAGGGTTTTGATTTTAAACTAATATTAACCTAAATATAATGAAATTAAAATGCAACGAAAAATTATATATGATTTTACACTAATATCACATGTGATATTAGTGTAAAATCACATATGATATCCCTAATATCACATGTGATATTACATATCATATATGATTTAACACTAATATCACATGTGATATTCAAATTAGTGTTTTATCATATATGATTTTTTAATGCAAATTTCAGTAACGTATAAAAAACGAAAAAATTTAACAAAAAAGGGTGAAAAATACGAAAAAAAAAAAAAATTGTCGAAACTATATCAAAGTGCCTATCTATAGAAAAATAATTAAATGCTCGTCGCAATGATAAATTTTTTTTCGCTTAACGATTAACGGTTTGAAAGATATTAATATTTGAAAAAAAATGATGAAAGTGGGCTTTTTTAAATTGTTAGGATTAATCTCGTCCATTAGATCAAATAAAAATAAAGGGTGATGCTACCAAAATCCGCATGATCGTCAAGGTGATGACTTGGCCGTCTGACTCGCTTTGACCTTGACTTTCGGGTCTTTGGTAACAGTGCTGAAAAGGCAAAGAAAGATCGTTAGAGAGGTCCCCGGGCTCAGCCCGGGGGAACCCCTCCGACGATCAAGTCAGTATTGAGCATAATTGAGCATATAGAACTTATGCATTAGACTGTAATAGAGATGATGAGAGGAAGATGGTGTGTTTTAAGCGTTTCATATAGGATGCAATTTGTAAAGGAATCAAACCTATTCATATCAAAATCGAATAAGATCTTTGCAACTTGGAGATATCATCTTATATCCATGCACATGTGGTTCTAGAACATGGAATATATAGCATATACTTGCCAACTGATATAATTTTACCTTTGAGGATTTAGTTATTAACCAACTAATGATAATATTAGTCCAACATTTGCTAAATAATAGTTTCATATCATGGGTTACCCCATCAAGCCCCCTTAGTTCATAAATGTTGAATATTTTTGTAACATGTATGAACTAATATATATGATTTCTATTATCAAGAGGAGGTGGCTAGCAATCTATTCGTAAGATTATTGTTCAATCATTTACATGTTATCACATTAAATAACTTCCCTTTAATGTTAGGATGTGGGTGTTTGAAGTTTGCGCAATGATATTTTGCGTCTTTAGAGAGATCGTTCAGCTTTGTGCGGTGTTTTCGCGTCTCTAGAGTAGCTATATAAGCCACTTCCAAATTTAGCTAGTTGTAGCTTTGTATCCCTTGAATGGCGGGATGATGTCATGGTCTAGACCTTTTCGCATTGCTATATATTAAACTTTGCGTATTAGCTATTTTTAGCTTTTTATCCTTTTAATGTCGGGAGGTTTTCATTGAAGTAACTATGTCACTTTCGCGCGATGAGGTTTCACGTCTTTGTTGTGGACGTGCCACTTTGCGCGATAGGTTTCACGTCTCTGTAAGCAATATAACTTATTATCCCTTTTAATGGCGGGATGATTTTTGATACTTTTCTATGTACGTACATGTTGCTATTGTAGCTTTTTAATATCCCTTTTAATGGCGGGATTAGTATCATTGGAGTGGACTTGCACTTTTGGCGGCGATAGAGTTTCGCGTCTTTGGGTGGACATGCCACTTTGTGTATTAGCTATTCATAGCTTTTTATCCCTTTATGTTGGGAGATAATCATGGAAGTGGTCATGCCACTTTTACGTGATGGAGTTTCACGACTTTGGAGCGGTTGTTCCGCTTTTGCGTGATATGGTTTCACGTCTCTGAAAAGGCTTTGCAGTGTTGCGTGATTTATTTGCTCTTGGCTTCGTTGCATCATTACTTAGCTTTTTCCTATAGAAGATACATAAGATTCTTGCCTTTTTCTTGTTAGATCAGTTAAATAGATAGAAGATGATGTTAATCAATGTTGACTATCATATTCTAAAGTAGGCAATTTTTCTTTGAGAAACAGAGTAATGAATTGTGACTTATTGCGACAGCACCATCTCGTAAAGAATTGAAAAGCATGGATCACGTGTGTCTTAATTAGCACAAGAAATTGAATCACAGTACCTCAAGTAGAAAAGTTGAATAAATCAAGAGAAATGATTACCTCCATGGGAGAGACATCATGTATGAATATGGGATCATCCCCAACTTCAAGTTGACGTCTTTTTAATGACAATATATTTATTTAGGAACTCAAAAATAATTATGTACCTGACAAACTCGATAAGTTTTGGTTTCACCTCGCTCTCTGGTGGTTGAACGACGACTGTTGTAACCATAGCTTAGCTTATTCAGTGCCTTAGATACCATTAATTCGATGATGTATGAACCACAAGATAAGCACACGAGGCAAATGTTTTGCTCGGGTCCCACGGATGGCGCCAAATGATGCTATCAAAATCCGCATGATCGTCAAGGTGATGACTTGGCCGTCTGACTCGCTTTGACCTTGACTTTCGGGTCTTCGGTAACAGTGCTGAAAAGACAAAGAAAGATCGTTAGAGAGGTCCCCGGGCTCAGCCCGGGGGAACCCCTCCGACGATCAAGTCAGTATTGAGCATAATTGAGCATATAGAACTTATGCATTAGACTGTAATAGAGATGATGAGAGGAAGATGGTGTGTTTTAAGCGTTTCATATAGGATGCAATTTGTAAAGGAATCAAATCTATTCATATCAAAATCGAATAAGATCTCTGTAACTTGAGATATCATCTTATCCATGCACATGTCGAATAAGATCTCTGCGACTTGGAGATATCATCTTATATCCATGCACATGTGGTTCTAGAACATGGAATATATAGCATATACTTGCCAAGTGATATAATTTTACCTTTGAGGATTTAGTTATTAACCAACTAATGATAATATTAGTCCAACATTTGCTAAATAATAGTTTCGTATCATGGGTTACCCCATCAGAGGGTGAAGATTGATCTTTTGGTATGTAAAGAATCTTTTGTCCTCGTATTAATCTTAAATCATAGTTTTAAGTGATAACTTTATTTTGTTTGCAAGCTAAAAATTAGATGAATAAATCTTCTTTTTTCTTGGCATCAAGGTTGGACCAATAGGATAAGACGCATCTAACGTGGATTTATTCATTTCATGAAATTTTGAAAACATTTCATGAACAAGTGTGAAGTGTCACTCTTCTTTAAAAAGAAACATTTTCAATTTCATAATACTGTAAATAGACGAGTACCCGCGCCTAGCGGCAACGGTATCTAGTTTTCTGCAAAATTCCAACGACTCATAAGCTTCTTTCAAAAAACTGTGTTTGTAGCGTTAAAGAATCATTTTCGAATAACTATAATACTGATGCGTGGTTGCATAGCAGCAGAAATATATAGTTTTCAAGAAAATTATGTGGAATCGATCTAAGTGTGGGAGTATATTTCTAATAGGATTGTTTTAACTTTTAAGTTATTAAGATTTTTGTAATAATAGATTCAAGCATTACAAAAAGCAGCGGTATTATGTAGTTGGCAATATTATATTGTAGTTTATAGGTATAGCCAACGTGTGTGACCGTATTTTCTTGTTTTGTCAGTAATGTAGGCAGTGGTAACTATTTTTTTTTACATGTGTAGCGTTTATTATTTGGTGTGTGGCTTTTAAACTTGTAACCTTACAAATTTAATATCACCATAATCAGATTATCTTGTACTATCAATTTGCATAGATATTTAAGCATTGTTCAAAGCTATTTGTTTGGGATACAAAAAATTGTCACTAAAGATAACAATACTATTTAATTTTTGTGATTCTAATAAACTTACATAACAGTATTGATATACCGGACAAAGGGCTATACAATATATATTAACTTTTAAAAGACGATTCATATATGCTAGTCTCTTAAGTGGTGCAAGACCAACATTTTTCAAAATAACATTATACAAATGACAACGTACATGTGTCAAAGCAAAATAAACAACAAAAAACTACAATTACTTGGTCTATCATTTTTCCAAATTTGTCACGGGTTCCACAACTACTTCATCATTTCTAATATAATTTTGTCAAATGTGAAACCTGGTTCGACCCGGGTGGTTCAATCGGTTGAACCGTTCCGGTGAAAAAAACAAGTCGATATAAATCGAGTCAACCCGACAGGTTGGGTAAAAAACAAGTTAAATTAAATCGGGTCAACCAGCCGGGTTTGAAGCGTCCCGGGTCAACTCAGTTTTCGACTTTTCACATTTTACTTTTTGGTTTTTCCTGATTCATCAGTTTGTATCGGGTTCAACGGGTCCTCTCTGGCTCGTTTTCGGATGGCTTTAATTGGTTAGCCGAATCGGTGGCGACATCGGTTCTCGGTTGAACACGTTGGTCCGGTCCGGTCCGATTTTCAAAACTATATGTAACATCAACTTGTTAGCTTGTATGAAGTTTTGTGTGTTTTAATAATTTGTATAATGTGTATAATAACATGTACTTTTCATTTTAGGGTGTTTTAAAAATATCATTAATTAGTGTGTTTAATCATTTTTTATTTTGGATTATGTTGTAACTTTTTAAAATTGTATGTTATGAAAATTTTATTGTAATTTTTAGTAAGGGGGTGTTTTAATTGGTTGTTTTTAATTTGGTAGATGTGCTTCTAATTGGTTGTATAATGTGAATAAATTATTGTACTTTTAAATAATGTGTAGTATATATAGATACATTTAGAATACAAATGAGTTTTGATTATAAGCATCATTATAAAGAAAACCTGGACTAATTAGCTCAACTAAATTAAGTCTTTAAGCCAAGGAAATATTTGGTAGGTGCCTCTATGCTAACTTACTTGTGTTTATTTCCACATATCAACGATGGCAGTACTTTTACGAATGCAAAACGAACCATAGAGAAGTTTAAAATTCCACTAGAAGAGATCAGAATGGCCATCTGTGCCGAAGATTTTGATAGAAGAATATCCTCCCAACCTCACCGTATGATGACCTACAGAGGAAAACTCATTGATCGCTGTAATGACCGCGAAGCTTTCTTCAAACACTGGAATTCGGAAGAGTATATTATCTTCAAAGACAGGATCCTAAATGAGCTTTTTCTTATTTCCAGCTTTCACCATGAAAATATCACCCCTTTAATTGGTTATTCGTTCGAAAGTGGTGAGTTAATCATAGTTTCGGAGTATGCAGTTAATGGAAGTCTTTATGGTAACCTCGAATACCAGTATATGGAAAGTAATTATCTAACATGGGCACAACGCCTAGAGATTTGTTTAGGCGCTGCTAGAGGACTCAAATACCTGCATTCAGGTATTGGGGAGCACAGAGTAATACATGGAGACTTTAAGAGCAAGAATATATTAATATATGACAATCTAGAACCCAAAATATGTGGTTTTGGTAACTCATTTCGGGTCCCCAGAAGTTACCCAGATACCAATGTTTACAAAGAGGCGCAGGGTAGTGAATATTATATGGATCCCATTTACCGTGAAAGCTACATCCCCAGGGTAGAATCAAACGTGTACTCGTTGGGTGTTGTACTCTTCGAAATCTTGACTGGTCTTCTGGCATGCAACCACCCTGTAGAAGATGAGGGAATAAGCATGATAAATTGGGTCCGACGCTACAATGACGAAATAGACAAGATAATTGATTATCGAATAAGGGATGAAATTGATGCTCGTTCTTTACATATGTTTAAGGATATTGCATATAAATGCATTAGTTTCAACATGAAGGATCGCCCTTCGATGAATCAGGTCGTCAAGAGATTGGAGGAAGCATTGTATATTCAAGTAAGTGTTATCACTAGTTATGTATGTTAAAAGATATATATCTACTAGAGGGGTCTCGGAAGGGTTTGCAATAGGTGCCGTCGCACAGGGCCTCCACTTATTAGGGGCCACATTTTTGTTAGTTTTGCATATAAATACGTATAATATTAAACATATACGAGTTATATAATTCAAGTTTATATGCCGTTTCTATTTAGTTTACAAGTATAACAAGGCCTATTTGTTGTTATATTGCCCACGGCACCTAAAATCACGAGACGGCCATGATATCTAGCTAGTTTCATAGACCGCAATGAAAACTATCTAATATTAATCAAATAATTTACTAAAAGTTAACTATGAATTTTAACTTTACCAAAAGCTTAAAGGCCAATCAAGTTTCTTATAGACTCTAAAGTGTCCGCATTGTCAAGTGCTGATTGCTTTAACATTTCATTTTCTTCCCACTTGAGGGGTAGATAATGAAATATTACCAGAAATCATGAAATTTATCAGAACTATTGCCTCTACATAATGTCTTGTTAATAACTTAATATATACATACAAAACTATTAAACATGTTAAGTAGAGGGATTTAAGTTCTAACAGAACCATCTTAACAGACCCACGGAGCTGCTTCTACCATTGCCAGAAAAGATCAAAAACTAGAAGATTTCCGAATTCCATTGAAGGACATCAACTTGGCTATCGGAGTAAAAGGTCAAGAAACTAGGATTGGAGATGGTGGATTTGGTGTTGTTTACAAAGGCCAACCCTCTGAAAGATGGCAAAACCGCACAGTTGCCATCAAATGCCTACGTCCAGATAGTTACCAAGGAGAACATGAGTTCCGCAATGAGCTGAATATGATTTTCAATTTCAATCATGAAAACATTATCCCTTTCATTGGATATTGTGATGAAGACAATGAGAAGATAATAGTTTACGAGTATGCTAGTAATGGTAGCCTAGACAGTCATCTCAGTGACAAGAATAAGAGAAGTTTCTTGACATGGGAACTTCGCCTGAAGATTTGCTTATGTGCAGCAAAAGGAATCGATTATCTTCACTCAGGTCTTGGGGAGAAGAACAGAGTAATCCATAGAGACATCAAGAGCGGTAACATATTATTGGATCACAATTTTTTAGCAAAAGTTTGTGATTTTGGATTGTCAAAATCTGGCCCCATAAATCAGCAACATACCCAAGTCTACACAAACGCTGCTGGTACCAACTTTTACATGGATCCAGTTTACCACGAAGGTGGCGTCCTCCGGAAACAGTCAGACGTTTATTCATTCGGAGTGGTAATGTTTGAGTTGTTGAGTGGAATGTTAGCTTATAATCGAAGAAGGTTAGAAGGTGGTAAACCAAAACCTCTCGTAAATATTGTCCGACGCTACTATGATTATAAACCAGACTTGATAATTGATCCCCTGATAAGGGATGAAATAGATAATCGCTCTTTTAATGCATATAGAGAAGTTGCATTTCAGTGCATAAGCTTCAATTCAAAGGAACGTCCTACCATGGAAATGATCGTGGATCGGGTTGAGGAAGCATTGGAACTTCAAGTAAGTATTTATTTCAGTCATCTATCTATGTATGTTTTGATTGATCCATTTCTCTGTCATCATATTCTAGTTTGAGTATAAAAAGTTATTACTTGCCTAATCACATAGCATAGGCAGTTCAACCGATAGCATCACGACATCATTTCAAAATACTTTTAGGAGTCCATGACTAGTTCTTTGCTATAACGGAAGCTTGTTGTTATGTCATATCATTTTTGTTAGCCAAAATAATTTATATGAATTTTTATAGTTCACGGAGTTGGGTATTCTGCAACACCTTACTTTCCAGATAATATTTGGATGAGCATGTCAAGTTTTTTTTGGGTAAAAGGTCAAAGACCCGGTAAATATATTACTCCAAAAAACGTTTAAGTACAAAGGATATGGGTGAATCCCATATCTCAGCCCGTTACATAGGCGGAAAGCTTACATAACAAGATACTTCCTATTCTCTATATAAGAAAATAAACCACTACTCAAAAGATAACATTAGACTCCTATGAAAACAAAATTACTTCCTACCAAGACCTTGAAGCTTGATACCATACGTGTCATAATAAGCATCCAAATTCCCTGGAAGATCGTAGACCTGATCCGCATAGTCATCATAATCATAGTCATCATAATCATCTTCACGATCATGACCACCACCAAATAGGTTCATTGACTCATCAAAAATGTTCACAACCTCTTCTACATCACTATCGGAGTCAACAATCTCTCCCACCTTAGAGAATGGGTTAACCCTCTTAGTAGAAGAAGTAGACGGAAAATCCTTTTTATTACGTGGATAATCAACCTTTTTAATAGGATTACCATCATCATCAACAAGAGTAGCTTTCCCATCAATAAGAAGCTTTTCAAACTCCCTAATTTTCTCAACAATCGGGGTATGACCAACCTCGTTAGCTTCCATTGAATCACTCACAAGCGGTTCTTGTGATACATTCCCGGTCTTAATAGACCTAACCTCCTTAGCTTCCATTGTACTACCAGAATCCACTACATCACTAGGAGTGCCACATTCATTAGTATCAATCATATTAAGTGCAGCAAAGGTTAGATGTAGCAATCTTCGTCCCACTCGTACCAGCCACTTCAGTGGCTTTCTTCTTTGTATTATCCACTTTCTTGGGGTCAGGGGGAGGCGCTTTAGGTTGATACCTAAACTTAGGACTCACACCAGGTTTAGTAAAACCTCCCCTACCTGGAACACTTTGACCACCATTCCTACCCTTATTCTTGTTATTGACAGTTTGAAAACTATCATTAACACTCTGTTTAGGCTGAGTATGAGGTAGAACAGATTTAGGACAATCAAGTAGTGTATGACCAAAAAGCTTACACGTATCACACCTTGGCGGTTTCCATTCATATTCAACCCGGATCTTTTCAATAGTAGAACCCGATCCATCCAGTAAGGGTATCTCAACACTATTGTCGACCTTAATACTTAATACTACCTTATAAGTTATAATTGATGGATACTGAATTAATAAAGTTGTTGGTTAGCCATGAACCTTTTATGTTATCGTAGTATGTTCAGTATACGTGTCTTACCATTCATCTGGTTCAACTGCATTTTTTTTGTCAGATAGCTAATCAACGGGCCTTAGCGAAAGGTGCCGAGCTAATTAATTCCTCCGGAGATCGTGGGGCGTCGATCACTCAAAAGCGTTGCATCTCTAGTTTCTTGGGAGGTTTAATTATGTTATGATTCATGAGATCAATAAGTAGTGGATCTTTTTGTAATTTTGAGTTGTATGAATTGTTTATTGGTTTTGCGTGTGCGTATCTAAGAAAACATTTCATTTAACATTCAAAACTACATTTTACCAAGATCTATGCAATTCACAATGCTAATTAATACAAACAAAGTTTGCTTAGATGAATACCTAGAGATCACATCCGTCCAATAGATTTCGGAAGCCCTCCGCCTTGCATAATATAGATGAATGGAAGAAAAAAAAATCATCAAAGATAACCCTCAAAATAGCATAAAGAAGTCACTCAAACCATGAAGAAAGGATATTAATGTAATGAAGATGATCAAATTTGCGATAATTTGCACTATTTTTCCCCATAGAATTAATGAACAAGAACTGGGCTAAACTTTTACATGCATGGCATCACACTAGGTTTAAAAAATGGGCTTAGATGGACATGACTTGTTTTGAAAACGTTTCCTCTAAAATATGAGCACCAAGTCCGCTTTGCGGCCCCTTTTTAAGGGGAAAAAAAATTAATTCACTTTTCAATACTTAATACACTGACTAAGGCACTAAAAAAGGGTCATGCATCTTTAAAAATCAACTATCCAGATGGTGTGACACCGGCCCGGGCCTCTAGTTCCTCCCCTGCTTAAAGTACATAACGTTGTTTATAGGAAGCATATCTAAAACTAAATTCCACTCTGAGTTCAAAATTGCAATTTTAAGCAAACCACATAAATCATTTATGTAAGGAAAATCTAGAAGTTAAAATTGTTGAAATGACCGTAGTCATTCGATTATTTTCATATAGATTAAATCTGTAGACATTAGCATGTTCTTTTTTAATTTATTGCATTTAATTTTATACACTGTTTAAATTAATTGGAGTTCTGAGATCAGGTTAGTTGGAGTTAGCAAATATCGTATTTTTTAAACGAATGGAATATACATTCTTTAAAAGTTGCGTATGTTTGAAGAAGTAAATGAATTGAAAATTTGGCATCATGGGAGTGATGCAAAACTCTGGGTTGGTAGTTTAACTGCCGCATTTTTTCTTATCATCATATCCATACAACAACATGTTTTGTCAAAAGGCATGTTTGGATTCCTTTAGGGAACATGCGGTTCATTGTAAAGAGCTCCTGGGCTTCAAGTACAAACACGATATGGTTAGAGACGTCCTTTTTGACGTATGTAGGCGTGTCAGGATCTCAGCCAAGAAAGAAGCACCTGTGAACTTTTTGACTAACCCGTTGGATGGAAGATCCACATTGAGACCGGCTAACCTTTTGGTTTTTGGATGGGTTGGAGGGTAACATGCTTGTGTGGATCTGATCGGGGTTTCTACTCTCGTGGGTTTGAGTAGTCGGGGCTTTACAGTCGACATGCTTCTTAGAAATCCGCCTTTTGCGAAGTGACAAAACCCGAGAAAGCATGCATTGAAAATCAACACGTGGTTATTCCTTTTGCATTCGCTATCTTTGGTTTCCTTGCACCCGAGGTGGTGGAGCTACTCAACAGAGTCCAACGTGTTATGAACAGTAATGTTATGAGACGCACATCCACAAACATTGTTTATAAACTAATTGGTTTTGCAATCTAAAGAAGGTTAGTGGTGTAGCTTGTTGCCCGGTTGCTAATTTATTAATCAAGGAGTTAGTTATATTTAAGTAAAATTATTTTAAATCCATTTAGAGACCATTGGATGCTGAATTGGCCAACACATGTCTTCATCACATAACGGACATCAAATCGTGTGAAAATCATGTGAAGTTAACTATGATTTTAGCTATGAAATGTTACCAGAAAGCATAAAATTTATCTGAACTTTTGCATCTATATAATGTCTTGTTAATATATACATACAAAATTATTAAACATGTGAATTATAGAGATTTAAGTTCTTAAAGAACCATCATAACAGACCCACGGAGCTGCTTCTACCATTGCCCGAAAAGATCAAAAACTAGAAGATTTCCGAATTCCATTGAAGGACATCAACTTGGCAATCGGAGTAAAAGGTCCAGAAACTCGGATTGGAGATGGTGGATTTGGTTTCGTGTACAAAGGCCAACCCTCTGAACGCTGGCAAAACCGCACAGTTGCCATCAAATGCCTACGTCCAGATAGTTACCAAGGAGAACATGAGTTCCGAAACGAGCTTAATATAATTTTCAAATTCAGCCATGAAAACATTATCCCTTTCATTGGATATTGTGATGAAGACAATGAGAAGATAATAGTTTACGAGTATGCAAGTAATGGTAGCCTAGACTGTCACCTCAAAGACAAGGACAAGAGACGTTTCTTGACATGGGAGCATCGCCTGAAGATTTGCTTAGGTGCTGCAAAAGGACTCGACTATCTTCACTCAGGTCTTGGTGAGGACAACAGAGTAATCCACAGAGACATCAAGAGTGGAAACATCTTAATGGATAACAATTTGGTAGCAAAAGTTTGTGATTTTGGATTGTCAAAATCTGGCCCCGTAAATCAGCAACATACCCAACTCTACACAAACGCTGTCGGTACCAACTTTTACACGGATCCAGTTTACCATGAAAGTGGCATACTCCGGAAAGAGTCAGACGTATATTCATTTGGAGTGGTTATGTTTGAGTTGTTGAGTGGAATGTTAGCTTATAATCGAAGAAGGTTAGAAGGCAGTAAACCGAAACCTCTCGTAAATATTGTTCGACGCTACTATGATTATAAACCAGACTTGATAATTGATCCCCTGATAAGAGATGAAATAGATAATCGCTGTTTTAATGCATATAGAGAAGTTGCATTTCAGTGCATAAGCTTCAATTCAAAGGAACGTCCTACCATGGAAATGATCGTGGATCGGGTTGAGGAAGCATTGGAACTTAAAGTAAGTATTTATTTCAGTTATCTATCTATGTATGTTTTGATTGATCCATTTCTCTCTCATCATATTCTACTTTAAGTATAAAAAGCTGTTACTTGCCTAATCACATAGCATAGGCTGTTCAACCGATAGCATCACGACACCATTTCAAAACACTGTTAGGAGTCCATGACTTGTTCTTTGCAATATCATTTTTGTTATGTCATATCATTTTTGTTAGTCAAGACTGATTATTGCTGTGGTTGTCAATAATTTTCTTAGTATTGTCGACCTGAATAGTTAATACTACCTTATGATTTATGGATCCTGAATTAATAAAGTTGTTGGTTAGCCATGAACCTTTTATGTTATCATAGTATGTTCAGTTTATGTGTCTTACCATACATTCATCTGGTTCAACTACATTTTATGTTAGGTAACTAATCAAGGAGACCTTAAGCAAAAGGTGACTGAGAGGTAATTCATCCGGAGATCGTTTAGCCAATCACGTGCAACGCGTTGCATCGTCAGTTTCTAGAGAGGTTTATTTTATGTTACGGCTCATGATATCAGTTAGCAGTGGAACTTTTGTAGCTTTGAGCTTTATGAATTGTTGGTTTTGTACTCTATATCTAAGAAAGCATTTCATTTACAGTAACATTCAAGACCCAAACTATGTTTTACCACGATCTATGCAATATACAATGCTAATTGATACAAACAAAGTATGTCTAGATGAACACCTAGAGATCACAACCGTTCCATAGATTTCCGAAGCTCTCTTCCTTACATAATAATTACGTAGTAATAAATAAGCCTCCTTGAAAACCAAAATATAGATGAATGGAAAAAAAAATAATCAAAGTTAAACCCCCAATATATCATAAAGAAGTCACTCAAAACAAGAAGAAATGAAGATTTAATGTAGTGAAGACGATCAGATTTCCGATAATACACATTATTTTTCCTCATAGAATTGATGAACGTGAAGTGTGCTAAACTTTTATACACATGGCATCAGCTTAAGCTTCAAAATGGGCTTCGATGGACATGACTTATTTGAAAATGTTTCCTCTAAATTATGTGCACAAGTCGGCCTGGCGGCCCCTTTTTAAGGGAAAAAGAAAAGAAAAAAAGAAGCTCAATTCACTTTTTATTTATTACTAATACACTGACTAAGGCACCAACAGAGTGTCGTGCATCTCGAAAAATCAAGTATGTATATATTAAAAAATAGAAAATATCACTACGAAGCAACTATCAAGGTAGTGTGATACCGGCCCGGGCCACTACTCTCCCCTGCTTAAAGAACATAACATTGTTTATAGGAAGTAAACCACATAAATCATTTATGTAAGGATTATTTTTATTTTTTATTTTTTATTTTTTTATTTTTAGAACGGCGATTGTATTAGAAACTACAAAGTGGCTAGAAGAAAATTACAAAAGATGGAATAGAGCGTTACACGAGTTATTAAACCACTCTACATGGTCTAAACAAGAATTTTTACTTCTAGAAGTAATCCAATTGAAAGACAAGAGCTTGATGTTTAGGAGATCTTTGCTAGGCCGCTTGTTGGAAAAGACAAATGTTATTCCTGAATCTCCATAAGCACCATAGTACCATACTGTGATTTGAACAACAGCATCAAAGAGCCTCTTTTGCTTTGTTGCAAAATGAGACTGGTCCACTAGGTGTATAGCATCATGGAGATTGTTAACTGAAATATTGGTGACGCACCACCGGTTTAAGATTAGTTTCCAAGTCTCAGTAGCAATATTACAGAACACAAATATGTGATCTTCCGTTTCAAGATCTTCATCACACATTGGACATCTCACAAAATCAAGTTTAACACCCCTACAGTCAAGATTAATTCTTGTAGGCAATCTCCGATATGATACCCGTCAAGTATTGATATTTATCTTCGATGGGACAACTTTGTTCCATCTAGTTGGCTGAGACAACATAGTATGAGACATATAAGTGATATGGACTCTCATTGCTTTAACCGAGAATTTTTTGGTGGGATCAATTGTACCCATGGATCTTTATCATTTGTGAGGTGTAAGTTGGATACGAGACTTACCAGGTTGTTGATTTCTTCAATCTCAGGGCAAGTGTGAACTTCCCTACGCCAAGCCCATTATTTATGTAAGGAAAATTTAAAAGTTAACATTGTTGATTTAACCGTAGCTAGTCATTCATTTTCAAAGACATCAAGTCTGTAGGCCTTTACGCATGTTCTCAAATTAGTTGAGTTATAAGATCAGGTTATTTGGAGTTAGCAAATACCGTATTTTATAAACGAATGGAATATTTATTCTTTGAAAGTTGCTTATATTTGATGAAATAATGAATTGAAAATTTGGCATAATGGGAGTGATGCAAAACTACGGGTTGGGAGTTTAACTGCCTGCTTTTCCTTCTTACCTACTGTTGGAAAATTTGGTCCACTAGTGGGATTAGTTCACACTTGGTTTTGGGTAAGAAGGTACAGAGTGTACATCCATGAGGTCTGGTAGTATTGGTTACTACTGTTAGTGTAGTAATTGATGGTTTCTGCTGGTAGTATACTGGTTCCTGCTGGTAGTGTATTGGTTACTACTGTTAGTGCAGTAACTGATGGTTCCTACTGCTAGTGTTCTGGTTCTGCTGCTAGTGTAATGGTTCCTACTGGTAGTGTTGCAGTGAATAATTTGTAACAGCTTTGACTCATTCAAGTGGTTGTTATGACTGCTTTATTACCACGTTTAATTGGTCATATAACCACCATTCCTATGATAATGGAGGCTTATTATGGATGATTAATTGGCAGTTAATCACACATAATGTCTATTGACTAGGAGTGAGTATTCTCTACTATAAATAGAGATGATCTTCATCAACTGAAATATACTGAAAATCATATTGATATCAGGAGAAACAAACTGAAAGCATAAACACTTATAAGTGTAGGGGTTATTGAATTGTGCCTAATTCTATAACTATATTTGGTCTTATCCCAAGTAGATATTCGTGTAACCCAGGCATTAGGGTCGAATAGTTTACTTTGGAAAGTGATAACACGATTCCAAGTGATATCCGGTAAACACCTGGTGGTATTTGCAGTTGCTACTGATTGTCTTATCCCTGTTCTGGGAGCCACACTCCAACAATCAAAGTAAACTATTTGTGATAATCAATGGCTGCTGCTGCAATGAAACACATGGCTTCAAACTTTGCCAAGCTTCATAAGTTTGAAGGGGTAAACTTTAGGAGATGGCAGAAGAAGATGCACTTCTTGCTTTCCAGCATGAGTGTGGTGTATATGCTAACCACTCCAATTCCTGATGATGGTGATGATGCTACTCTGGAGCAGATCAGGATGAGGAGCAAATGGGAGAATGATGACTACATATGAAGAGGCTTAATTCTCAATGGTATGTCTGATTCTCTATTTGACATTTATCAGAACTTTGAATCTTCCAAAGAACTGTGGGATTCCTTGGATGCCAAATATATGGCTGAGGATGCATCAAGTAAGAAGTTTCTTGTAAGTAATTTCACAAATTACAAAATGACTGATTCAAGACCAGTTATGGAACAATACAATAAACTTCTTGGTATACTTGGAAGGTTTACACAACACAATATGCACATGGATGAGGCTATTTCAGTCTCTTGTGTCATTGATAAACTCCCTCCTTCTTGGAAATATTTCAAGCATACCTTGAAACATAAGAAGGAGGAGTTAACTCTGGTTGAGTTGGGCAGTCATCTGAGCATTGAGGAATCTCTCAGGGTGCAGGATAATGACAAGCCAAAGAGTAGCAATGCTACTGGACCATCTGTTGTCAATATGGTGAAGCATAACAACTCCACCAGGTACAATAACAACAAAGGCAAACGTAAACTTCATGACAACACAAGGGCAGATCCTAACAAGAAGGCAACACCTACTTGTTGGAAATGTGGCAAATCTGGTCACATTAAAAGGGATTGCAAAGGTGTTAAGGTTGGTGGTAAAGCCAATGGATCAGGCACTAATGGTTCAGGGAGTGGTGGTTCTTCCAACTCACTGAAAGGTCAGAATATGTTTGATTAGTCTTTTCAGATTTATTATGTTACATATGTATCTGAATCTCATTATGTGCAGGATGATGATGTTGCGTGGTGGGTTGACTCTGGTGCAACAGTTCATGTATATAAAGATAGAAGCTGGTTCAAGACTTATGTGTTAGGATTTAGTAAATCCAGTAATTTAAAGTGTCGGTCACCTCAAGTATATGTAATCGTTAGAAAGCTTGTAGTCGTAGTAATCTAATGTTAGTTAGTATTTAGTTAAGCAACACCGTGGAGGACGGACGGGTCTTTACCCACTGTATTCCTGATCCACAGCCCGTAGGAGGCGTTTTATGTATGATACTATAAATACCCTCTACCTCCCAAGGTAGAGGGTTGAAGCTCATAATAATATTTTACTTTTTCTCACTAAGTTCCCAAACCTCTAAACTTTCTCTCTCTAAAACCTAAAGTGTACGCCTATTATTACCATGGTTTGATGCGTTTGTGAAATCCAATATGTTACAAATGGTATCAAGAGCCATGGTTTGATCATCTCTCTTACATGTTCTTGGATTTCTAGTGGTTTTATATGGTTTTTGGGTTTGAAAAAGTTTAGTGGTATTTGCATCATTTGGATCATTTCTAGCGTTAAAGTTTGAATTTTGATTGTACTTTCGTGTTTAGAATCATTGTAAGTGCTTGGGTTTTGATTTGGAAAGCTTGAATCACTGTGGTTGGGTTAGTTTTGGATTGAAAAGTGTTGTGTTTGAACTTTTCTAGCTAGCGACTTGAGTCTCGGAATAGTGTTCTTTGTAGCGACTTGTATCTATAATATTCAACGACTTGTAGTTGTTGTGGTAGAGACTTGAGCACTAGCGACTTGTCTTTTGAGACAAAGCGACAAATAGTATAAAGTAGTGGCTGTACCATTTCGGCTAGCGACTTGTCAATTTAGCGACTTGTCTTTACAATCTTCAGCGACTTGACTTTGTTGTGGGAAGCGACTTGTCATTTGAGACAAAGCGACATATAGTACAAATTAGTGGTCGTACTGTTCAGTCTAGCGAGTTGTTCTTTAGCGACTTGTCCACTTAGCGAGTTGTTACTTTAGCGACCTGTGTCTAGCGACTTGTGAGCCTAGCGACTTGTGAGCCTAGCGACTTGTGAGCCTAGCGACTTGTCCACTAAAGCGCCTTGTATACTTAGCGACTTGGTGACTTAGCGACTTGTCTTCAAGGTTTATAGCGACTTGGTTAATTGTTGTTTCTTATACGGTTTTCTGTTGATTTAGTAAAATCCTGTGAAAGAATTTATTTCCCGGTTTAATCATAGAGTTATAAAATCCCGTGAAATCTGTAATCATGTCTATCAACGTGCCTACAATCATCTCTTCTGTAGCTGAGGACATTCAAGCGGTGGATCAGATACTCGTCCACCCATGCTTGACAGGACTGACTATGACTCATGGGCTCAACAAATTAGGTTGTATTGTTTGGGAAAGGAAAATGGGGTCAACATTCTCAAATCAATTGATGAAGGACCTTATCAGATTGAGACTACAAGAGACACACTTGAAACTGCTGCAGATGGAACAGTGATCTTAGGTTTGGACAGACCAAAGACGTATGATGAGCTCAATGATAAGGAGAAAAAGAGATATGATGATGATATCAGGGCTTCAAACATTATACTTCAGGGTCTTCCAAAAGACATCTACAAGTTAATCAATCACAACACTGAAGCCAAGGCAGTTTGGGACTATGTCAAGATGCTTCTCTCTGGTTCCGAATTGACCAAAGAAGACAGGGAATCTCAATTGTATGATGACTTTGAGCACTTTAAGATGAAACCAGGGGAAAGTGTCACTGAATATTATGTGAGGTTCCAAAAGCTTGTGAATGACATGAGGAATATCAAAATGACTATGCCAAATATTCAGTTAAATTCAAAGTTTGTGAACAACATGAATCCCGAATGGCAAAAATTTGTCACTTCTGTCAAATTAACTAAAGGTTTGAGGAACACTAACTATGAGCAATTGTATGCGTTCGCAGAATGAGAGACATGCTATGTTTGAACGAATGATTCTTGAAAAGTTCAAATCTAATCAGGGAGAGGCAAGCTCATCAAATGACTCAACAGCATTCTACACAAATGTAGGTATCACCACCAAAGCTTCTCAAGTCATACCAACGGGTAATGGTAACTACAAGCTCATACCAGATCCAGCATATATGCCTCCAGATCCAAACACACTCATGGAAAACTTTATCAATCAATTATCTCTCATGGTTAGTCAAAATCTGAATTCCACTCCACACAACAACAATAACCTCAGAACAACATCCAATCCACACAATCAAGCTACTGTCAGAAATGGAAAGGTGGTGGTGCAGAATGTGCAAGGCAGACTGTATGAACAAGGGATGAATGGAGCAGGTTATGGTAATACTGGAGTAGGAGGAGGGTATGTGGCTAATCAGAATCGTGGAAGGAATGCAAATCAAGGACAAGGAAAGCCAATCAAGTGCTACAACTGTGGTGGTGAGGGACATATTGCAAGGAACTGCACATCTCCAAAATGTCCACAGAATGCAGAATACTTCAGAGACAAGATGTTGCTGGTGCAAGCTCAGGATAATGGAGCAGTTTTGGATGAAGAAGAATTGATGTTTCTTGCAGAAGGAAATGCCAAAACCTATGATGATGATGTGGATGAGCATCCAATTCAGGAAATAGGTCACAATCATCAAAATGCCTTTCAAGTTGCTGACTGTGATGCATTTGACTCTGATGTCGATGATGAACCTACTGCCCAGACAATCTTCATGGCTAGCATTTCACCAATGGTCTCTCCAAAAGTCTCATCATCACAGGCCGGTCCATCCAAAGAGTCAATCATTTCAGAGGTATTAAAACTATATGATGAATTTGATGAGCAAAAGATACATAACAAAGTACAATCACATGAAACTAATGAATCATATATTGATAATGTGGGTAATAGTAATATTGTCCCATATGATCAATATGTGATTCAAAGTGAAAGTGAGATCGTACCCAGTGATGCATCTTCTGCAGTCAATGATGACTATATTTTTGATGAATACACTGCATGTGCCCCTGATGATTCTGTTATCTCTGAACTGAATGCCTATAAAGAACAAGTTGTTGTATATGAACAACGTGCTAAGTTCGAATTGACCTCCCGTGATCAGGAAATGGATAACCAAATGCGTACAATTATTAGAAAAAGTAATTTTAGAGAAGAAGTGTTAAAACAAGAGTTAAACTCTTTACAAGAAAAGCTTTCTAAAACTGTTAAGCAAAAGCAAGAACTCCAAGATAATGTTAAAGTGCTTAAACAAGAATTTAATGCTAAGGAATCAAAACTCTTGAATGACTTTTCCGAACTAAAAACTTTGAAAAATAAACTTGAAAACAAACTGTACATACAAGGGAACAGCATTCAGACTGCTCACATGGTCACTAAGCATAGAGTTCTAAGTGACAAACATAGTGTGACATTAGTTGATGAACCAAACCCTGAAGCTTGTAAGAAAGCTAGAGAAGCTCAGAAGATAATCTAGGATGGCAATGAAATCCTTAAGCCTAGGCAGAAACCTAGTTGCGCTGAGTGCACTGAGGAAGATAAGCAATTAGAAGAAGTAACTAGAAAGAAATTGGATAAAAAACTTAAGAGCCCTTCATGCATGAAAAACAACATCAGTTTTAAAACACCTAACTATGCTAAGGAAAATTGGATTGCCTTTAACATGTTTAGACCTCAAACACAGCTGACCCCAGAACAAATTTTTTGGAAGAAAGACATGGATAAGCAAAAAGCAAATGTACTAGTTGAAACAAACACTCCCCTTAGGAAAGTGCCTGCAGCTACTGTGTATCCTCCGAATACACCAATGCACTTAGTTTCTAGAACTATTTCCACTAATAGCAAGACCTTAATCAGCCTGTATGTTGTTTATCAATTATTCGTTGATTTTGAGAAGACATGTAAGAGGAGAATCACACCTACAGGATAATGAAGGGAAAGGGTTTTGAGCAAACTAAAGAATGTTATTTAACTAAGGTCATACCTTTCTTTAAACAATTAAAAGGTCAATTTGAGAGTCTTCAAAAGGGGATAAACTCATATATTAAAGAAATGGAAAAGGAATTTGATGCAATGATAGTTGAGGTCAATGATTATGAACGGAACTCAAATATAATGAAATTGAAAGGAAGAATCTGCATATCTTAAATGAGAACTTAGTATTAAGCTGTGTGGCTCAAGATGTGTTTTATACTGTTACTAAGCATTCTATTACCGCTTCTCAATTTCATGAATTATCTGTTGCTTTGAAAGTTTCCCATGATCGTGTCATTGAGCTTGAAAACAAAAACTCGAACTAAATGAGAAAATTGATCAGGATGATCACGATAATCTGGTAAAACATTTTTCTAAGCTATAAGTTGAACATTTTAATTTGCAACTAAAATATCAACATCTCAAAGAAAATGTCAAAACCTCAAACATCAAGACATCTTCAAATGTTCCAGAGTTTGATGCAATTTTTGAAATAAACAAACGTGACGAACAAATTCAATCTCACTGTAACACGATCAGAAAGTTGAAAGCCCAAATTTCACAATTAAAGGGTGAAAAAAACAATGTGAATGGTTCCCAAATGCCTCCTCCTTTAGATTCTCAATTTTCTCAAAAATTTCATCTTCAAAACATCATTAATGTATTGCAACAAGAAAATGAGAGTTTTCTAGAAGAAAATAAAAAGGTCAAACGACACTTCAAAGAGTTATACGATTCAATGAAAGTCACTCGTGACAAAAACAATGAAAAAATAACTTCTTTACAAAAGGAAATTGAGAATCTGAAGAGTCACGTAAAAGGGAAAATGCCACTTGTCTTTAATGAGAATGTTGCATCAAAGTCATCTGGAGACTCTAAATATACTGTGACTGTTAAATACATTCCTCCTTATCTTAGAAATAACGAACTTGTGTTTCATAACTATTTCTCTCATCTTAAGGATAGTCTAGAATGTCTCCGTGAGATTGTAGAAGAGGATTACATAAATAAGCCAATTGATAGTGAAATTAGGTTTGTTTGCATTCAGGCCAAACGATCTCAAGAGCTGTTAGAATGTTTAAAAGCAACATGTCCTAAATCCTTTTGTGAGAAAAATAAAGCTGTGATGCCTTGTTCTATGCCCAGTATTAAGAAAGTGAATTTTAATGTGCCTTCAAGTAGCTCAGATCCCAGCACTTCTACACCCAGTATTAAGAAAGTGAATGTTAATGTGCCTTCAAGTAGCTCAGATCCCATCACTTCTAAACCTGTAATGCAAAAAGTAGCAAAACCAACTAATGTTCCCATTCCCTCTACAGGAGTAAAAAGTGACACCAAAGCGAGCAGGTCAAAGCCTCAAGGCAACACAAAGAATGATAGGACCTTGCAAACTAAGTGTGTTCAGTGGAAGAGAGTAGAAGACCACCCTAGGAATATTAAGCTCGAGTTGAATAAAACGAATCGTGTTGATTCTAGTATTAGCTTTAAGCGTACTGTAATTAATTCGAATTCTGCTACTATTTTCAAAACATGTAATGAATGTTTGATTTCTGGTATTAATCATGAATGTGTTGTGAATGAGATGAGTAATACTGAAAAATCTCCTGTTAGAATGGTAAACACTAGACAACAGGGTAAAAACGCCAGAAGACCAAGGAGGAAGAGAGCTAGAAAACATTGGAAACCAACAGGAAGAAAATTTAGTAATGTAGGTTACCATTAGATTCCTACTGGCCGTAAATTCAATCTAAGTGAGTCGTGCCCTAAATTAACTAGAACAATGCCCATTAGGAAATGGATGCCCACTGGTAGAACTATACCTTTAAAAAGTGAACATACTTTGAATAGGTCTAATGCGCACACTAGTACTGCATCTATCCCTATTGATTCCATTGATTCTACTTCTGATGTGGGTGTTCCAATCACTGTTACTAACCAAATGGAACCCATTCTTGCATGGGGATCCCAATTATCCAGTTATCCATTTTGTCTGTGTTCAACTGCAGATCGTTCAAATCGTTACGTGGTACTGGACTCAGCCGTTCCAAGCATATGACTGGAGATCGCTCGCGGCTCATGAACTTCGTGAGTAAATTCATCGGGACTGTTAGATTCGGGAACGGCCATTTTGGTGCTATCATGGGTTATGGAGATTATGTTATTGGCGATAGTGTAATATCCAGGGTATATTATGTTGAAGGTCTTGGTCATAACCTGTTTTCTGTTGGTCAATTCTATGATTCTGATCTAGAGGTGGCTTTTAGAAAACATACTTGTTTCGTTAGAGAACTTGATGGTGTGGAACTATTAAGAGGAACACATGGTTCAAACCTATATACAATCTCTATCGAAGATATGATGAAGTCTTCTCCAATATGCTTGTTGTCAAAGGCTTCGAAAACAAAGTCATGGTTATGGCACCGTCGTCTCAATCACTTGAACTTCGGCACCATTAATAATCTTTCCATAAAGGACCTTGTAAGAGGCTTACCCAGATTAAAGTATGAAAAAGATCATCTTTGTTCAGCATGCCAATTGGGAAAAAGCAGGAAATATGCCTACAAACCCAAACCCGCAAACTCAGTTATGGAAGTTCTTTATACTCTTCACATGGATTTGTGCGGACCTATGAGAGTGCAAACGATAAATGGGAAGAAATATGTTTTAGTCGTTGTTGATGACAACTCTCGATTTACTTGGGTTTGAGGACAAAGGATGAAACTCCATATGTCATCATTAAACTTATCAAATAGCTGATGGTTCGACTTAACAATACTGTTAGAATTGTTCGAACAGAAAATGGCACGGAGTTCGTTAACAAAGACTTAAGTCAATTTTATGAAAGTATTGGAATCAGTCATCAAAGAAGTGTTCCACGTAAGCCTCAACAGAACAGTGTAGTTGAAAGACAAAATCGGACCCTTGTTGAAGCTGCAAGAACAATGCTAATTTACTCAAAGGTTCCAATGTTTCTCTGGTATGAAGCCATTGCCACGCTGCTACACCCAAAATCGTTCCCTCATACACACCACCCATGGAAAAACTCCATACGAACTTGTCCATAAACGAAAACCTGATCTCTCCTACCTTCGTGTATTTGGTGCTTTGTGTTATCCAACGAATGACGGACAAGACTTAGGTAAATTAAGAGCTAATGCGGACATTGGAGTTTTTGTGTGTTATGCACCAAACAAGAAGGGTTACCGAATCTACAACAAAAGAACTCGAGATATCATGGAAACTATTCACGTCACGTTCGATGAGCTGTCTGGGCAAATGGCTCTAGGACAATCAAGTTCTGGACCCGCATCACAACCTTCATTAAGTAGTCCCATTAGTTTCTATCTTGTACATAATCCCTCACCAGCAACTCCATATGTACCCGCTTAAAAAGATGATTTGAAGAAATTGTTTGATCCAATGTTTAATGAACAGTATGAGCCTATTGCTAATGATCAGACAAATCCATCAACATAAGCTGCCCCTATCCCAGTCAATGTAGACAACCCTTCAGTTTCCATGTTAGTGAGTCAAGGTGTGCCTTCTGCTGATCACTCATCCTCATTATCAAATCCTCAATCATCAAGTGTACATCATGGAAATGTTACTGAAGCTACCGATGAAGAAAACCCTTTTGCCACTCTAGAAGATGCACCGTTTGAAAATATTTTTGCCCCTGATCCATCATCAGAACCATCCTCATCAGGGGAAAACAACTCTGCTACCTCGGTTCTTCAACCACAACCACACGAGCATTTCAGAAAATGGACACACGATCATCCACTGGATAATATCATAGGGAATCCCTCTCATCCGGTACCCACCAAAACAAACTTGCAACAGATGCCTTATGGTGCTTCTTCAATTCCATACTGTCAAAAGTCGAACCCAAAGATGTCAAAACCGCAATGTCAGAGGACAGTTGGTTCAATGCAATGCAGGAAGAAATTCATGAGTTTGACCGACTTGATGTTTGGGAATTAGTACCAGCCCCTGAGTGTGCTATGATCATTGCTCTGAAATGGATCTTCAAAGTGAAACTTGATGAGCATGGGGATGTATTGAAGAACAAAGCAAGACTTGTTCCAAAAGGATATCGTCAAGAGGAGGGTATTGACTTTGAGGAATCATTTGCTCCAGTTGCACCTATTGAGGCAATCAGAATCTTCTTGGCTAATGCTGCTAGTAAGAATATGGTGGTTTATCAAATGGATGTAAAGACTGCCTTTCTTAATGGAGATCTGAAAGAAACCGTGTACGTCAATCAACCAGAAGGTTTTGTGGATCCTGATCGTCCTACTCATGTCTATCGCTTAAAGAAGGCACTTTATGGTCTGAAACAAGCTCCAAGGGCATGGTATGATACTCTGTCAAAGTTCCTCTTATCTACTGGATTCAGCAAAGGAGCAATGGATCCCACATTGTTCACTAGAAAGTTAGGAAAACACTTAATTCACATTCAAGCATATGTAACGGGCTGAGATATGGGACTTCACTCATATCCATTGTATTTAAACATTTTTTGTGGTTAATATATTTACCAGGGTACAGGATTACTCCCCTTTACCAAAAAAAAAATCTATGGAGATGATATTATTTTTGCCTCGACCGACCCTACTGAACGTGACCGTTTTTCAAACGAAATGGGTTCCAAATTTCAAATGTCTATGATGGGACAAATGTCATTTTTCTTGGGATTACAAATTTCACAAAGTCCCGGAGGCATTTTTATCAATCAATCTAAATATGCTAATGAAATTTTAAAGAAATTTGGATTTGATTCTTGTGACCCTGTTGACACTCCCATGGTGGAGCGTAAAAAACTGGACGAGGACCTTTCAGGGATCATGGTATACCAGACTAAATATCGTAGTATGATTGGGTCCCTGATGTACCTTCTTGCCAAGAGACCGACATTTGCGTTGTATGCGTGTGTGCTAGATACCGTGCTAAGCCTACCAAAAGCACCTTGAACGGTTAAACGGATCTTTTTGTATCTCCAAGGAACCATCAACATGGGACTTTGGTACCCGAAGGACACCGTTATGTCACTAACACCTATGCAGGATGCGACCATGCAGGATGTCAAGATACACGTCGAAGCACGTCAGGAGGTGCTCGGTTTCGGGTGAAAAACTTGTGAGTGGTCTTCAAAGAAACAAATGAGTACTTCTATATCCTCTACAGAGGAGGAATACATAGCCATGTCATCTTGTTGTGCTCAAATCCTATGGATGAGATCCCAATTATCTGACTATGGCTTTGAATTCAACAAAATCCCTCTGGATTGTGATAACAAAAGTGCCATTGCTCTCTCATGCAACAACTTTCAACATTCAAGAGCAAAGCATATCGACATTCGACATCATTTCATCGGGGAGCAAGTGGAGAACGGTGTGGTGGAACTTTATTTTGTGAGGACCGAATACCAATTAGCAGACATCTTCACCAAAGCTCTTCCTCGAGAACGTTTTGAGTTTATCCTCCCGCGACTTGGTCTAAAAAGTCTACAACCAGAAACACTCCAACGTCTTCAAGAGGAAGACGAGGAGTAAAAGTTTTTCTTCATCCTTCTCTTGTAAATATTTATTCAAAAAAAATATACAAAATTACGAAACCAACAAAAGGCAAATTGAAAAATATAAAACTTTCAAAAATCCATAAAAATTTGAAAAACTCGAAAAATTTCAAAAAATATTGTCATTTTGTCATTTTTTTCTTGATTTGATAATATCTACGGTCTTTGTGTTGTCATTCAAAGAGTGACACGGGTCTTTAGATGTTGTTCGAACGTACATAAATCGATTAAAAAAATTGAGAAAGTAAAACCAAGGTTTATAGTCATTTCTGTCTATAACGCGTTTTTAAAAGAAAGAACAGAGCCATGCTTAATCTTATTTTTCAAATCTCATGCTCTGATTCTAAAAACAAATGTTTGTCACCAAAAGACAAATGTTTCCTTCACAAATATTTTTCCTTCTATAAATTCTTCTGAAAAATATTTGTTATCTAATGAAAACCAAAAAGCTTTGAAAAATAACTCGGACTCAATTTTTGAAAATCATCTGGACTTTACATTTGTCAAAATCTCTATCTCTCAATCAACAACTTCTGTCATTGATTGAGGGGGAGAATGATTTCAATTAAATCAAAAGGTTATTTGTCACACAATTAGTTCAGACCAAGGCTAATTTCATGTTTTCAAAAGATACTCAAGCATGTTGAATCTTTGGAGTTTAAAGTCTCAGATTTGATCCTTATCGGTTAAATGTTTTCATAAGCAAGTCACAATTCTCCTCAAAAGCTTTCAAAAACAATTTAAATCTATAGAGATCACAAATCTCAAATGATTTGAAAATTGTGATCGGAGGAGAATTTGTGATTTAAATTGGATTTAAACTGATAATTCGATAAATGGTTTTATAAGTGATTAGCAAGCTCTCCTCCCTTCATGTGCCAAACGATTTCAAATTTTCCATGCACATGCTAAGGGGGAGCATCTATCTCAAACCAAAAAGGATTGAAACGTGATTGATTTGTTCCAAAGTGCAGGTTTTCCCTTAGATGTGCAAAACACTTTCAACTCTCGATGCACATATTGAGGGGGAGCAACCTGTTGAAAACCACATCCTTTCCCAAAAAAATTACCTTTAACAAAGTATTTAAAAATACTAATTTTGATTTGGAAAGTGATGTCGATATTTTTAGAAAATGTTAATCAATAAATTGAATTCTTCCTCTTGGCTCCATGTGCCAAAAAAAATTTCAAATATATAATGCACATGTTGAGGGAGAGCCCTTTTTCTGAAATATCAAAAATAATTCAGGTATAAAATGCTTTGATAATATATCACAAGTATCTGGATTGATTTTCAAATAGTTTTCAATTGGTTCCAATGGCATATGAACAATACCAAAAAGACCGACCAATTTACTTTATGCTTGGAGTTATAAGGATGGTTAGGTTAGGTATTCGTTCCCACGATCCCGCCAGAGCCGGAGGGATTTACCCAGGGACAATCCACTAGATAGTGTAGAGTCCTTAGGTATGATGAAAAAAAGGAGAAAAGTGAGATATGGGAAGAGTGCGGACTGAGATAGAGATAGAACTGGAATAAACCCAACAAGGTTCTAGTTATGAAGTCTCGGTAAGCACTGAAGGGGTTGAAGAATGAAAAAGAAATGAATGTGAAAAAGGGTGAAAAGAAATAGCCCTCCAATAATTCAACCTTAGGGCAGAAACCGGGTTCAATACATATGCTACTGGTGGTTGCTAAGGTAACACCGGCATTGAAGACAAGACGTCATGGACCCAGTAACGCACTGCACTAAACTTCCCAAGCTACTCAAGTTCCTCTTAAAAGGACTTTTTTCATTCTCACGGGGAACCTACATTATCTATCGACTCTCTCTTAGAGATGGTTGATATTGAACAAGGAGATCCTCTCCCTAGTCTCCGGCATAGGAACCAAATGTGCACTATTGAGTCTAGAGCCACGAGATCATCAGTAAATCTCATTAGGACACTATCAATGAAGACTCTCTGTTTCACACAATGTGGAAAGAGAGAATATATTTTAAGAGTCCTACGCATTATCCTTGTGGTATTTCCAGAACATCTGAGTGATATGTAAATATATTCACAATGAAGATGGAAAGTCTTCTAGAGCCAACATCAAACAAGCTCTTGGTTGGTGGCATGTGAGATCTATCCAATAGATCAAACATGTGACAACTAGATTGAAACAATGGGGCGATTCATTATTGAATCAACCTTGGTCCAGGAAATGGATTGACGGATGCCTTTGAAAAACCGGTCATTGTGCTTAAAATTATTTTCTCTAGCATATTGACTGTGTATTAATATTTCAAAATTAAAAGGTGTTTATGATTGATAATTGATTTTCATTAAAACCTTTGTTGTATTGCAAAAACACTTTATTGAGCAGTACACGATTGTTTTTCAAATCTCTTTTCATCAATCGGTGAATCTCAAGTTATTTGGTTCACTCACTCGTGTTGTCTTCTTTGAGACGTTCGGTTTGACAACGGCTAGAGCATTTGCGAAACCCTCGCCAAGGAGATTCTTCGAATTATACTTGATGACAAGTACTCGTATCGATCAACGGAAACGGTGGGCGTGTACCTCAATTCGACGAAAGTGGTCAAAGACATTTTTCTTGCGCTTTATTGCTAATCTTGTGTGTGGTACACCCACCGCTAAATGCGGTGATCGAATTGAGAGGTCAATCCATTGCCGCATGCTCACACAACACATTCATCTCTAAAGAAATCATGATAAATACATCAATGACTCTGATATTCCCACTCCATGCTTCGCTACGCCTGCAAATATCATGAATCAACTAAAGCTTCCGCTACTCTGATAAGAAGAAATCATGATCCCGAATGTGAGCATGTCGGTCCAAAAGTCACAACATCACATAATGTCAACACTACAAAGGAAGAGTCAGAGATTTATGGTAGCTGATGATCTCAAAGCTGGCTCAATACTCATTATCACGTGGATCAGTTAAAGACCTCCACTTGGATTAACCAAACATGGAAAACATGAAGAATCAAAGACTACGGGCTACAGAGCAAAGAACACTAACAAGAATCCAAGAACAATCTTAATGAAATATTTGTTTGTATTCAATGTAAGTTGAGGTAACCTCCCTTAGGGGGAGATTGTTAGGATTTAGTAAATCCTGTTATTTAAAGTGTCGGTCACCTCAATTATATGTAATCGTTAGAAAGCTCATACTCGTAGTAATCTAATGTTAGTTAGTATTTAGTTAAGCAACACCGTGGAGGACGGACAGGTCTTTACCCACTGTATGCCTGATCCACAGCCCGTAGGAGGCGTTTTATGTATGATACTATAAATACCCACTACCTCCCAATGTAGAGGGTTGGAGCTCATAATAATATTTTACTTTCTCTCACTAAGTTCCCAAACCTCTAAACTTTCTCTCTCTAAAACCTAAAGTGTACTCCTATTATTACCATGGTTTGATGTGTTTGTGAAATCCAATATGTTACATTATGAGTCACTTTCTTTACCCAAAAAATACATTATGAGTCACTGAATGATGGTTCTGTTCTTCACATGGGAAATGAGTCAACAGCCTTGGTGCATGGTTGTGGTTGTGTAGATCTTAGATTTAGTTCTGGAAAGATTGTAACTTTGTTTAATGTTATTCATGTTCCTGATATAAGGAAGAACTTGGTTTCAAGAAGTATTTTGAATAATCATGGATATAAACAAGTTATTGAATCTGATAAATTTGTTCTTTCTAAGAATGGTGTTTTTATAGGTTTTGGCTATTTATGTAACCAAATATTCAGGCTTAATATTGCCACTGATAGTGTAAATTCAGCCTTTGTAACCACCACTGACCTGACTGACTCAACCCTTTGGCATGCTAGACTTGGCCATGTAAACTATAAAAGGATGCAAGATTTGTCTAAGGATGGGTTAATCCCAGCATTTGACATGGACACTGAAAAGTGTTAGACTTGCATGTTGACCAAAATCACCAAGAAACCTTTTCAGGGTGTTAGTCGTGAGACTAAGCTCTTGGAGCTAATACACAGTGACCTGTGTGACTTGCATGCCACTCCTTCTTTGGGGAATAAGAAGTACTTTGTGACATTTATTGATGATGCTTCTAGGTTTTGTTATCTTTATTTGTTACATACTAAGGATGAAGCATTAGATAAATTCAAAGTATTTAAAACTGAAGTTGAATTGCAACTTGGGTCCCTGTTCAAAAGATTAAGGACTGATAGGGGAGGTGAGTACATGGATACTCTGTATTTTCAGTCTATTGGTATAATCCATGAAACGACTGCCCCCTATACTTCTCAAAAAATGGCATTTCGAAAGGAAAAACAGGGTTCTGAAGGAGATGGTTAATTCCATATTGTCCTATTTAGGACTAAGTCAAGGGTTCTGGGGTGAAGCTATGTTAACAGCTTGCTATTTATTAAATAAGGTTCCCAACAAAAGGAACAAGGTTACCCCTTATGAACTCTGGACTAAAAGGAAACCCAACCTGAACTATCTTAGGGTTTGGGGTTGTAGGGCTGTTGTAAGACTCCCTGATCCAAAGTTGAAAACTTTGGGTGAAAGAGGCATTGATTGCATCTTTGTTGGATATGCCGAGCATTCCAAGGCTTTTAGGTTCTATGTTATTGAACCTAATGAATATGTTTCAATTAACTCCATAATTGAATCAAGGGATGCAAACTTTGATGAGAATAGATTCTCATCGGTCCCTAGACCAAGTCAGAGGATTCCTAATGGAACTCATGACACTGTGTATCGAGAGGTCCCGATGAAGAACCATCAGTGGTCCCCGATAAGGTTGTGGTTCAACAACCTGAACACGTGTTCGTGAAGAGCAAAAGGGTCAGGACTCCAAAGTCATTTGGACCTGAGTTTGAATTATATTTAATTGAAGGAACAAGGGATGAGGTCTCTGACCAATACTCCTATTGCTTCATTGTTGAGGATGATCTAAAGACATTTGAAGAAGCAATGAAGTCCCAGAATTTGCCTTCTGGAAAGAAGCAATCAATGATGAGATGGATTCCATCATGGGCAACAACACTTGGGTGTTGATTGATCTACCACCTGGTTGCAAACCTCTTGGTTGCAAATGGATTTTCAAAAAGAAAATGAAGGTAGATGGAACTATTGAAAAGTTCAAGGCTAGACTAGTCATTCAGGGCTTTAAAAAAAGTCAGGAATAGACTATTTTGACACTTACGCTCCTGTAGCTCGTATCAGTACCATAAGACTGGCGATTGCTTTGGCATCAATTCACAATCGATTATTCATCGATGGATGTGAAAACGCTTTCTTGAATGGTGAATTGGATGAGGAGGTTTATATGAACCAACCTCGGGGCTTCATCTTGCCTGGCAATGAAAACAAGGTGTGTAAACTGATTAAGTATCTTTATGGACTTAAGCAGGCACCTAAGCAATGGCATCAAAAATTTGATGAAGTGGTTATGTTCTTAACCAGTCTAACAAATGTGTATATAGCAAATTTGATGAATCTGGTAAAGGAGTCATCATTTGCCTATATGTTGATGACATGTTGATATTCGGCACTGACCAAAATCAGGTTGACCTGACAAAAGAATTTTTGTCATCAAGGTTCTCCATGAAGGACATAGGGGAGGCTGATGTTATCCTTGGTATAAAGACTAAACATGAAAGTAAAAGAATTTCTATCTCTCAGTCTCATTATATTGAGAAGGTGTTGAGGAAATTCAATACTTTGATTGTACTCCAGTGAGTACACCTATGGATACTTGTGAGAAGTTGATGCCTAATAAAGGCAAAATTGTATCTCAACTTGAGTATTCTAGGTAATTGGTCACGATGTATGTCATGACTTGTACAAGACATGATATTGCTTTGTAGTGGGTAAACTAAGGTATACTAGTAATCCTAGTGCTTATCAATCGGCAAGAAGTTCAGAGGGTACTGAAGTATTTGAAGAGAACTATGGATTATAGTCTCTCATATATTGGTTATCCATCAAGTATTGGAAGGATACACCGATGCAAGTTGGATTAGTAACACCAAGACAATTCGTCTATCGGTCGGGTATTCCTACTTGGTGGAGGTACAATTTCTTGGGCATCCAAGAAGCAAACTTGCATCACCAGTTCAACAATGAAATCTGAATTTGTGGCCTTAGTAGCTGCTGGTAAAGAAGCTGAATGGTTGAAAAACTTGCTTCTTGTGATTCCATTGTGGCCTAAACCTATAGCATCTATTTTTATCCGTTGTGACAGTGCAGCTACACTGGCAAAGGCTTATAGCCAGATGTACAATGGGAAGTCAAGACACTTAGGTGTGAGGCATAGCATGATTCGTGAGCTTATCATGAATGGGGTGGTATCTATAGAGTTTGCTATATCTCAACAAAATTTAGCTGATCACTTGACGAAGGGATTAGCTAGATACTTGGTTATAAAGTCTGCTAAAGGGATGGGTTTAAGTCCAACTTAGTCACTGAATGCTAGGACACCCAACTCCCTCCTAAGGAAACTTGGGAGCTAAGTTCAATGTGGAAAGTGAACATTCATTGATGGAGCACATGTTTTATATACATCCCAAGGTTGTGCTCGGAACCTGCTGAAAGGAGGATGAAGTCTTTACTTCTTCATGGTTAATTTTCTTTGAAAAAGAGCTTGGCAGGAGCATGAATAAAGAGGAACCACCTATGTAAATGTTGAAGTTTTGCCGCTTCAGGGAGCTATGGACTTTGGCTCTTACAACTTTTATGAATTTGGATATGGACACATGGCTTGTATAGTGTCAGGAGCTGTTAAGTGTTTGAAAACTTGTGTGTATTTTACCTTCAGGTATTCAAATGGGTTGAAGGGTTCAATTCTTAGAACACCCTGATTCTCGAATATTTGAACGTGTAATTTACTAAGATGGAAATTCAATCCTTAGGATATTTTCGTTTATGCACATGTTTTGTTTGATGTTTGTTTTTCTTGAAAAGGAAGTGAACTAAATTTGGGGAGGATTGTTGGAAAATTTAGTGCACTTGTGGGATTAGTTCACACCTGGTTTTGGGTAAGGAGGTATGGAGTGTACACCCATGAGGTCCCTGAACACCCTGACTCAATAGTGGCCTGTTCCTGCTGGTAGTATTGGTTACTACTGTTAGTGTAGTAACTGATGGTTCCTGCTGGTAGTGTAGTGGTTCCTGCTGGTAGTGTATTGGATGCTGCATGTAGTAACCGATGGTTCCTACTTGGTAGTGTTCTGGTTCCTGCTTCTAGTGTAATGGTTCCTACTGGTAGTGTTGCAGTGAATAATTTGTAACAGCTTTGACTCATTCAAGTGGCTGTTATGACTGCTTTATGACCACGCTTAATTGGTCATATAACCACTATTCATATGATAATGGAGGCTTATTATGGGTGATTAATTGGCCGTTAATCACACATAATGTCCATTGATTAGGAGTGAGTATTCTCTACTATAAATAGAGATGATCTTCATCAACTGAAATATATTGATATCAGGAGAAACAAACTGAAAGCATAAACACTTATAAGCGTAGGGGTTATTGAATTGTGCCTAATTCTATAACTACATTTGGTCTTATCCCAAGTAGATATTCGTGTAACCCAGTCATTAGGGTCGAATAGTTTACTTTAGAAAGTGATAACACGATTCCAAGTGATATCCGGTAACCACCTGGTGGTATTTGCAATTGCTACCTATTGTCTTAACCCTGTTATGGGAGCCACACTCCAACACCTACTTGGGCAGACAAGACATGATACCTATAGTTATGGGTCATAATTCGCGTCTTAAACTAGTTCTATGTTTAAAGAAAAACTATTATAATGACGGGAAATTTTCTATAACAAATGCTTAACTTTTAATTCATCCCTTGGACCTTAGAGGGTGTGAAAATGCCGCAAAAACAACTAAAAAGTATCTAGTAACAAATGGTTTGTGACTAATGTCACTAAAATATGCTAGGCTTCATATTCAATTCATGATAGGTTCAAGAAATGAATGAAGTGATCACGACAACTTCTTAATAAGCAGTCTGGTAAGATTAGCCTTCTAAAAGAAGACTTGTCCTATCTTCTAGTTTGGATTAAGTTACATGATGTCTCGATTGTTGCTTATTCTTCAGATGGTTTGAGCACTATTGCTTCAAAGGTTGGTACTCCTATGCTTCTTGATTCGTATACTAATGAGATGTGTTTGGGATCATGGGGTAGAAATAGCTATGCTAGAACCTTGATTGAAATTAACTCGACTAATGAATTTCATGATAATTTTATTGTTGTTGTCCCTAATCTCAAGGGAAATGGTTATGCGAAACATACAGTTCATGTTGAATATGAATGGGAACCTCCTAGATGTACTAATTATGTTTAGTATATGGCCATCTTATTGAAGAATGTCTGAAAGCTACTCCAAAACGTGTACCTACTTTGATTGACAAGGGTAAAGGGCCAAAATCCGGTACTAAAAATGTGCTTCAAATAATGGTTTTACGATGGTCCCTATCAAGTGAAAGGGTCCCATGTATAAGCGGGTGTTTGGGATTTCAAAAACTAAGAAAATGAAGTATCGGTCGGTTCCTCCTAAGAATACAAAGGCTTCTCCTCCTAAAGACTCTATTAAGGAGGCGTCTACGTCTGAACAACCAAGCAAGAATGCTGAAGTGGTTAACACGTCTAATGCTTTTGATGCTCTTGGTGATTTGGATGAGGAATCTATGGTTAGTAAAGATTTGGATTTTGAATAATGAATTTGGGGACATGGATAAACAGGCAAGTGCTACTATTAATTCATTTGGTACTCAAAGTACTACACCTCTTGTTGAAAAGATCAATAAGCTTGAAAGTCAAATAATTGAGGGGAGGTTGTGTTTCTGGGTGATGATAGGAAGCCGCTTCCTATGCATAAGGCTACTTTGGAAAACGATGCAAGCATCCCAAGTTCATCCGATGCGCCTCCTCCTTGTATTTTGAAGAGCACTCCAGACATGGTTAAAGAAGGAATTAAGGTAGGCAATCCATTTTCTAAGGTTGGTGATCTAGTTATCTCTGATAGTGATGATGAGAAAGTACATAAGGACTTCAATGAAACTTCTAGTTTAATGGAATTTGACTGTTCTAAAAGTGGTAATGTAGTGGCCATGAAGAGCTTATTGAAGAAATGAAAGGAAGATACCTATGACCAAAACCCTTATGATAATGATGAGTTTGATGATTGTGCTATGACTGATGCTCAATTTAAGTTTGGTAATGCTTATGACATTAGTCTCTCTGGTCAGATTAGATAGGCTATTTTTATTATGTTTTGCATAAGTATGCCATGTCATTTCTTATGCTTGTTTAGGTCTTAAGTACTCAGAGGCTTGGTTTGCCTTCTCTAGCCGAGGTGTGCGATCCACCCACATTCGTTGTACTTAATTTTTTTTTAGTAATAATATTTTACCGGGGTAACCCTTCTACCAAAAAAAAATTAAAAAAAAAAATAAATAAAAAAAAATAAAATAAAAACTTCTTAGAAATGAGGAGCTTTAGCTGATTTGAATAAGTGTAACGGTGAATTCAAACCATGTGTATTGGTCGATCAAAAGCCAAAAACCAGTGTTACCCAGAAAAGAAGTGAAACGTATGGAATAATAGAGCAACCTATGACCTAACTCGAGTAATCCATATATATCTTGGTACGATTTTTTTCTTATTTTTGGTAAATGGTTTTCACTCGGTAAATATATTAATAAAAAAACCGGTTATGTACATAGGATATAAGTCAATCTCACATCTCAGTCCATCAAAACCTAAATTTGAAGCGAATGGGCAATTCTCAAAAAGATGTTGTGAATCGTCAAGCGCTAGATGGCAAGCCGGTCAAGACCATGCGATCAGTCGTTGATAAGCAAACATGTGATCAGTCGTTGATAAGTTATACAAAATGTCAGCATTTAACATTTTTAACTTTATATCCAAAAGATAGAATTAAATTTGCATGTGAGTACGTGAGCTTGCAACAAACAAGGGTTATGCGTAAAACACATGCTTTTGGTTGCTCCGCGTGTACCCTCATCCAATTTATTAGTCACCAACATTCTTTCACATGCCACTTTCTCTCCATTACCAGATTAATAAATATAAAAACATATACGGTAGTGTTCAACTGTTCATTTTACAGGTGCCCTTGAGCACTAATTTGCATGATTGAAAAAAAATGCGTGTTCCTTAAAAGATATTCACATTTAATTAAAACTCAAAATTTATAAATTTAGTTAATGTGCATCAAATTCTTTTTTCTTAACTTGAAAATAAGTTTGAGTTTAATTAATACACCTTGATTAGTATCGTAAGTACTGACTTGAAAATGAGTGGTTTATTAGTAGATCTATGATCGTTTAAACAATTATTTGCAGTAATAAGTGGAACCTTTTGATGTAGGGCTGCACACTCCCGTATATCTTTTCGCACTCGCTTGGTAGAGAAATGTACTCCTTTCTTTCTCTTGTTAATGCATATCACTTTATCCTTTTTTTTCTTAGTAATCAAACATTTCATTCAATACAGTTATAACAATACAAATTCACATAACACCTCACAACATTGCTCTTTTTAGTATAAGCCAAATTAGGAGTAGAAATGTTAGCAAGCATAGAGAACCTGTTAAACATTTCAGGCTCAGCAATGGTATTGTTATCTTTAAACCTTTCGTTTTCATAAAATCCATATTTTTTCATTTTTTTTAAACATAAACAAACCATTAGGAAAAGACTTAGATCCATGAAATTATTAAACGAAGACAATCATGTTTTGAGGTTCTTTTTTAATCTTACGACAGCTTGGAAATTAACAGCCACTTGAGGATTGTTAAAATTATCACTAATCACATCGGACATACGTCTTACTGAAAGGTTTTATGGATATTTTAATATATGTATTCGAGACTTCGGGATTGCACACATTACGCATGAGAATTGATGTTAAATAATTAATATGTATAAATGTTATTATTATTAATTATTAGTCACGAAATAAATACTTAACGATAGTTAATATTTAACGAGGTTTGGCTAACGGTCGTTAAATGTAAACTAAAGGGACTAGAGATGAAATTAGAAGTCGGGAAGGATCTAGAATCCCTCTTGGATCCTTATGGCCGGTCGTGGACATGCATAATGCCAAGGGAGGCTTAACTTGTTCTCCAAGATTGGTTACTTATATATACAAACCCTTGTATTCATTCTTAACCTAATCGTGGTGACTTGCAAACCTAATTTCTCTTCCTCTTTTCCTCCCCTTGTGTTTGGCCGATCGGATACCCCTTCCCAAAGGGTTTTCGAATTTTCCAAATTGCAAGAATAAGTGTTTGGTTTGTTTGTGATCAAGAACCTAGTCTTTCACTTCAATTCGAGATTAGTGCGTGTGTACAAGAACGAAGGACAAATACATTTTTGTTTGTGGGATTTCTTGGTGGTCGACTATATTAGGTCGAATTATATTAAACCCTAAACTAGGGTTTTGGGTTTTTGTTCCTCATTCACATTAACGTGTGTTTCTTGATTTGCTAAAAGGTACGCATATTCTTATTCGGTTAATTACTTACATATATTATTCCTATTACTTCCGTTGCATGCTTTGATGATGTTTACTTGCTTTTGTAATTATTATGATTAGTAAAACCCAACAATGGCATAACGAGCCGTTAATATGATGTAATTAATTACCGAAACACATAAAATTGGATCTTTATGATTATTGGATGCTTTTATTGGTTTCTAGGGTTTTGAATTTGAAACCCTAATTTTTTTATTTATGTGTCGATTACCCTATATTTATTTTATTAGCTTTTAATTTTGTAAAACTTGTAGAAACCCTAGGATTGCATGTAAATTTTATGTGGTTTTAATGAATAATTGTTATGTGCCATGTATTATGCGTATCTAGGGTGATAATTGTTATGCGGAATCCATGGTGGAACATGCATGTTTTGCCATGGAGTATTGTTTTTGATTAATTATTAAGTGATATACACATGTTTATTTATTTGATAATTATTGAATTGGGGAAGACCTCAATATATCTAATGAAAATTCGTAATGTGCTAATTGGTATATTATTAACTTTGGCTTACGCAATCGACTTGTCGATGCATGTGACTCATCTACTTGTAGGTGAAAGCCCTAGTTGATGTATGCATTATTTTACGCCTAGAATTGTTTATTAGGTTTTATCGAAATAATTATGCATGTGGCTAATTGTTTTACATATGTTAAAATTGTTTAGTTATATGTTTATATTATTTGAGTTTGTTTAATTTTTATTAAAGTGCTTTTTTGTTTATATATTGTATGACGTGTTAGTAAGCAAAAAGAGTTTTTATGAATAGAAAATTAAATAGACTAAATAATGGCGAAATTGATTTGTTTTTCTAAGAATTAAATCTTGAACTTTTAATCGACTGATGTACTAAATGGTTAGAACGGCCCACCCAATAGAACAAACTCAAAAGGGGGTTTAAAGAAGTGCGCATAGTCACACTGAAAGGATGTCTAAGGTTATGCTTCGATTGGAGCTACCTAGTATAACCATTATATGCACGAAGCATCTTAGTGCAAAGTTGTAAGTTTCTCAACGCATCGATTAAAACTTTGTAGAATTTAATCTTAGCAATTAAAATATTAGTAAGTTTTAATTACACGTTTTAATTACACGTCAAAAATTGTATGCATGCTTCTTTATACATAAGTTTTAATTACACGTCAAAAATTGTACCCTTTAAAATTTAAGTTTATGTCATCTAATGATAAGAAACACTTGAAGTTGTAATTTAGTTATGTGAGACATTGAGCTAGATTACGATAACAAGGTGAATCTTTATGTTGTGTGAGACCTCAGCTTAAATAATTTGTAGTTTCTAAATTAGACAACTTAATTAAGTTAGTTAGTGAGACCTATAACTTAAGGCATGAGATGGGATGAAACATGCTTACATTTTGCATAAATTGTTTTGAAAAAATTTGTAAATCCCATATTTTCTAGGAATTGAAAACTTGTTTGTCAATTATTGTTTTTCAACAATTACCTATTCTATACTTTCACCACTAGCAGATCAACTAATGTGGTGAAACTATGATAATGAGGGTCCTAAAATTCAAGGAAAATACTATGGTTAATATGAATATTGACCAGAGGGTATTTTATTTTCTTGAATGGTTATTTATCGAAAGTACTAACTTTTGAACTTTTATTTTCTGTAGAAATGGCTCAAGCTAAATCTACTGCACTAACCTCGTCGTTCAAATCTATGTTTGATCGAGAGAAATTGACCGTAGCGCAATTTCAATGATTGGTATCGCAACTCGTAATTGTCTTGAGGGTTGCCAAAAGACTAGATTATTTGACTACGCCTTGTCCTCCTGAACCTGCGGAATGATGCTACTGCCGAAGCACGAGCCGCATGGCAACCGAGTATGATAGGTATAATGAGGTCGCCTGCATTATGCTTGAGAGTATGGCTCCAAACTTGCAAAAATAGTTTGAGAATTACTTCCCTCACCTCATGCTCGCCGAACTTACTCTACTGTTTGAAAAGCTGTGGATGAGAGTTGTATGATCTGATAGATGCTCTACACAGTTGCAAGCAAGGGGACGGGAAACCTGTGAGCGCCCACTGTATGGAAATGATGAGTTACATGGACCAGCTCGGGAGACTCAATTATGTCTACCCTAATGACATAAAAATTGGCCTGATCAACATATCCCTTAACAAGGAGTTTAATGGTTTTGTGCGCAATTACAATATGCATTGCACGGGGAAGACAATTAGTGAGGTACATGCAATGCTCATTGACTACGAGAAAGCTTTGCCCAAGAAGGCTCCTACACCTACGGTTCTTACCATCCAAAAGGGTAGGATTTCTAAGCCTAATAAGCCGCTAGCGAACAAGAAAGGGAAAGGTAAGGGTAAAGTTGATAAGGGAAAACAAGTTATGTCTTATCAACAAGAACCCAAGAAGTACCCTCCCAAAAAGGGTGAGAATCCTAAAAAGGATCAGGCTTGTCATCATCACCGAGGTAGGTCACCGGAAGAGGAACTGCCCACTCTACCTTGATGAGTTGCGTACTAAGAGGTATAAAAATATCGCATGTGGCTATCCGGTACTCTTTTGATGATAGAATTATTTGCTTTTCCTCATAAAATAAATTCCTGGGTATATGATATTGGGTGTGGTATTCACATTTGTAATACACTGCAGGGACTTAGAGGTGCAAGGAAGCTCGCCTATGGACAACAATACCTGCACGTGGGTAATGGAGCACATGCAGTCGTTGAAGCTATAGGCACGTTTGATTATGGAATTTCGGTTTCTTTAAATGGTGTTTTTTACTTTAATGTTATTCCAGTAAATGGTGTGTTTGAAATTGATTTGCATGATAATGTGATTGATAAAAAGAATTCTGTTTTTAGCATCAATAATAAAAGAATCAAAAGTGATTTAGATTCTTCATATTTTTGGCATTGTAGACTTGCTCACATAGGCAAGAAACGCATGCAAAAGCTGCAACACGATGGGCTTTTTCAAGACATCAATGATGAATCATTTGATAAATGCGAATCTTGCATATCTGGGAAAATGACCAAGAAACCTTTTACAAATAGTTTAGAAAGGGCTTCTGATCTTCTTGGTGTAATACATACCGACGTATGTGGACCACTAAGACATGTGTCAAGGAAGGGTGCTAGCTACTTCTTAACCTTTACCGATGATTTCGGTCGTTATGGTTATGTTTATTTACTTAAACATAAACATGAAGTCTTTGAAACATTTAAGGTTTTCAAGAGTGAAGTAGAACTGCAACTAGGAAAGAAGATTAAAGCTCTTCGATCCGATAGAGGTGGTGAATATTTAAGCCAAGAGTTTAAAGATTATCTTTTTGAGTGTGCAATTGTTCAAAGAACTCACTTCTCCATATACTCCGCAACAAAATGGTGTATCTGAGAGAAGAAATCGTATATTGTTAGACATGGTGCAATCAATGTTTAATCTTACAACTCTTCCCTTATCATTTTGGGATTATGCTTTAGAAACTGCTGTTCGCATTTTGAATATAGTTCCAACTAAAAAGGTTGATAAGACTCCTTATGAAGTGTGGTATGGGAAAGCTCCCAACTTGTCTTACTTAAAGGTCTGGGGTTGTGAGGCGTTTGTTAAACGTGACTCTGCTGATAAGCTACAACAAAGATCTGTTTAGTGTATCTTCGTAGGATACCTAAAGGAAACTATGGGTTACTACTTTTACTTTCCACCTGAAAACAAAATAATTGTTGCTAGGTATGGAGACTTCCTTGAAAAGGATCTCATATCTCATGAATTGATGGGAGAGTTTATGATCCGAAGATGATCAAGAAGATACAACACCTTCGAAAACACTAGCCAACCTCAAGTAGAACACGAAAGTCCGAGTGTTCCACCGAAGTTGAAGTGATTCCCATTCGTAGATCTGCAAGGACTACGCGTGCACTGGCGTCTATGTCTTAACATAGAAGTTGAGGAAAATATGTTAGGGATCCCGTGAACCTGCTAACTATAAGGCTGCTATGATGAGTCCTGAAAAGGATAAATGGCAAGTCGCAATGAATGGGTAAATGCAATCCATGAGAGATAACGAAGTCTGGATAGAGGTTGACTTACCTCCAAATGCCAAGGTAGTTGGAAGTAAGTGGCTCTATAAGATAAAGACTGACATGGATGGCAATGTACACACCTATAAAGCTCGTCTTGTAGCTCAAGGGTTTACTCCAACTTTTGGGATAGACTACGAGGAGACATTTTCTCCTGTAGCAGACATTAGAGCTATTAGGATTCTTATAGCCATAGTTGCGTACTATGACTATGAGAAATGGAAAATGGATGTAAAAACCGCCTTCTTAAACAGTCGCCTAGATGAGGACATCTATATAGCGCAGCCTGAAGGGTTTGTGAATCCAAAATTTCCAAAGCATGTATGCAAACTTCAAAGATCCATTTATGGATTGAAGCAATCATCAAGGCAATGGAACAAGAAGTTTGATGAAGAAATCAAGAAATTTGGTTTCACTCAAAATCTTGATGAGCCATGTGTATATCACAAAGCTAGTGGGAGAATGTTATTTTCCTTATCTTATATGTCGATGACATATTGATCATGGGAAAATTCATTCCAAGTTTGCAAGATGTAAAGTCTTATCTTGGAAAGTGTTTTTCTATGAAGGATTTAGGGGAAGCATCATTTATTCTGGGAATCAAGATCTACCGAGATAGATCAAGGCGGTTGATTGGAATAAGTCAAAGTACTTACATTGATAAAATATTGAAGAGATTCAATATGCAAGATTCCAAGAAGGGATATTTGCCAATGCAAGTTGAACATGGCTTAAGTAGTGAACTATGCGTCAACACCGAAGAGGTGGCACACATGAGAAAAGTTCCTTATGCTTGGTGTAGGATCTATCATTTATGCGGTAAGATGTACAAGGCCTAATGTGGCGTTTGCACAAAATATCACCGCTTGATATCAACAGTAATCTAGGTGTGAAACACGGCATCTTTGTTAAGAACATTCTTAAGTATCTAAGGGCTACTAAAGAAATGTTTCTAGTGTATGGTGGGAATCCAGATTCAGAACTTGATGTTACAGGTTTTTGCGATGCGTCTTTCCAAACTGATAAAGATGATAAGAAGTCTCAAACGGGCTATGTCTTTGTCATTAATGGAGGAGCAGTTGATTTGGAAGAGCAAGAAGTAGACAACGCTGTGATGTCTATTACAAAAGCCGAGTACATAGTTGCTTGAAGCTGCGATGGAAGCTGTTTGGATTAGGAAATTCATTTCGGGACTCGGAATAATGCCCTCAATCGAATTACCTTTAAATGTGTATTGTGACAACTCTGCTGCAATAACATTTGCCAATGAGCCTGGAGTCATGAATGGCGCCAGACATTTTCCTCGACGATATCACTATGTTCGAGAACAAGTCGAAATAGGTGAAATCAATTTACTCAAAGTTCATACGATGATAATCTAGTCGATCCCTTTACGAAGCCTTTGCCAAAGGAAAAACTTACTGACCATGCTGATGGGATAAGAGTTCGTTTAGCTGGTAGTTCAATGCAGATCTGTGATTAGTATTTGGATATAGGATGTTATGAACAAATATTATTTTAATGAAATAAAATAGTTGTTTATGTTTATTTTTCATTTTCTTAATATTATATCCAATATTTGCATGTTTAATCCGTGAATGACTTATGTTGTTCTAAATAGTCCGTTGTCGATCAATGATATGGGAATGTCATTGAATTAAGACAAATCTGAGTTTTGGTAGAATGTACTTAAAGTATATTGATGCGTGGGACATACCAGATTCACATGATATTCAATGAATTGAATATAGGACAGATCCCAACTTTACATGATTATACTTATGGATCTCTGTCATTAAGTAAATCATGAAATGTTTATCCTCAGACTTGAGATACCAGATAACTGTTATGAATGTAGTGCACTTGTGTAAGATAATCTAACGCTATCCGTAACTGGTAGTTATAAGGGTTATTCTCAGAAGTGTTACAAAGTTCATGAGTTATGTTTGTAGTCAAGAGAATTTGTTCATTTGAATTTGTTTCAAAGCATAATACTATTTTGGGCCCCTCGTAGGGTTGACAAGATGTTTGTATGGCCATACCCAAGATCAATCTCGAATACGTTCAGATGATTTGGTAATCTTATTCAATCATATATAACGAGAAACAGAATATTAACTTATGAAATGACTTGATCCATATTCATAGTTAATGTAGTATTAGTAGCAAAAGGATAAGTAAAAATGATGAATCATTAAATGGTTTTCCAAGATACCATACTCGATTCGATCTGGGGGCATTGGCGTGTTAGGCTAGACTAAACCAATGTCATTACTATATTAAGTAATATCCAAGTGGGAGCAGAAAGGTTTTGTGGATATTTTAATATATGTATGACCGGATTCGAACTCGAGACTTCGGGATTGCACACATTACGTATGAGAATTTATGTTAAATAATTAATATATATATAAATGTTATTATTATTAATTATTAGTCACGAAATAAAAACTTAACGATAGTTAATATTTAACGAGGTTTGGCTAACGGTCGTTAAATGTAAACTAAAGGGACTAGAGATGAAATTAGAAGTCGGGAAGGATCTAGAATCCCTCTTGGATCCTTATGGCCGGTCGTGGACATGCATAATGCCAAGGGAGGCTTAACTTGTTCTCCAAGATTGGTTACTTATATATACAAACCCTTGTATTCATTCTTAACCTAATCGTGGTGACTTGCAAACCTAATTTCTCTTCCTCTTTTCCTCCCCTTGTGTTTGGCCGATCGGATACCCCTTCCCAAAGGGTTTTCGAATTTTCCAAATTGCAAGAATAAGTGTTTGGTTTGTTTGTGATCAAGAACCTAGTCTTTCACTTCAATTCGAGATTAGTGCGTGTGTACAAGAACGAAGGACAAATACATTTTTGTTTGTGGGATTTCTTGGTGGTCGACTATATTAGGTCGAATTATATTAAACCCTAAACTAGGGTTTTGGGTTTTTGTTCCTCATTCACATTAACGTGTGTTTCTTGATTTGCTAAAAGGTACGCATATTCTTATTCGGTTAATTGCTTACATATATTATCCAAAATTGAACGTGGATATCATGTCTTCAGAGGGCAACTCTGAGCTCTCTGAACGGTGGCAAACCCACAAAGCTTTCATTCTCTCACACTGTGATAAGTACTCAAAGTGAACCTCGAGTACTATCCAGTTTCCTCCATAATGTGATGAAACTGAGATGATTCTGGTTTACAAAGATGTTAATAATAGAAACCTTGGCCACTATATTCATAACGAAACAAGAATAAACAAAAAAAAAATAGAATTTTAATAAATTGTTACAGTGCTCATTTTTGGAGTTAAATAATATTGTTTTAGTGATATAATTAGCAAAAAATAATTGAGTACTAAAATTGATGTTGCAAAAAAAAAAAATAATAAATAAAAAATAAAAAAACTTTATGCAACAATTTATTAAGTTGCTGAACAATTAATAAAATAAATGGTCAATAACCCAAAATTTTAGACTAATTAAACATCAATATCCGTTAACTTGCATATGATAATTAGTGTGAATGCTATACATGTGAAACAGACCCAGAATCAAATGTGCTAACTAACTACGGCTATAATTTTCTCTATATGTGTAAAGTATTACTTTTCATGAGTCTTTAAAAAATATTTTTATAAGATATTATTTTGAAAAGTTTGAGTCCTTCAAAAATATTCCTTTTTAAGAGATTAATAATAAATGACCAACCGTCGAATTTTCATTCCCATTCAATGAAGGTTTGACGCGGCAGGCGTGATTTATATTTGTAACAAAAATAAAATAACAAATTTAACAAATAACGGTGTGCATTGATGCAGCCGGTTTTAGGTTGGGTGTAATGGTCTTTCGATCGTCACCTCTAACTCAGCGTCACATTAGTTTTTTAACACACCATCTTTAGAGTTGTAATGGTTACCACCAAACCAAACACATAAAAATATCACACTTTATACAAACATAACTCACAATAATACAATATATCACACAAACACATAAACAAAAACTTCACCTTGATTTTCGTTAGGTTGTCAGCTCCACCCAACCAACAAAAAAACTGTCGTTCACTTATGATGGTACATAACCAAGCTGAAATTTTTGGTTAAAAAAAAAAAGATGTTCATTTATAGGATGAAGTTTAAAGATGTGCATTATGCCTAGTTTTAATTACAGCAAGTTGCATAATGGAGAAGTTTAAAGCAGATCCATTTCCGATTTGAGTGTTGTAAAAGACACCGTCATCTTACGTGTCTATATTCTTACTTAGTACTTGGATGCAGCCGGTACATAACAAACTAAAGGTGATTAACCAAGAAATGATCATCAAGGACGAAAATGTATCCGTTGATGCATAGTTGTATTTTTAAGGCTGCCCCCAGTAAGGCTTGCTGGCTTGGGGATCGACATAGGCGATCGATTACTAATAGATCGTCCTTCTGTGCATAATCGATCGTGTGTCAAATCCCTCCCAACTTAGTCGTGTATGCGATCGACAAATCTCACAAATAAAACCTTGTGCTTTCTATCCGTTTGTGTTAATATTTGTGTTATTGGGGTACCCAATCGCCTGAAGCTCGCTGGAGAGAGAAAGCTGACGTGGCAGGGAAAATGGGAGGGATTGACCCTCCTTACTGGGGCAGCCTATGTCATTACGTTTTTTATTTTTTGGTTACACTTATTCATATATGAAACCAATCGGATGCTACTATTTTGGAGTCATGTGATTTGTTTTTCTAATCAATCGAACATTTCTTGCTTCAACTTGCGTTTATTTTTCTGTTTTAAATTAACATATTAGCAAGTTTTATAGAGAAAAGAAATTCATGCCGGCCGGTATCAAGTTCGGCATATTTAACGTTTAATGCCTAACTACGAAAATTCTGAAAATGTTGAATAAGATATGAAAAACTAAACTGTCAAATTTTAACGTTTAATGCCTAACTAATTTTTTGCTTGAAGCATTGAACTGGCATATTTAAATCCATCAATCACATGAGTATGAATTACGTAAGAATATCGAAAGCACCAACCTTTTCTTATTGAACATTTAATAAGGCATATGCTTAATTTACTATTAATGGGTCTTGATTCTTTATGTTATTGCATAAAATCAAATAATTAAGTGTCAATAATAGTAATTAAGCAGGGAATGACATGAACCAGTGGAGTATCGCGCCTAAAGAAGAAAACCCGATAAGATCCCCAACAAGAATGAGACGGATTTGGGAAAGCATCTCGTCCCAATGAAGCGCCTTAATAAGATTTTCAATGGGTATTGGGGCGGGTTCAGGGATGAATTTTGTAACTAAAATTGGGATGGTCTCCCGCTCCAAACCCGCCCCATTACCATACCTACATACCAGGCTATGTGTTACACTTTCTGGATACGATTGCTCACGTGATTGTATTATTCTTTAAAGTCAAACTTCGATTTAAGCATAGACACAAACAATGCAGATCTAAATATCTATAGCTCTATCAGCAAACCCAAAACTAACCACGTAAACATATAAACGTACATACTCACACATTTCTAAAACAGTGTCTTTTCCAGAAGTAAATCTTAAAAAAAAATTGATTCCCGTGGAGGAGATCAAGAGCACTACCCAAACTTTTAATTCCAAGATTAAGCGTGGATATTGTGTCTTCAGAGGGCTCTTTAAGCGCTGGCAAAACCACAAAGTTTTCGTTCTCTGACACGGTGATAAGTACTCATAGTGGACCTGGAGTGAGTTTAGAGATGAGCTTGAAATACTATCCAGGTTCCACCATAATGTGATGAAGCTGGCGAGACGATTCTGGTTTACGAAGATGTTAACAATAGAAGGCTTGGTCAATATATTCAGAACGAAACAAGAATTAATAATAATAATGAAAATAATAATAATAATAATAGTAATAATAATAATAATAATAAATAAAAAATAAAAAATAAAAAATTAATATGTTAGCATCGCTTTTTTATAAAGATAACGTCACTTACGTGAATTGGACTAGATGCGTAGTATACTTTGCCCATAGGGACTAGTATCGTTTAAGTGGCAAAGTTATGGTTTGTTGAGCCTATAAATACCCCTCATGACTTTCCATAAGGGGTGAAGTGAATCATTAGGTTAGTGTGTTCTTTGTTTTCATCAATAAAAGTATCCTTTGTTTCTCCTCTCTCTCACTACTTTCTCTCATTAATGGTGGTTTTTTGATACATGTTTTAAGCTGGTTGTGTACTTTTTGATGGTCGGAAAAAAAAATTTCCTATTTTATGGTAAACAGTTTTTAACATGTATATATGTATCCTTTATTGGTTTAATACAAAAAGTCATATGGTCTATCATGTACAATCTGTCTTTGTGTCACTTTTGTCCAAGTCAATTTTGGTTACTCATTTCTGTGACTTTTTGTACCAAACGTGAAGTCAAAGTTGGTCATCTGGACATATCTGCTTGTTTAAACGTGGTCAAACTATGGTCAAAAGGGTCAAAATGAATATTCATAGCCGTTTTTATGGGTTATCCTTGAAGATGGTCGGAATCTCGCCGAAAAAATGGTCAACGGGGTCAAAACCCTCTTTTTACGTGTAACTTGGAAAGCTACGCGTAAGGTTACTCATAAGATCTAGTTTACGCCTAAACTAGCATTTTTACGCCTAAGTAAGATGGCTTACGCCTAAGAAATGGTTTACGCGTATGTTTACGCATAAGCAAGTCATGTTACGCATATGTATGAGAATGTCTACGCTTATGGTTGAAAAAGCTACGCGTATGCATTTTTTCTACGCGCAAGAACTGATAAGAAAATACAAAAAAAAGCTACGCGTAAACTAAATAGACCACAACAAGACCTACGACCACATCACCAAATACCAAAAAGAACTCGACCTCAGTTACATTACATCACCGGTCCAAGACAAATCACAAACTGAAAAAGAACGTGACTCGCAAAACAGATCCATCAACAACTAATCCAACCCACTTCAATCATCAACTCTCATTTAATCTAGACTCTTACAACAAAAAACGAAAACAGAAACTCATGAGATCTCAGAATTGGTTCAATTTTTTTGAATCTTTTAAAGATTTTTCAATTGACCATCAATCATCATCGACCATATTGGAAAATTTGTTTCCTTAATATCCGAACATAAAGACAAGGATAATAACTCTATGTTATTCCCTTTTCTTTCGTTCGTTCATCTCAAAACCCAAAAACAAGAAACAAAACCCTACCCGAGACCCATCTTAGGATCTTGAAGCCTTCGTTGGATGGTTGATAGGAGGAGATGTGTTCTTGAAGGGTGAATGGATTTATCTCAGATTGAGATGTGTGGTAATTGGTTGATGGATAGGAGATTTGAGTCTGTGATTGAGATTGAAATGTTATGGAGAGAAACATTTTTTGTGGTAGGCGTACATCTTATCCAAGTTGTGTTTAGGTTTAGGTCAAAATGGTATGAGTATAATTTATAACCGGTATGTTTTTAGAGATGGATTGGATATTGGAGTAGTTGATTGGGCCTCAATACTTGGATTAACCTAGGGGTGTTGATCGGTTCGGGTATCGGTTTGTTCGGTTTATTCGGTTCGGTTAATTCGGTTAAAAAAATTTTAGGTCAACCCGAGAACCGAACCGAACCAAATTCAAATTCGGTTTTCGGTTCAGTTTGGTTGAATTCTAATTCGGTTCGGTTCTTAGGTTGACCCGAATAACCCGAATTTCACTATTTTTTAAGAAAAAATTAATAATTACATAAATATTTAAGAAAAAAATATATTTCAAGCATAAAAAGTGTTTTATTATATTATAATAACCTTTTAATAGTATTTATTTATATATAGTTATACATAAAAATATATAAATTTATATATAAATATATAAAAAATATATATATATTTATATAAATTCGGTTTTCGGTTCGGTTTTCGGTTCAAACTGCCAAACCCATAACCAACCCGAGAACCGAATTACTAGTTCAGTTTGGTTCGGTTTTAGCAAATTCGGTTCGTTTATTAGTTCGGTTCGGTTATTTTCGGTTCGGTTCGGTTTTCGGTTTATTCGGTCTTTTCGGTTTTTTCGCTCACCCCTAGATTAACCGTGGACTTCAGTAAGATTATATTTGGATGTGGATTTGTGGTGTGGGCCTATAACCGGATATGGATGGGCTGACGTGGTGTTAATGTTTCGTGGGCTGAGTTTCTGGATTCATGAGCTCGTGTAGTATTTCGGATTTAAAAGCTTATATATATTCAAAATTGTCTGATATTCCTACTAAGGAAGTAAATAAGGAAGTGGATGTGGGTAGTACAATGGAAGAAAAGAAGAATGAGTCTACGATGACTAGTAATACATTGCCTGAACCGCTTGTGAGTGATTCTATGGAAGCTAACGAGGTTGGTCCTACCCCTATTGTTGAGAAAATTGGGGAGTTTGAAAAACTCCTTATTGATGGGAAAGCTACTCTTGTGGATGATGATGGTCATCCTATTAAAAAGGTTGATTATCCGGGTAATAAAAAGGATTTTCCGCCTTCTTCTTCTACTAGAAGGGTTAACCCATTCTCTAAGGTGGGAGAGATTGTTGTCTCCGATAGTGATGAAGAGGAGGTTGTGGACACTTTTGATGAGACAATAAACCTATTTGGTGGTGGTCATGATCGCGAAGATGATTATGATGACTATGATTATGATGACTTCAAACTCCAAGGCCTTGGTAGGAAGTAATTTGTTTTTCATAGGAGTCTAAGGTTATCTTTTGAGTAGTGGTTTATTTTCTTGTTTAGAGAATAGGAAGTACCTTGTTATGTAAGCTTTTCGCCTATGTAACGGGCTGAGATATGAGATTCACCCATGTCCTTTGTACTTAAAGCGTTTTTGGAGTAATATATTTAACGGTCGTTGACCTTTTACCCATATATATATATATATATATATATATATATATATATATATATATATATATATATATATATATATATATATATATATATATATTCAAATTGTCATCCAAATTTTTGTGTTTTAAAAATTTTGGATACACTTTTTGATATATTGCTTAAGAGTGGTATTTTTGGTATTGACAATTTTCACGGAGGGATACATAATTCACGGCTTGAGCGATAATTGAAAAAATGACTACGGGGTTTTTGTACGGTATTATTGATGCGGAATTGAAGTGATATTTCACGGGTGACCTTCTTTATCTTTGAGACGTTGGTTGGTTGGTTGCATGTCTCAAGATAACTTGTTGGGACATTACTGTCACTTTAAGTGATTATGAATTGACAATCTGGTTATAACTGATGTAAGGAGTTATTTTGTAGTGCTCACAGTGTATAACCATTAAGGAGTTACGTTGTAGTGCTCAGTGTCACACGAAGTTGTGGATTATTCAAAAATTTAGAACAAGCAGTAAGTCACAAAGTTTGGATGTTTACTTCCTTTTCAAGTCAGTCGTATCGGGTTATCTCTATATGTGGTCATTACTATTAGCCGATGAATTCAAAGGAGGTTCGATTTTCAGGTTGGTTTGAGAGAATTATTGAGAGTATTTTTTCGACATATTCCCACGGAATTTTGATCAAACGAAGGATTGAATATTGCATCAAGAAAATGGTATACGGTATGTACGCAACATTATGATGATTCTGATAGCTCGCAACCATCAGGAGGGAGAAGTTGCTATTTCATCTTCCGTGATTGGATTACGAAGGGATTTGTGCTTAAGAACGAAGAAGGAGAAGTAGTGTGTGTACATCGGGGCTTTTTACCAACTTGGATGGAATACTAAGTGAGTTATGTTGTTACGATGTTCCCAGAACGACAACCATTGTGCTAGAAGAGTCTCCTTTCTCCGCTGTGTGTTGGAAGAGTGTTCTCGGTTCAGGATGGAGCAGAAAAAGAAAAAAGGCTCACTAGTTAGGAGGGAGTAATAACCTAACTAGACCGTTACAGTTGAAGTTCAAAGCTACAAGGATTTGTGCGTGGCCAAAGATCAAATGCCGAGATCGTCGGAAGGGAGAACTTCAAGTTTGCCTCAGTATCTAGACTACAGAGATTCTGCGCTTCAACAAAGTCAACATTGTTCATTACTATTGTAATTTACTTTGTTTTGTATTTATAGGTCTCATTGTAACCATTCACGTGTGACGATATCTTTGAGGGAGATTGTTAGCCTCGCTTTTTTATAAAGATAACTTCACTTACGTGAATTGGACTAGATGCGTAATATACTTTGCCCATAGGGACTAGTATCGTTTAAGTGGCAAAGTTATGGTTTGTTGAGCCTATAAATACCCCTCATGACTCTCCATGAGGGGTGAGGTGAATCATTAGGTGTATTGTATTGTGTTCATTTTATTCAAGTTATCCTTTGGTTTCTCCTCTCTCTCTCTCTAGTTTCTCTTACTAAAAGGATGAAGATGTTCATCTTCTTCCACCAACCCCGGCCTACAAAACCACATAAATCATAGTGTTTTACGGTCCTACATAATAGTTAGTTACAGTGCTAATTTTTAGAGTTCTAATATTGTTTTAGTGATAATTTAACTAATTAGCAAAAATTAATTACGTACTAATTGAAATGCTGCAAAAAAATGTTATGGAACAAGTTATCAAATTGCTGAAAATTTAAGAAATAAATGTTTACTAACTCAACATTTTAGATTAACGAGGCATTTTGACCCGTGTGATACACACGGGGCTTATCTAATTCTTACTTTGGGTATACTACAATTTTTTTGTTTGGTTCGACTCATGTCTCTTAGACTGTCCCTTTTCCCCATTTAGCTCCTCTAATGATTTGAAATTTTGGATTGAGTTAAGTTGTAACTCTTTCACTATTTTATAGTTTATATTATGAATTTGTTTGTACCCATATATTCCATATCTGTAATTTATATAAAAAAAGTAACACTTAATGCTAGAATCATCTCGGTCCCCTAATAAAAATGCTCAAGTTTAGCCAATGCTTTATGGGTACCTAAGTTTCGTTTGATAAAAGTGTTACTCGGTTCTCGAGGTTAGCCTATTTACCATGCTTGTACCAAAATTTTGATTAACACATGTTTTCGATGAAAGTTATTGTTTCGTGGTTGACTTCATTTTAAAAGCTTGATTTTAAGATTCAAGCCGGCCAAGAACCGCATACCTCATTCTTTTATATCAAACACTTCCATGACACTTATTTAGACTACGTATTGAAAACTAATTTTATATCTAGCACCAAATACCCATGCAAGCTATCTTTATCTAAAGAGACTATGATTTCTATAAACTTATCCGTATAAAAGAGATTAACAAATATACAGAAAATATAAATTACCATGCATAACAAAATAAAAAACACAATCTACCATAAATGAAATAAAACTAATATTTGTTTTCATACATGAAAAAATAAAATACTAAAAGAAATTTTACAAATAATTAGAAAGTTGTATGGTAGCTTTCTTTACCATATTGCATACTCAAGTAAGAAAAACATCACACAATTTAGACATAAGCCATTACCCCAACACAATACAACACGGTTCAAATCATAAACCCGATCCAAACTAACATAGACCCGGTAGGTCATATGATGTATAACAAACAGATTTCACTTTGACCTAATCTTACACATATTATTATCCGCCCCCATGTTCTCTCTCTCACCTAACCTTCTCTCATTTGCAGATCAAACACCACAACGATCCTACCTTATCCATCTATCTAAAAAACGCATTTCCATCATCATCTAATCTCAAACCGAACATCATAAACAAAAACTAATATCCGTACCCTAACCTTGTTATCATTTGCTGCTCAATCCGAATCAAGAAGACATTTTTAAGGCTTCAAGATCCTTTGGAGGGTCTCGGTGTAACACCCTCAATTTCGTGATACGCTGCGGAATTCAAACTGGGTGTTACAGATTGGTACCAGAGCTATAGTTATAGAGAAACGGGTCTAATTATGACATAAACTATAACCATTTTACAAACAAAACATTTTATAGCTTTACGCGCTCCGTGCCTTCCATCCTCCAGACGATTATGGACTTCAAAAAGATAATTATGCTACACTAACATATTAGTATACTGATATATACACTTGGCACATTTTGAACAATTTTTTTTATAAACATTGAGTTTATTTTGAGATCATATCCTTTTTGTAGACGCTATGTCTGTACATGCATCTCCGGATTACGTTCCGGCAACACCCGAACAATTTCCAAACATTCCACTTATTCGGGAACTTGATTTTCCTGATATCAATGATGATTACCTTGATGCCATCGATTACGATGATGAACCATACGAAGATTTGGCCGACGAAGAAGAGGAGGATTCGGTTGTACCAGATTCTCCCGAATATCTTGTTCAAGATTGGGTTGAACCCGAGGAAGATCAAGAGGTAGACTATGCATATGATATAGCACCATTATCACCACCTTCTGCCTCGGAAACCTCCTCCGAACCTAATCTTACTACTCCTACTCAAGGACCAACATCCACTTATGAGGATGGTGGAACCTCCTCGGCAATGGCCACGAAACGCTCTCCTCAATACGAATTGTATTGCCTAAAATGAAAATTCACCGAACTTCAAGGCATTACCGAAACCCTATCTCAGGAAATGAAAGTACGTAAAACAGAAACTGCTAAAGCTCAAGATGAAGCTGAAAGAGCCCGCAAGTGCCTTGATATTTATATCCTAGAAGAGAGCTATGTCGAGGAGCGACGAGAACAGAAGCACGACATGGAAATCAAAAGACTCAAACATCAATTAACCTCCACTCAAATAAGTAGCGACTTCGCAAGGATTGATCAAAATAGGCTAGAGAGAGAGTTATACCAAGTACGATGATGGATTGCAAATACACACCTCGTCACCGAAACCACTCCAACATCTAACACGAATTAAATCCCGGGACGGGATTTCCTTAACAGGTGGAGACTGTAACAATTCGCATTTTCACGTTACTATTCATTTTTGAATTTTTACTATTCACTTTTTACTACACTCTTTTACTATTCATCCCGCAATTTTTTTTTATTTTACTATCATGACAAGATAATTGATACTCGCCGAGTCGTCCTGACGACGTACGTTGAATCCACCCAGAACCAATTTCACAAAGCCGTGTCCTAATTTTACGATTAGGTTTAAACGTCATTCAAACATCCAGATATGCCCAGATAACATTACAAACAATAGAAATATATTTTTTACACATCTTACGACAATTTTACAAGTTTTGAAATTTTACGTTTTCCAGTTCTGCATTTTACAAGATTTCGCGTTTTTGACCCGCGTTTCCAGTTTTATTATCGTCTAAACAACCCAATGGAACTTACCACTCATTTTATATTTTATTATGGACTATAATGATAAGTTTAATCATTTCTACAAGTTTCATATTTTTATGATACCCCAGTTTTAAGTTTTGGCACTAAAAGACTTACTGTTAGCGATTACCGAGACCAAAACTCACTCCATAAAGGTAAAATAAATGTTCAAAACTCTTAACCTCCTCATTTTAGCCATAGGTGGAATTTTTTATGTGTCATCAAGCATGGTGGCTTGATCATGAGCATTGATGCTTTAGATCTTTACACTTGTAAACTTAACCATGGTTAAATTCTAACCTAATATATAGTTAACCAAATCCTTTCTCCTATTAATACTAGCCTAAAACCTTCATAAACTCTTGCACCACACCTTCTTAACATCTAAAGTCCAAACCTAAGACATTTCATCATACTCTAGGTTGCGGGTAGAGTTTTCTCAGCTTATCCATCATATTCGTTAAGTACTAAACATCATCAAAATCACGGTGAGTTCATAACCCCACTTTTTATTATTTAATTGTTTTTAAAACTCTTGGGGGAGATACATGCTATTTTAAACATGAACACACAAACATTTGAACTGTATGCTTATCTGATTATTTTATTGTCACTGAGTAACCATCATTGCCAAACATAAGGCCCCATATCATGAACCAGTTAATCACTATCGGTAGTGAGCGCGAATATTGTGAATAGGCTTATTGGGATTGACGAATCCCGTTTGTGTTGACCAAGTACGTTCAAACAAACGCACTATATTTGAGAACAATAGGTATAACGGCAAATTACCTACAGGGGCGACAAACACGCCAATTTAGTTGGTACACGTTAATGCTTTGGTTGCATGAGCTTAGTGAAATAATAACTGTTTTGTTTTCAACTATGAGTATGAGTCTAATTAGCTTACACTACAAACATGTTGTGTTCAAACATTTAACTAAACCTATTGATTTCACTCAACCTTTGTGTTGACCTTTTAAACATGTTTTATCTCAGGTCCATAATGATTGAGGCTGGCACGGAGGAGCACGGGTTCATTCAAGAAGGCTATAACTTATTTTATCATTCGATAAACATCAAATACTGTATGTTGATGTATTTTGTAAACATGGAACCAACTGGGACCTGTCTTTGTAAACTCTGATATATTTTAATAAATCGAATGATCAGCCTTTTTGTTTAAAAACAACTCAATTAGAGATCGTTTTCTGTTATTATAACTGTTATACCAAGAGGTAACACCCAGATTGAAATTCGCTACATTCACGAAATTGGGGGTGTTACACTCGGGTAGGTTCATCTTGTGTTGTAATTTTTTTGTTTGTCACTTAATCGAATGAAAGAAAAGATGAAACAAAGTTGTTAACGTTTCTTCTTTTGTAACATTAGGATATTAAGAACAAAGATCTTTGATCGTGTTTTCTTTCATGTCATTATCTTTAAATATCTATGGGTTCTTATACAACAGGAAAAGGAAAAGAAACTGAGATCATACTCATTTCTTTTCGTATTCAAGTCTTTTTGTTGTGAGTTGGATAGATTTTGCTTGATGTTTGTCGAAAAGGATGGGATTTACTTTGTATTTTCGTGTCTTGTTTGTTGGATGTGAGTTAGGGAGAGATTATGAGGAAGCGAAGCGAGGATGTTATTTATAGGCTGTCAACTCAAGTATTGTTGATTTAATGGATGAGGTTATTGGAAGGGCTAAAGTCTAAGGGAAAATGGCTTCAAGTTAATTGAGTTATAAGTGCAGAATGATATACATTCCTGAAACTGCAAGAACATTTCGTATACCCAAGCTTGCTGCATTAAATTCCACCAATAAATGAGGCATATGAATTCAATCTTGAAGCCTCGACATTTGAATTTGTAAGTATTAAAGATTAAACATCAATATTCGTTAACTTGCACATGATAATTAGTGTGAATTAGGGATGAGCATTTGGACCCAAATCCCGGTAACGAACTGGAACAGTACCAGTACCGTACCGAAACGGTACCAAATCCTTATAAACAGTACGGAACCGATACCATGAATCAAGTAAAAAAATTCGGGACCACTAATATGGTACCGGTACCAAAGTGGGAAGTACCAAAAAAAAATCCCAGAATTTGAGTAGTCAAGTTTTTGAATTAAAAAACATATTCAAACACCTATCGAGCCCGTCCTGTGTAAAAAAAATGGTCTTGTAAAAGTTAAAGGAAAAACCAAATTTCTGAAAAACTTACAGTGACAACTATAGATCCTTCATAAACCTTCTCAAAAATTAAACACGGACCTATTTTATATGTTTTGGAACGTTTGTATGTTACGACTATCTTGGTGTTGTATTTTTTTAAGTGTTGGTTGTGTTTTGTGCGCCGTCGAGGTTTTATATCACTTGAAAATGCATGTTTTGTCATATTTTTTGCTACGTTTTCTTGGAACTGTTGTTGGTTTAACAAAAATCGAGAAGAACCGGATAGGTACCGATTTCCAGGTACCGGTTTCGGTACCTGAATCCCGCCCGATACGGTACCGGTACCCCATTTAATGCTCGGGAAAAAATCAGTACCACTAATTTGGTATGGGTTCGGTACCAATCTGATACCGTGCTCATCCCTAATGTGAATGCTAAGCATGTGAAAACGAAATTTAACTACCTTTTATAATATGTGACCTTGTTTGCAACAAACCTGTTTAAAAAAATCTATAGATCAAAATCATGACTGAATATGGTAATATTAAATAAAGAGTAAATTAGAAAAATCGTCTTTGTGATTTGGTCAAATTGCACCATAGTCCTTGCTTTTTAAAAATGCAACATCCGTGTTGTAGAGAACTTTTGGTTGTATATTCAGTCCCTTGCAAAAGTTAAATAACTAAAATATCTCGTTGTCAATGGAAAATAATATAAAGGTATTTTAGCCATTTCAATTTAGGAAAAGACGAAATTTGGAATCAAAAGTTCCCTATCGGAATGGTGCCTAGTGCCTACACTTTTGAAAATGTAAAAACTACGCCTTCATTTTGGCCAAACCACACGGACAATATTTGCAATTTACACTTAAATAAATGGAGTCAATGTTACTAGGTCATTTTTAATATTTCACGACAGATTGCAAACATGATCTTGCAACGATGGCTGGTGGTTAGGTTTTAAGGTGCGTTTGATTAAAACCCTAACTGTTCTAGTTAGGGTTTTCTTGTTCGATTATTGTGGGTTGCTACATGCTGTTTTTTGTTATTTGTGGTTTTCAATCATTGTTAGTGGCTTGTTCGTGGGTTAAGAGAGATGGAAAAGGGTTTTTTGAACAATGATAGTGCTCCTAAAGGGGTGCAATCTGTTAGCAAATCGTTGAGCGGAATTGGTGATGTGAATATGAATGACGGTTTTTTCACATCATCTAGTGCGAATGTGAAACTTGTGGGTAATCTTTGCTGGTAATGTATCGCACAAGGAATGTCGGTCGAAGAAAGTCGCTAGTCCAGCCACCAACTTGGCCGATCAAGTTGGGTCTATTAAGGAACCTATGCCGTTCTTGGTTTGGGTGGCAATAATTTGGGTGTGGAGCGGTTGTGCCGTCTCTTGGTACTATTGGTGGTATGGATTCTGATTGTTTTGTTGCGTCCGACAAAGGTACACCTCTTGTTGGTACTGATGGACAAGTGGAGCCGGTTTCACTTGATTCAAGCCCTAGTCATGATATACACCTTCGATTCGGCCTCTTCAAAACAACCTAATGTGGAGCGATTGATTGCTAATGCACATCGAAATTTGATGCGACAATGAATAAAATTGATAGTGATATTGCTAAGATGGCTTCATCTTCTGATGTGAACAACTCGAGTGGTATTAATGATACTAAAGTTTATTCGCAAATACTCCTCAATAGAGTTTTGATGTGGCTATGCAATCCCAAATATATGGTACTAATGCTTCGATGGATGGTAAGAATGCTTCTACTTAGTCTTAATGTGAGTGTTAGTATACACAATGAAGTGAGGTCGTTTGCTAATGTGTTAAACTTCGGGCGTGTATCTAGGAAAGTTAACTTCCGTTCATTGGTGAATGAGAATCGTATTGATAATCATGATACGCTTCTTCGAGGCTGCTATGGAGGGTGTGTTTAACCGCTATGATAATACTCTTGTTGGCTTCTTTGTCGGCAAGAATATTGCATTTCATTTGGTCAAGAATTATGTCACCAATACATGGGGTAAGTTTGGTTTAAAGAAACTTATGAAGAATGATGATGGTGTATTTCTCTTTAAATTTGATTCTAAAGAGGGTGTTGTGAATGTTCTTCAACGAGGACCTTGGATAATTCGTAATTCTCCTATCATTCTCACTAAATGGACTCCTGACGTGCTATTGTCCAAAAGTGAGGTTACCAAAGTGCCTGTGTGGATTAAATTGCATAATGTGCCATTACTTGCATATTCGGAAGACGGGTTGAGCCTTATTGCTACTCAGGTGGGCAAGCCGATCATGTTAGATGCATTCACTAGCTCCATGTGCGTTGACTCATGGGGTCGTATTAGTTTTGCTCGTGCTCTTGTTGAATTATCATCGGAAGCTGATCTTAAACATGTGGTAACTATGGCTATCCCTAAGAAGGATGATAGTGGTTTTACGACGGCTAGTATCAAGGTTGAATATGAATGGAAACCTCCACATTGCATGGAATGTAAAGTGTTTGGGCATGATAATGCTTGTTGTCCTAAGTCTCCTAAGGAGCATCATGTCGATGCTCACACCCCACCTGGATGTGAATGATGATGGTTTTAAGGTGGTGCAGAATCGGAAAGCCAAACCCCAAGGTCCGAAGTTGTCTAGTGGTGTTAATATGGGTAAGGGTCCTAAATTTGCTCCTAGGAAGCAGGTTTATATCCCAAAGAAGAAGACGCCGGACGTTACTCTTGTTAATGCTATAGGTACTCCTGTTACTACTTCTAACTCTTTTGGGACACTTGAGGTGCATGAGGATACGGGCATTCAAAGTCCTGTGGTTGATTCTATTCTTGAGGAGGCGATGATTGGGGATTCTACTGGTTGTTCTAAGGAAGCAGATGTGGATAAGGGTCGTACAATGGAGGTTAATGAGGATGTGTTTAATAAGACTGGTTCAACATCACATGTACCACTTGTAAGTGATTCAATGGGAACAATGGATGTTGGTTCTACTCCCATAGTTGAGAAAATTGGTAAACTTGAAAAACTACTTATTCTTTGGGAAAGCTACTCTTGTGGATGATGATGGTCAACCTATTCCGTCTACCTCTTCTACTAAGAGAGCTAACCCTTTTTCTAATATGGGAGAGATTGAGGTGTCGATTACGAAGATGAGGTTGTTGCTAACCCATTTGATGAGTCTGCTAATATATTTGGTGGTGGCCAAGGGTATGAAGATGAGTATGATGAATATGACTTCGATGACTATGCGAAACAGGTTCGTGATCTTCCTGGGAATTTGGATGCCTTTAATGCCATGTCTGGCACAACGTTTCAAGGTCCTAGGTAATAATTTTGTTGTGTCATATGTTATCATTTGAGTAGTGTTTTGTTTCTTGTTTAGATAATTGGAAGTATCTTGTTATGTAAGCTCTATGCCTATGTAACGGGCTGATATATGGGATCTTACTCTTATACATTGTACTTAAACATTTATTTGGTTAATATATTTACCAGGGTGCAGGATTACTCCCCTTTACCCAAAAAAAAAAAAAGACAGATTGCAAACACGTAATGTTAGACTTGTTCAAAGCAAAAGCTACATTAATTTATGCCCTCCTACAGGATTATAATTGTTTCGATTAGCTAATTATATCACATGATATTCATCTTTTACTCGGTGCAATTGTATTGCTATATTTAAAAAATTTAATAATTATAAAGCAAAAAATAACTTTACATAATTACTTACAAAGTGAAACATGTATATCGAATAATATTTTAGAAAATTTTAAGTACAGCTATAATTATTCTAAACCCGTATATTACTCTAAAATTTTAAGTACAGCTATAATTATTCTAAACCCGTATATTACTCTAAAATTTTAAACTAGATTTGATTAATATCTAAAACCACATGTTATATATTTTAATTACTGAAAAAGAACTCTTTAAAGGGTAGTTCTCTGAACGCTGACAAAACCGCAAAGTTTTCATTCTCTCACACGGTGATAAGTACTCAAAGTGGACCTTGAGTGAGTTTAGAGACGAGCTTGAGATACTATCTAGGTTTCGCCATAGTGTGATGAAGCTGAAGAGATGATTATGGTTTACAAAGATGTTAACAATAGAAAGCTTGGTCAATATATTCATAACTAAACAAGAATTAAAAAAAATTAGAGTTTTAATAGTTTGTTATAGTGCTAATTTTTGGAGTTCTAATATTCTTTTAGTGATAATTTAACTAATTAGCAAAAATTGATTAAGTACTAATTGAAATGTTGCACAAAAACGTTATGGGACAAGTTCTCAAATTGCTCAACTTTTAAGAAACAATTGGTTACTAACCCAAAATATACACCGGTTAAACATCAAAATTCATTAACTTGCACATGATAATAAGTGTGAATGCTAAGCATGTGAAAAGGAAATTTCAACTACCCAGTTTAGAATGCAATCTTGTTTGTAACAAACCTGTTTAAAAAAATGTATAGATTAAAATCATGATTGAATGGTTATCTATATCTATAATACTTATAAAACATTTAGCACTCTCTCTTTTAAATTTTTTTAAGATATCATTAATGTGTTTTTTAGGCATTACAATTTTTAGTATATAATTTATAAAAGAAAACATAATTAACAAATGTTAACATGAACTAGTGGGATTAAATTTATGATATTTTTGTAAGCCGCCTTATTTGAATACGCAAGGATAGATCTAAAGTTCTATATATTAGCAAACTTGATCAGTTTCGTTTATAATCACAACCATATACACTTAGTCAACAAAACCATGTCTTCATCTGGAAACCTAGAAGATTTTCAAATTCCTCTTAAGGAGCTCAAGCGCGCTACCAAAAAATTCAGTTCTTCTTCGAGGCTCAAAAGTGGTGTCTACCGGGGAGAACTCTCTGATCGCTGGCAAAACCGCACAGCTTTCATCAAACGATACAACAAAGAAGAGTACGAGTCTCACGAGCTTGAGATAGTTTCCAGGTTGCACCACGAAAACATCACCTCTTTCATCGGTTACTGTGATGAAGATTATAAATACATATATATGGCCTACGAATATTTAACTCATAGAAGCCTTGATGACATCCTCAAGTCCAATGAAGTTTTTAACTTGTTCTGGGTATTACGCCTCGTAATTTGCGCAGGTGTGGCGGATGTGCTGAATTACCTTCATTCGGGTGTTGGGGAGCACGGTAGAGTAATACACGGAGACATCAAATGTGAAAATATATTGATAGATGTGGATGCACTGGAACTGCAGGGACCGTTCCCCAAAGTCTGTGGGTTTAAACACTCAAAATTGGTCCCTTTAAATCAGCCACATCAACATCATTCTTGCCCTGAAGAATTGTTTAAAATGTCTCACACGGATCCGATTTACAAGGAAACTAACCTCCTCAGCACAGAATCGGACGTCTACTCATTTGGGGTGTTTATGTTCGTAATGCTGCATGGGTCTAGTGAAAATCTTCATCAACTGATGAAGCTGGTGCGGGGCTGCTATGATGATGGACCGTACAAATTACTTGATCCTCGTCTAGAAGATATTAGTCATCGTTCTCTCCATATTTTTACAACACTAGCGTATAGATGCATTAGTTTCGACATTAAGGAACGCCCTAAGATGGATGAGATCATCAAGACGATTGGGAAAGCCTTTGAATTTTATGAAGTAAGTCTTCGCCATTTACTTGGTATCACTTAAAACACTATAAAAAGCAAACTGGCATTGCGTGACAGATGAACATCAAATAATGATGAAAAATATGGTAAACAATCATCAAATCCATCTGCTGAAAATGACACCTATGAATTTTAAATAGAGTAAATTGCATTTTTGGTCCCTAAGGTATGGCCAAATTGTAGGTTTCGTCCCTAACGTTTCGAAGGTGCAGCGGTAGTCCCAATTTTGAATGTTTTGTTGGATGTTTGGTCCCTAAATTGCATATTTAGTCCGTAAAACTTTGAAGTTTCCGTTGCATGTTTGGTCCCTAAATTGCAGATTAGAGACCAAACATGCAGCAAAAACCTTCAAAACAGGGACTATCGCTGCACTTTCGAAACGTTAAGGACGAAACCTGCAATTTGTCCATACCTTAGGAACCAAAAATGCAATTTACTCTTTTAAATATTACTAATAGTAAATTGCATTGTTGGTCCCTGTGGTTTGGCCAAATTGCATGTTTGATTTTCAACTTTTCAAAAGTGCAACGAAAGTCCTTATTTTAAACTTTGGTCTTTGGCCGAAGTTGAATGACTAAAATATCCTGTCTTCTTCCTCTCCAATATTTTCATGAATATTTCTTTTCTTTTTATTGAACCAAACATATAACTAAGGGTTAATTTCATAAATCGTTCATGTGGTTTGTCGTATTTAACAAAATTGGTCCCTAAAAACAATTTTTTTAACGGATCCTATACCTATGGTTTTGACCCGTATTGGGTTTGGTCCTTGACCAATTATATATTCTGTTAGTTTGACCATGAAATACATGTTTAGTGGGTTAAAATGACAAAAATACTCTCTTCTTCTTCAATCATCACTCCTCCATTATTCAAAACCCACTCATACAAAAAGATCTAAACCATCTATTTAGAAAACACCATTACTTCTTCAAACTCCATTCATGTAAATTCTTTCTTACATCACAAACAGGAACCATATACAAAATAACAAACAAATCATTTTTTTACACTAATTATTTTTCCTACACCATTCGGACAAAATTCTTTAATCATATTTTGTATTTTTTTCATACTTCTATAGCCCTTTTTCTTTTTCTTTCTGAGCAACTGTAAAACAAAACAAAAAAAAAAATCTATATGAATCTTTAAAGAAAAAATCCATGATTAAAAAAAAAAAAAAAAAAAAGACAACTGGCCTAATTTTACTCCCGTATTGATTTGGAAAACACCAAACTACCAAAAACCCAAAATAAAAATCCAATTCAAAAACATTTTCTTTCAATAGACAGTCAAACTAACAGAATCAACATTCAAAGGACCAAACCTGATACGGGTCAAAACCATAGAGAGAGGATCCGTTAACAAAAAGTTCTATGGACCAATTTCGTTAAACCCGGCAAACCACAAGGATGATTTTGGAAATTAACTCTGTAACTAAACTAACAATTATCACTTCACCAACACTAACAACCTGCAAATCAAATAAAAACATGAGTTTGGATCAAATGAGAAATAAATTTAAAATGAGAAAAATGAGAAGTAACCATAACCACACATTTGAGATGCACCTACAAAACAAGATGCATCTCCCAATAATTTCTCTCTTACTATTTAAAAGATGTGGCTAAAAATATTTCTCATTATTCTTATTTTGTTTTATCTTGTCACTGGATCATTTCTCATAAAAACATAACAAAACTAAAATAAAGAGCACAAAATACCCTAAATCATCCAAAAACTCAACATTACACCAAAAGCACAAAAACCACCACTATCATATCAATCATCTTCCTCTTTCAACTTAACCACCACACGAAATACTCAACCCTCAAATCAAAATCTACAAGTTCATCAAAACCAAGTATATATTTGGCTACCCGCTCACTAAGAGCTGAATTGAAATTGATTTAGTTATCCAACCCCGACTCACCCTGGAACCACACTGTCATAAACATAAACAAAATCAAACCTCTTGCTTTACAGATTTCATTTCGCCCACCTGCTAATTCTCTTGAAATCCTATCGAAATCAATAACCTAGCGGCGTTGTTTACTGGTTACCAGGTGGCAGAATTGACTAGTGGCCAGTGGAGCCGGTCGGTTATATGCTAGATCTTGTTTTTAAAGTTGGTCTTGCAATGGATATTAATGATTTCTTTATGTGATTTTTTTTCCAGATGATCTTGTTTCTGGATATTTTATGTATGTGTTGATGTCTTTGAAGATGGGTTTCTAATAAAGAGCGATGATTTGTACATTTTAACTTTTGATTGGCTAACTCAAAAATACAAGTACACTGATCATTCTATCATATATTTATAATTGTTTAAAGCAAGAAATGGAGTGTGCCAATGAATAGTTGGAGTGTGCAAATCACCACTCTTTAATAAAAGCAGTTTATGATAAAGAATTGTGGGGTATTAATAATAAGAAAAGAAATATTAGTGTAAATATTTAAAGGGAATAAGATAAAGGGTATTTTAATCATTCAACTTCGGTCAAGGACATAGTATGTACGCCAAAGTTCAAAATAGGGATCTTCACTGTATTTTCAAAATGAGAGGGATCAAACTTGCAATTTGGCCAAACCATAGAGACCAACAATGCAACTCTATTATAGACCAATAAAGATAAAATTTTGAATATTTTAATAGTAATTAGCTAGTAATTTTGATTATCTTTTTCAGAAATAATTAGTAGCTTTGGATGTATTAATGATGCGCGGTTTGCAAAGAAAGCTTTACGACTCTCTATTCAGTGTATCTAGCCATTGTACTGTAGCAAAAGAAAGTCTAGGGGGTTGATTATTATCTAGAGGAATAGTTTAGTAGGTTTGTATTCTTATTGTTTTAATTAAAAGCAAGTAAATTATCTAGGTTTCAAAGGATTTGATTTTAAACAAATATTAACCTATAGATAATGAAATTAACACGCAAGGGAAAGTAAATTTTTGTGTAAACTTATACATGGGAAAAACGTATACATCTAGGGTGCACCACTCCTTATTATTAACTAGCTATGTGAATATGCTACTACTTAATTGATGATCACGGAGGATATGTTTAAATTAGTGTAGTGCATTGATCCAGCACCCAATTAAAACTAACATAGTGCCTTGGTCCAATTCTTATAACTAATTATTATACATTAATTATCTATCCTTTTAACGTCTCACGGTCCAACATTGCTCTACGGTCACCATTTATTGCACATAAATTAATCAAAGAACCCTAGGCGACTCAACAAGGCCACTGGCCTAAGCAAATTGTAATGTTTATGTGGTTCTTTAGTCCGACAATTAATAGTTACCATAAAATTATGACTATGGAAGATCTAATAAATTCGCAAGCAATAGGAAAGCATTATCACAAACAAGAAGTCACTAAACGCAACTAATTAAAAATAAGTCTGATGCAATTCTAGATAAAAACTAAAGGATATAGCCATAGCATATGAAGCTACATGTAAAGACACAATCAAGAAAATAATAATAAACATGATTGAATTATTAAGAGTTAATTGCATTTTTGGTTCCTGTGGTATGGCCAAATTGCTGATTTGATTCTTAAAATTTTGAAAGTGCATTGGACATCCTCATTTTAAAGTTTTCATTGCATTTTTGGTCATTGTGGTATAGCCAAATTGCAGATTTGGTCCATGTGGTATGGCCAAATTACAGATTTGGTCCCTAAAACTTTAACGTCTTCTGGGCCCAGGGGACCAAACGTGCAACAAAAACTTTAAAATGGGGACGTTAAGTGCACTTTCGAAGTTTTAGGGAAATTTAAAATTTGGCCATACCACAGGGACGAAAAATGCAATTAACTTAATTATTAATAAACAAACTAATTTGATGTTATACTTGAGTTACAATGAAGAAAATGCCTGATAGGAGCATAGAAATTGGCTAGGGTTTGTATTCCAAAGTTTGCACACAAATTATGAAAAATTACATAAATATATAGGAAGCTTTAGGTCTGACGACGTCATGTGATCGAGGTGACAACGTCAAACATAGGGGGTGACGGCGCCTGGACATACTGCTTGGTAAAATAAAAACTAAAAACACCAATTTTCAGGCATTTCTAAAGACGACGTCAACTATAAGGTGGTCGCCATTTCAAACTTTTATCATTTTCTTCCAAATTTCATCCAAATAAGCCCAAATCACGTCCAATTTCAATCAAATATGAAGGACTTTAAACCAAAAAAAACTCAAATGTGGCAAAATGCATGAAATCATGGGGTAAAGGACTCCTAAGATCATTAATAAAATTCACCTGATCAAATATCTCTATACTTGGGCTTTGCTTGTTTCAAGAAAACAAGCTGGTAACCTTGACCCAATACAAATTGGGGTCATTTAGCATTGGTATAAAAACTATTCATGGATAAAACCGTTTGACAATACACTGTTAGGTCACGTTTTCTTTCATCATTACACATGTATAAACTTAGAAAGAGAATGTGTTAGAGAGAGAAATAGGGAATGGAAGGATTCTAGTGAGAGAAAGAGTAAGCACAAATGAAAATCATACTAGAAAACCAACACCTCCTATAATGGTAGGAGGTTTAATATATAGACACATAAGTTACTATTGGGTCTCCCATGGGCTTGCTACATGGGCCACGCTTTAAACTAAAAATTGCAAGCCTAATAAACTAACGACCTATTACATAGTTAATGACCGGAACTTTAGCGTTTCCAACGATCTCGCCCCCTAAGGGGCGGTCATTATAGGTCGTTAACGTCTTTTAATCTTTGTCGTTCTTTGACGTGACGTCCATGTGCCTTGTTTCATTGTTCTTGTTCTTGTGATCATCACTTCCTTGAGTCTTTTCGTCTTGCCTTCAGTCGACATCCTCTGTTGATCTTTATCACAATGCTCTTTTTGATACTCGTGTTTCTTGTATTTCTTTCACTTTGTTTCACTTGATCTCCTCTTTCCATCTTTACATGATAACTTCGATTTGATCTTGAATTCTTGACACTTGAATAATTCTTTTGATATTTGAGTTTCTTTGTGTTGAATTTGTTGAGGAGATTTTGTTTCAGCATGAGTATATAAAATCTGAGGATGTCGACATTTCACGTGGTGGTGTATCAGGAATGGCATCACTTATCGGTTCTTGCACAATTAAAGTAGCTAATAATTACATTAGGAGATGAGTGTCCCTTTTTCCATTCACCTAGGTCGGGTATACTTATCGACCTGGTGAAGTACCTCTTATATCACATAGGATAAGTCCTAGTGAAGACCTACATCATCAAGAATTGATTCATGAAACAAACCTTCTTAGTGGGTTTTCTAGCACAAACGTGTTAGGATATCGAGAACTTTTACAGCATATTGTGCAAACATTTTTCGAATCTTCACACAGCCTATTCCTGAATTACATGCCACATGAGTACTAACAATAATTTTAGATGACCAGCTAAAGTATATCGAAGTATCACTCAACGACTGTAGACCGTTTGAAGCAGTAACCACCATTGAAAATATTCAGTGTGAATATTTTGGCAATGTCTTAGGACCCTTAGTACAACTTGTTCTCTTTATTGGTGAACACAAGTGTACGTTTGGAAGTGTATCCTAAGAGATCTTTTAATGAATCTCATGGCTCTAGACTCGATTAAGTGCATTTTGATTTTAGTGAGCGGAGGCTAGAGCAGACTGCCAACTATTTCAATACCAACACATCTCAGATTGAGAAGTCGATAGATTACGTGTTTATTCTCCGTGAGGAAATGAATCAAGAACCTTTTAAGATGAACTTAAGTAGCTAGGGGGTTGTGCAGTGCGTCACTGGATCCATGACATCTTGTCTTCAATACCGGTATCATCTTTCTGATAACCAGTAGCCGATGTATTGACCTGGTTCTGCCCTAAGTGTATAGAGGACTCATTTCTTTTCACCCATTCATAACTTTTCTTTTTCATTCTTCAACCCCTTCTTTCTCTTTTACTCACTTTACTCCTTTTTCATTTATACCTAAGGACTTCTATGCTAATCAATTGGTATTGTCCCTGGGTAGATCCTTTCGAATCTGGTTGGATCATAGGACATAAACCTAACCTTAATCACCTTATAACTCCATGATCATTCTCAGTTGGTTCAGTGTCGATCGTGTTTCCATAAAACCTTTGTAAAATTACTCACAAAGTATTCATGATTGTAAAACATGTTTTCTTTCATACACACGTATGAACTTAGAGAGAGAAAGTGTTAGAGATAGAAAGAGTGAATGGAAGGATTCTAGTAACAGAAAGAGTAAGCACAAATGAAAATCTTACTAAAAACCAACACCTCCTACCTTGTAGGAGGTTTAATAAATAGTACACATAAGTCACTATTGGGCCACCCATGGGCTTGCTACATGGGTCGGTCCTTACACTAACAATTACAAGCCTAATAAACTAACGACCTATTTCATAGTTAATGACGCCACTTTCGCATTTCCAACATACACTTTTAACAGCTTTATGCACATAAATAATAAACTAGCATCTCACTAAGTATTGGATACTCTCATCTCTCGGGTGTATATGAAACATATAGCAATGTGAAAACGGAAACCACTCAAGTTACTATGTGATAATGCATAAATTAACCATAGGCTTGATAAAGGATCAAACCTCAATCACTTTGGCGTAAGCACTTAAAATTTACCAAGGTTACAAAAATCGATATGCGGAAGCTGGGCGGCCATGTACCGCCTAGCCATAGGCTTAATTGGATTAGATTTTTTTATATAAAATTATAAAATATTAAAACTATATGCTCGATTTGGCCGATCTAGCCAATTTATTTCCGATTTGGCTGATTTTGACTGATTTGGCCGATTTATATTTGTAACCGAGTTAGCGGATTTATCCGATTTGGCCGATTTATGTCTGATTTGTCCGATTTTTATCCGATTAATTGGTATGTTAACCGATTTTTGACTAAACCGATTAATAAAGCCGATATTTGAAAATCGCGATGGTTAATCCTCACCTGGCGATTAATCGTCTATTAATGGGTAAAAGGTCAAAGACGCGGTAAATATATTACTCCAAAAAACGTTTAAGTACAAAAGATATGGGTGAATCCCATATCTCAGCTCGTTACATAGGCGGAAAAGCTTAAATAACAAAATACTTCATATTCTCTAAAGAAGAAAATAAACCACTACTCAAAAGATAACATTAGAGACCTATGAAAACAAAACTACTTCCCACCAAAGCCTTGGAGCTTGATACCATACGTGTCATAAAGAGCATTCAAATTCTCTTGAAAATCGTAGACCTGATCCGCATAGTCATCCTAATCATCTTCACGATCATGACCACCACCAAATAGATTTATTTACTCATCAAAATTATTCACAACTTTCTCTTCATCCCTGTCGAAATCAACAATCTCTCCCACTGATTAATCAGCTGCCTACGCTGATTGTTGCATCACTGTAAAATACTATCAAAGATGTATTTCAAGGTTGTAATGCTTAGGATTGTGGTAAGAAATAAAGGGTGAGGATAGGGTAATTTTTAACTAGACGACGACAGTTTATTATCTAAATAATTGCATTTAAATGATGCTAAGTTAAAACTCAAAACGAATACAAACTAAACAATGTATCTTTTTGTATTTTTCTTTACTTTTTTTTTGACGAACAATAGCATGATAGTATTCCGTATGTTCTTTCTCTCTCTCTCTCTTTTTTTTTTATGTTTTTTCATACATAGTGTGTTAGAAAATGAGTCACGTAACTTGAAACACAAATAATAACTTGGACGAGTTAGAAGAATTTGGTAGGTGCCTCTATGCTAACTTGCATGTGTTTATATTTGCAGATGGATGACAATGCTCTTGGGAATAAGCTAAAAAACATAGAAAAACATGAAATTCCACTCAAAGAGATCAGGAAGGCCATCGGTGCAGAAGACTTTGATAGAAGAGTATCCTCCAAACCTCACAATATTATGATCCACAGAGGAAAACTTGTTGATCATTGTTACGACCGCGAAGCTTTCTTTAAACACTGGACTTCTGAAGAGTTTGTTGAACAGGAGAGAGAAAGGATCCGAAATGAGATTTTGCTGATTTCCAGCTTTCACCATCAAAATATCACCCCTTTCATTGGTCACTATAACAGCGGCGATAACGTAGTTATAGCTTCGGAGTACGCAGTTAATGGAAGTCTTTATTTAAAACTCGAAAACCAGAATGAGAATAGTTACCTAACATGGGCAGAGCGCCTAAAGATTTGTTTAGGCGCTGCTAGAGGACTCAAATACATGCATTCAGGTATTGCGGACCACAAAGTAATACACGGAGACTTTAAAAGCAAGAATATATTATTATATGACAATCTAGAAGCCAAAATATGTGGTTTTGGTAAGTCATTTCTAGTCCCCAGAAGTTACCCAGATACCAATATCTACAAAGAGGCACGGGGTAGTAAATATTATATGGATCCCGCTTACCGTGAAAGCTGCATCCCCAGAGTAGAATCAAACGTGTACTCGTTCGGTGTAGTACTCTTCGAAGTATTGACTGGTCTTCTCGCATGCAACCACCCTGTAGAAGATGAGCGAATAAGCATGATAAATTGGGTCCGACGCTGCAGTGACGAAATAGAAAAGATAATTGATTATCGAATAAGGGATGAAATTGATGCTCGTTCTTTGCATACGTTTAAACAACTAGTAAATGCATTAGTTTGAACATGAAAGATCGCCCTTCGATGAATCAAGTTGTCAAGAGATTGGATGAAGCATTGTATATTCAGGTAAGTGTTATCACTAGTTATGTATGTTAAAAAAAGATATATATCTAGTTAGTTTCAAGACCACAATGAAACTATCTAATATTAATCGAATAATTTACTCAAAGTTAACTATGATTTTAACTTTACCAAAAGCTTAAAGGCCAATCAAGTTTTTATAGACTTTAAAGTGTCTGCATTGTAAATATTACCAGAAATCATGAAATTTATCCGAACTCTAGTATCTATATAGTGTCTTGTTAATATAATATTACAAAACTATTAAACATGTGAAGAAGAGGGATTTAAGTTCTAAATGAACCATCTTAACAGACCCACGGAGCTGCTTCTACCGTTGCCAGAAAAAATCAAAAACTAGAAGATTTTCGAATTCCGTTGAATGACATCAACTTGGCTATCAGAGCAAAAGGTCAAGAAACTCTCGGAGAAGGTGGATTCGGTGTGGTTTACAAAGGAAAACTCTCAGAACACTGGCAAAACCGCACAGTTGCAATTAAATACCTGCATCCCAAAAGTTACCATGAAGAGCATCAGTTCCGCAATGAGCTGAATATGATTTTCAGTTTCAGCCATGAAAACATCATCCCTTTCATTGGTTACTGCGATGAAGGCAAGGAGAAAATTATAGTTTACGAGTATGCTAGTAATGGTAGCCTGGATTGTCATCTAGAAAAGGAGGATAAGAGACGTTGCTTGACATGGGAGCATCGCCTGAAGATTAGCTTAGGTGCAGCAAGAGGAATTGAATATCTTCACTCAGGTCTTGGCGAGGAAAACAGCGTAATCCACCGAGATGTCAAGAGCGGAAACATATTATTGGATCACAATCTGGTAGCCAAAGTTTGTGATTTCGGATTATCAAAAGCTGGCCCCATAAACAAGCTACAAACTAAAGTCTATACAAACGCTGCGGGTACCAAGTTTTACATGGATCCAGTTTACCATGAAAGTGGCGTCCTCCATAAAGTGTCAGATGTTTATTCATTTGGAGTGGTGATGTTTGAATTGTTGAGTGGACTGCCAGCTTATTATAGAAGAAGCATTGGGGATATTAAACAAAAACCTCTGTTACATCTGGTCCGACGCTACTATGATCACAAACCAGAGCTGTTGATTGATCCCTTTATAGAAGATGAAATTGATAATCGCTCTTTTAATGCGTATAGAGAAGTTGCATATCAGTGCATAAGTTTCAATTCGAAGGAACGTCCGACCATGGAAATGATTGTGGATCGGGTTGAGGAAGCATTGGAGCTTCAAGTAAGTAATTTATTTCAGTTATCTTTCAGAAATTTTTGTTTCTTAAGCAATTACAAACCGATCCCAATTACAATAATACCAACCATATGTAAAATACTATTCATCCGGTTCAACTACATTTTGTGGTAGGTAACTAATCAAGGGGACCTTAAGCAAAAGGTGACTGAGAGCTAATTCATATGGATCATTGGAGTAATTACTTATTTACTCGTCGCAAGTTCAGTTTCTAAAGAGCTTTATTTTTTTCGTTATGAAAACAGTAATAAGTGGAACTTCTGTAAATTTGAGTTGTATAGCTGTACGAATTGTTAGTTGTGTACTTGCACGTTCTAATACCTTTTCACATTCTCCTGGTAAAGAAATGCACTGCTTTCTTTTTCATGTTAATCCATATCGCTGTAAACCCTTTGTAATGTTTGTTAAGTTAAATTTGATACAATATTACTTATGTTTTATTTGTTATGGGTCAAACGGGCAAAGACAATGGGTTGGATCCTTATATGATCCAAACACCCCGTTAACTTTTAGTTAAGTTGGTTAAAGCCTGTTTATGGCAGTTAGGGAAACAGTTATCACTGTGAAACGATGCAACGTTTCACTCAAACCAAAATGGTGCCGTTTCATAGTCTTTAAATAGGATCGAGTCATGTTTAGATTGTACAACAACAATTACTTTTATCAAGTCTTTAGTTTATATCTTTGTTCATATTTGTGTCATTATATTTCGTATAAGTTTTATACTTTGTCTCAAACTCTTTTGCGCAACAAAACAATGGTAAATTACAAAGCCGTGATGTGTCGAAGATGGCTTGATTTAGAATCTGTGAAGAAGAGCCAACATTGGTACCAGAGCCCACGTTCATAGTGGTGGGAAGAGATGAGAAAGAGAGGAAATTTATTGTTGCCTACGGTGTCGGTGAGACAATTGTTGACAATAAGGAAGAAGAAATTGTGATTCTTAACGTATTGTATATTCCAGAAATCACAATGAATGTGTTGAGTATTAGCCAACTCGAAGATCAGGGATTCGTTGTGACTTATAAAGACGGTACGTGTCAAATCAAATACATGTTTGACAAGGAAGAGGAAGCCGTGGACAGGGGTGATGAGGAGATGATTAATGATCACCAGGAATTTATGGAAGAGTACTATAAGTCGCTTGATCCTAGTGATGAATGCTCACTAATAAAAGGGATGGAGGATTTGGAAATGAACAAAGATGAAAGCCATGATTATGTCGATGATGAGTACCTTAGTCTCAACGGGACGCTCTATCATCTTAAGGTAAATACATTCCCACGTTTCTTATCGTTTTTGGATTTAATTAAAATCGATAAGTTGGTGTTCAAAAATTGGGAAATCATGGGAAGAAAGTTTATTGATTTGTTGGGATGGTCTTTTTTTTTGGGTAAAGGGCATCCACCCGGAAAAATATATTACTCCAAAAAACAGTTAAGTACAAAGGAATGTGGTTGAAATACCACATTAACCTCAAGCAATCACTTGAACAGCCACTATATCATTCATGACATGCCATAAATGATCAACTAGATACACACAACTAGAAAACAAAAACAAAACAAGCATCAACTAAGACACATCAACCTTTATGCTAACCAAAGGAAAACAACCTATCCAGGTCTAATGTCATGCATGGCAGCAACCTTTAATTGGGCTGCAGATAAACCACAATCATCAAAATAATCATCATCATAATCATTGTAGTCACATGTACCATCTTTCCATTGTTCCAAAAGACTCCTCTCGTTCCCTCCACTACCGAAATAATTAGTGTCGTTAGGATATTCCAGAATATATGAGACTAGATGTGTTATTATGAATATATGAGACTAGATGTGTTGGGTGAATTGCCACCGGTGATAGGGGTGATTAGGATAGACTTGCTAGCATTGTATAAATTCGTAGATGACATGGGTGGATATATGAACGTGTCATTTAACGACATGTGGGGCGATGTTGCAATTCCTTTGGGATTGACTCGGGAAGATGGACATAGTGTAAAGGAATGCTATCGAGAATATATAGCATTGGTTAAAGTGTACTACGAGGAAGCACGTAGGTCGGGGCATGGAGAGCCAAGGTTGAATATGGTCGGAGATGTACCATTTGGTGATGCAAAGACAAGCGTGCACGTAGAGGAAGCACAAGAGGAGACGCCAAAGAAAAGGTTCAAGTATGTCCATGATGAAGTCAAGAAGGAAGAGGATATGGGATGCACTACAAGCGGATTTAGCAAGGGAAACGCATCAAGTGAAGACGATTTCATCATCATTGCATGAAGGAAACAAGAACCAAGGAAGACATTTAACTTACAAAATTAAGGGGGAGATGTAAACCCTTTGTAATGTTTTTTAAGTTAAATTTGATACAATATTACTTATGTTTTATTTGTTATGGGTCAAACGGGCAAAGACAATGGGTTGGATCCTTATATGATCCAAACACCCCGTTAACTTTTAGTTAAGTTGGTTAAAGCCTGTTTGTGGCAGTTAGGGAAACGGTTATCACTGTGAAACGATGCAACGTTTCACTCAAACCAAAATGGTGCCGTTTCATAGTCTTTAAATAGGATCGAGTCATGTTTAGATTGTACAACAACAATTACTTTTATCAAGTCTTTAGTTTATATATTTGTTCATATTTGTGTCATTATATTTCGTATAAGTTTTATACTTTGTCTCAAACTCTTTTGCGCAACAAAACAATGGTAAATTACAAAGCCGTGATGTGTCGAAGATGGCTTGATTTAGAACCTGTGAAGAAGAGCCAACAATCGCTTTATCCTTTTGTTTTTAAAAAAAATTACACTACTACACAAATAGGTATAGAGACCTCCTCATGGAGACCTTTTCATCAAAAACATACGTCTATGAAAGTTTCCCTACCAAAAAAATAAAATCGAGACCGGTATTTATTTTAGAAACAGGTCTCTATTAGTAAGATAAATAAAGACCGGTGTTCATCGTAAAAACCGGTCTACATTGAGAAGTATCTAGACCTGTTATAAGCTGAAAACACGGTCTATATTTCTATAACTAAAAGAGGCCTTTTTTTAGCTAGAAACCGGTCCATTATTAGTGGCGGGTTGCTAAAATTTAATTTTCAATCTCAAAATTTCCATTCGCGCTCAACACATCAAACCCCTTCTTGTAAAAATTTAATTTTTATAAATGCCCCTTCTTGTTCTTTCATTATCATCCTTCCAGCTACCAAACCAAATTCTAACCACTTACATACCTAATCCCTAATTACAGTCACCAGTCAGTGCCCAACCAAAACCCCATCTCAACAGCTACCACCGCTCAACCTCACCACTATCTCATCTCACCTTCTTCTACTACAAATAAACCAGTTACTTTTATATGCTTATCTTCGATTTTATTATCAATTTAAGATGTTTTTGTTATTCTTTGCCTAATTAAAAATTAAGGTCATTGGATTAAAGGTTGAAGGAAGATATTCTACTGAAATTGTTACAAAAGTTAGGGTTATAGAATCACTATCACTGTAGTAAAACAAGGGGCATTCATAAAAAAAGATCACATCTAGATGATAGCTAGTATTGTTTTGACTTTGTTCTCTTACATTGTTGATAATGTTTTTGATTTTGACTTTTATTTACTTGTTTTTTATGTTAAGTTTACCAACATATTATTATTCTCACTAGACACCATATGTGACTCATGTTGAGAAACTTGAGGCTGATATATTACTAAGGTAAGTTTGACTATTATAATGTTGCTATTATTAAAAGAAGATGCCTTGACTTATGCTTTGATGTATAAGCAGTTAACTTATTGCGATGTAGGCTTTTGTTTAGAATGGGGCATTTTAGATGTATTCTTGAACGACGTATTTACACGTAGTTTAATATTAATAAGCAATACGAACAGCCCATGTAGTAATGTATAACTGTAATATGCTGCTGATGTATGAGTACTGAATTTACGTTGTTGACTTCATCGAATGCACATAATTCACTCTATGGGGTAGAGTTAAGAACAGAAATGGGGCGAAACAGAATAACTTTTGGAAAACATAATTCACTATATTGTTTATTACACACATGAAATGCACATATTTCACTCCATTGTTTTAGCACAACTGGTCTTTTAATGAATTTTTATGTACCATTATTACAGGGGTAGATTTTAAGTTAGAATATGTCATAGTGGATGGGGAGAAGCTGAATTGATATATGGGATAACGACAATGTTTTTTGTGTTTTGTAATCCACATCCTGAGACCGAAGAAATAATAGAAACAAATGTTTATCCTAATTTTCAACTGTCATTCCGCTTCGAGTTACACTCAGAATTTGTTATCGAGCAGAAGTTATTAAACAACATAACTCTAACTAGTTATAGAGGAGGTCAAGGAATTATAATGGGTATGTGAATCCAGTTTAAGATATTTCGTGAAGAAAAAACCTATAATGATATCATTTGATTCTTTTTTGTGCCATACCTTTTAGTTATAGGTGTATATTTGCTAATTGTTTCATGTGCCAGATTGAAGCAGTTTATGATGTAACTAGAAGAGAAATATTCACAAATCTATCCGATGTTTGGGCAAAATAATATGTATGTTGTTATGTAGCCTCTGTAAGTTGCAAATGTCTCGATAGAATTGATCTAAACCTCACATTTCTTTGCGTTTTTCTGATATGTACAGGATTAATATCTAGAAGTTACAGATTCGAGACTTAAGGTTATAATCTTACTAACATACTCATACATGTATTAACAGTCAAGTGTTTATATAGTTATTATTGCTTATTAAACATGCTTTTGGGGCTTTTCTAGATACTACTTACATACAAACTTGAAACTGGTAGATAAAGATTCTGTAGTCCCATGCGTTTTTCTCTTGGAGCTGGCTGATTAATATTTCCAAATGCTAAGATTGTTGGAGCTGTCTGATAAAGATCATCAAGTGTTTCAGTTGTAACGTGTTTTGGTTTTTGTCTTAGCTATAAGCTTACATATTTATACGATACATTTTGTATAGAGGTGACGAATTCTACATGTATATACGGAGTTCTTACTAATGTTATTTTTTGCTTGGCTATAACTCTATTACTCGTCGTCATATGACTTGAAATGCATGATTTGCGGGGGTTATTTGATAATGCTTATTGAATACACTTATAGGGGTTGTTAAGGATTGCTTATTGAAAGTGCTAATAGTAGCTTTAATTAGCAATCTCAGGTAACCCCAATTTTTTTTATTTAAAAATAATTATCATAGAGACAGGTTTTTATTCTAAACCCGGTCTCTATTAGTTTTTTAAGGCGTGTTTTTATGAAAATAACCGGTCTGTAGTTTGTTTTAGAAGCCTGAGTTAAACATCAAACCGGTCTCAATTAACTTGTCGAGACCGGTTAATAAACCGGTCTCCATTGATTTTCACATGGAGAGCCCCCCTCATAGAGACCTGATCATAAACCGGTCTCGATTTCGTCTCAAACAGGTCTCCAAAGCACATTTTGTAGTAGTGAACCCTCCAAAGATAAAGGCAACCATTAAATCCCGTCAAAGTCTGTATTAAAGTCATTACAAACTAATGGATGTAAACAAATAGCACAACCTTCCACTTAAATGGGCAAGAATGCATATATGCCTAATCTATGTAGAGTAAAGGGGTGCTTCTTTTCTAGTTAATAAGTGGGCCTAAACAACCTTTGTTTCATCTTAATGGAGAAGTCTACATAAACATCTCTATTTCAATTAAGTGGCTAATCTCATAATATTTCCAAACCACTTAATTTAGTAAATAACCCTTTAAACGCTATATTAAGCGGTACAGTATGGGTCATCTTGCTAAAAGTGTTCTTTGAGTTTAAAGGTGATGCAATGGAGTAGATTATGTTGTCAATTGTTAGGTAGGAACAAGCATCTACATACTTTATTGAAAGGAATACAAATCTATATTGCTTTTGGAAAGCTAAATTTCATAGTTTTATGGAATATTCGGAATTATTTTACCGCTGTTAAAGATATTTTCATATATATTCATCTAATTATTGAAATTTCATTGATCACGAAGGATCACATGGATTGAATAGGTGGTCCACAATTATAGAAGCTGCTTTTTAAAAAGAGCCAGAATCACAAATACTCCAATCATTGTGATTATAGCCGTGTCCCCGTAATCTTCGGTCTTGACTTGAATGATACAACAACAATAATACAAAATCCCGTCAGAGCAGTGGTAGATCCAGGAATATGAAACGGGGTATGCACAATTTTTAGTAAAGTTATAAGAAGAAAATCGGTTTTTAAGTTGCGTTTTTCAAGTTGGGTAAAGACAAATACTCATCAATATCTTTCTATAACAATCTATGTCACATATAACAAAATAGATAATAGAAATAGAAAAGCGTAATAGTTATGATTACAAATCTTGGTTCATCTATACTATATAAAATGAAAAAATGGTCAAAGTGGAAAAAGTGAAAAATGTTGAAAGTTGAATGTTGAAAACATGGTCAATGGAGAGAGAAATAAATAATATAATTAATACTCTTATTAAAACACCCCATTACTTAAAAGTACAATAATTTATTCACATTGTACACCCAATTAAAAGCACATCTACCAAATAAAAAAACCAATTGAAACCGATACCGGGTTGACCCGTTGAAATCGATCCGGGTTGACGGGACGCTTCAAACCGGCGGGCTAACCGGTTTAATTTGACATTTTTTGACCCAACCTATCGGTTTGACTCGATTTTAATCGATATTTTTTATCGAACCGGTTCAACCAGTTGAACCACCCGGGTGAAATCGGGTTTCAAATTTGACAAAATTATATGAGAAATGATGAAGTAGTTGTGGAACCCGTGACAATTTTTTTTAAAGGAGAAACCAAGTAATTGTAGTTTTTGGTTTATTTTGCTTTGACACATGTAATTTATTTTAAAAAATGTTGCTCTTGCACCATTTAAGGACTAGCATATATGAATCGTCGTTTAAAAGTTAATATATATTGTATAGCCCTTTGTCCAGTGTAATTTATTTTAAAAAATGTTGTTCTTGCACCATTTAAGGGACTAGCATATATGAATCGTCGTTTAAAAGTTAATATATATTGTATAGCCCTTTGTCCAGTGTATCAATAATATTATGTAAGTTTATTAAAATCACAAAAAATAAATAATATTGTTATCTTTAGCGATAATTATTTGTACCTCAAACAAATAGCTTTGAACAATGCATAAATATCTATACAAATTGATAGTACAAAATAATCTTATATGGTGATATCCAATTTGCAAAGTTACAATTTTAAAAGCCACACAACAAATGATAAACGCTACACATGTAAAAAAAATAGTTATCACTGCCTAAATTACTGACAAAACAAGAAAAGCGGTCACACATGTTGGCTATACCTCTAAACTATAATATAATATTAAACTACATAATACCGTTCTTTTTGTAATGCTTGAATCTATTATTACTAAAAATCTTAATAACTTAAAACAATCCTATTAGAAAATATACTCACACACTTAGATCGACTCCACATAATTTTTTTAAAAACTATATATTTATGCTGCTATGCAACCACGCATCAGAATTGTAGTTATTCGAAAACGATTCTCTAATGCTACAAATACAGTTTGTTGAAAGAAACTTATGGGTCGTTGGAACTTTGCAGAAAACTAGACATCGCTGCCGCTAGGCGCGGGTACTCGTCTAGTAAATCCTAAATGAGCTATCCAATTTTTAAATAACCATGAACCCAAAATAAACACAAAGAACTAAAAATATTGAATATGTGTAAGTGAGAGTGCAAATTAAGTCAATGGGCTTCCACAAGATGAAATAGGTCGACCCAAGTTGTCTGTTAAGTAGAGTAAAACATAATTGGGCTAGTAAAAAAAACATAAAATTGACCTTTTGACCTACATCAAATGCCCTATTACTCACTCATTCTTCTTCTTACAGAATGCCGCTGAAATAAAGACCAAAAACGTTTTTCTTTCTTTTTTCTTTTTCTTTTCAACAATGCCAACTTGGATTAAGGTGTGCACTCACGTTTTTCTTGTCATTTAAATTGTCTGCACTCGTAAAATTTAGTGTATTTTGTGGTTACTTTTAAAAATTCCCGGATCTTTTCACACTAGCGATAATTTACGCAGCGTATGCACAAGCATACCTTGTATTCCAAGTAGATCCGCCCTTGAGTCAGAGGTGTTCGACCATTTGAAGTAAGATGTAGAAAATCACGCCCTGTGTGATGAGGACTACTTTGATACCATCTTGACTTGAATCTGGAAGTAGGTGTGTCATGATATAGGAATGAATCAAAGGATTTCATGCATGTTGAATTACGGATGGTGAGCATATGATGTCTATGTCTTATGTATTAGGTGAAAACTGGGACATGCATGTGCCAAATGTTCAACAAAGAAAAAGTAAGCTCATCACAGTTGCAAATCACATGTTAAAACCTTAAAATATGAAAATTTTAGAAATCTATGATACATATAAAGCAAAAATATTTTTTTTGCTTAAAACTTGAAAATTTTATAAATGAGTAATGTTAAAACCTCAAAAACCTCCTTGAAACTTAAATTTTAATATTTTATTTACTTTCTCACATAAAATATAAAAATGTTATAATGAAATAGTTGAAAAATGTTATAATGAAATAGTTGACTTAACAATGTTTCAACTAAAAATTCTGAAAAACATGCATGACCACTTTAGTTTTGGTAACTTTTTAAGGGTAAATTACACGGTTCGTCCCCAAACTATACCCCGTAACCACATTTAGTCCTCCGTTTGACTTTTGTTGCACGGCTAGTCACGTTTTGGGTGTACGTATGGTGACCGGTTTGGTCCTCGGAACCCCGTTATACTTAACACCACTTAAGTTTTCTCGTTGGTGGACTTTTTGACGAGGTAACTTCTGTCTTTTCAAGTCAAATCAATTGTGTGTTTGATCCCTTACTAACTATTCATCCAATCTCTTTCAAAAAACACACACCTAACTGCACCATTAATTATCCAGACACACACTTCGTCTTCCAAATACACAATTATCACAGGCACACCCATCAATTATCACAAACACACACACTCAAGGTTCCAACAATGACTCGTGGTAAGTCTCACAGTTGTTATACTGGTTCTACCTCTACTGGTGTTAGTTCCATTTTGAAAAGGAAATTGGCTCGGTCGAATAGAGGTATTTGTTGGAAAAATAGTTTTGCAAAGTGAGTTTTGCAAATTTTTGGACACTAATTAATATATGTATATGTTATATATATTTATATTTCTTGGTAGCTTTGCGTTCTCCTTGATGAGAGCTTCGCAACGAGCTAAAGCGTGTCCAAAATGGAGTTGAAATGAATGAGATATCGTGCACTTGAAACACAAAAATTGGGTTTTGGGAGAGTATCCCACATCGCCCAAAAAAGGAAATGAAAGCATGTTTATAAGGAAATCTTGGTATTGGCTATCAAAATCTTTTAGTTGGTTTTGCTTGGGGTTGCAGATTTTAGGATTTCTGGCCAAATGAGTTGAGCTTCTGAACTCATGCAGCGCAGCGCCTGACAGCAAGAATGCAGCTCAACACCGCATACGTGCGTATCTTTTTGCTGCAAATTCGAGATTCATTTTCCTAAATTCTGTAAATCTATTTTTGGGATTCATTTTCCTAAATTCTGTAAATCTATTTTTGGAATAGATATGAAACTTATTGACAAAGTTTACAGAATATTGCTGTGTAAATAATATATATGCAAATCGTGTTATTGTTTTAACAGATTTGCATATCTGTTTATAAAGAGGAAAATATTTTATCTTGGTGACCAAGATAGGTTTAGCCTATAAAATAAACGGTTCTTCATTTAGTTTTCGATACAGAAAATACTGCTTCAATACAGACGAATTCCAGCAATCTCTTCGATCAGAAACACACAAGTTTTTCGCGATCTTTCAGACAAGTTGTCAGGTCGGTTGTACAACGACTTTGGACGTTGTACCCGGGAAACAGAGCAAGGAATCGTTTTTAAAATCGTGTCGTTCCACGACCTTTTACTGCTTTCTTTTATATATCGTTATAGAGTCTGTCTTCTGCTTCTACCCCATTTTGTTTGTTATTTAATTTACTGTTGTTTAATTTTGTTAGTTTATTTATTGTTATTATAATCTGATTTTCATAAATAAAAGTGTACACCGTTTCCCACAGTCTTAAGACAGATTCGGTTTAACCGAATTTAAAAACACTTTGTTAAAATCGGATTAATTATTAACAGAATTTATAAATTGTTTTCTGTCGAAACCTAGTTGAGTTTCTTTGGAAATCAATTTCAATTAAACAGATTTAAAAATACATATTTGGATTACAGACCTATAACACTTTTTTAAGCAATTGTTTTTATCAGTTTATAACGAAACCAAGATTGAGTTTCTATTAAACTGATTTACTCGATCCATCGAAACCAAGATAGAGTTTTGTTGAATCAGATCTGGTACAAGTAGATACCATTTACAACAGTTTGTTTAACTGTTTGTGTTTGAATTTTCAGGATGACAAACACCACTACCCTCTGTGAATACTCTGCCAACGGCGAATGGCCGGTTACTAACACGGTTGCTAATCATGCTGAGAAACCAGAGAAATTCAATGGGTAGAATTTTAAGAGGTGGCAACAGAAGATGTTCTTCTATCTCACTACTTTGAACCTTGCGCGGTTCTTAAAAGAGAACGCACCTAAGGTGGAACCTCCTGTAGTAGGTCAATCCTCTAATCAACAGGCTGTTCAAGCCTTGGAAGTATGGAAACATTAGACTTTTTGTGTCACAACTATGTTCTGAATGGTTTGGTGGACTCTTTGTACAACGTGTATTGCAAGACCAAGACCGCCAAAGAATTATGAGTCATTGGAATGCAAGTACAAAACTGAGGATGCTGGTACAAAGAAGTTCGTGGTAGCTCATTTTTTGGATTACAAGATGGTTGATTCAAAGAATGTGATAAGTCGAGTTCAAGATCTGCAGTTTTGCTACGACATTCATGTTGAGGAATGACCTTGAGTGAAACTTTTCAAGTTGTTGCTATTATTGAAAAGTTACCTCCAAGCTGGGTAGAATTCAAGAACTACCTGAAGCATAAACAAAAGGAGGTGAGTGTTGAAGACTTGGTTGTTCATCTTCGTATTGAAGAGGACAACAAGTCTGAAAAAACACTTATACGCCTGATTCTGCCAAGGCAAATATGGTTGAGCATGCTTCGTCATCTTCAAAGTCCAATGTCAAAGGTAAAGGCAAAGGAAAAGGAAAGAATGGCAAGAAGATCAAAGGGAAGTCTGAGTACCTTGCTCCTAAAGCTTCAATTTTGAAACAGAAGTTCCAAGGGGTGTGTTTCAATTGTGACTAGCCAGTGTCGTCGTGCGCTAATTGTAAGATGCGGCGGGGTGACTCCACGCCAAGCTAATATGGTGAATGAAGATGTGGACATGATTGCTATGGTGTCTGACGTCATTGTCATGATCTCGAAGTTAACCGGTAGGTTCCAACAACAGGAATGGTGGGTTGATCTGGGGCTACCCGTCATGTGTCTTGATAAGTATGTTTCACTCTTCAGAGCGGTTGATAGTGGAGAGAGTTGTACATGGGAAACTCGCAACGCTAATATCAAGGCGAAGGAGATGTAATCTTGAAGATGACATCCGAGAAAGAGCTCAAGTTGACTAATGTCTTGTATGTTCCAGAGATTTGCAAGAATCTTGTGTCTGGTTGGCTGTTGAACAAGTTTGGTTTTCGTCTTTTTTTTTAGTCTGATAAGTTTGTTCTGCCTAAGAATCAAATGTATGTTGTGTGAAAAACTAGAAGGGGGGGTTGAATAGTTTTGCCGATTTAAAGTTAGTTTCAAAAACTTTAGATTCGTTAATATGTGAGATCTTATGGATGTAGAGAAAGTATAGATCTAATGATAAAGCAAGTAAATAAAGTAAAGCAAAGGGATAGAAATGACACAACCGATTTATAGTGGTTCGGCTACAAGGACACCTTCCTTGCCCTACTCCACTCCCGAGTCACCTACTCGAGAGTTCAAGCACTATGTCAACAAACTCCTTCACTTGGCGGAAAGCCTTCACAACGTTGCAGACCTTTTTCGGTACAAAGCTAAATACCGGGAGTCCGTAACACGTGGACCAAACCAACACGACTATTACACAACAAATATGTGAAATATCAAATACAAGATCTTCGCTACAGAAATCTTGCCGAGGAACAAATCAATCAAGGACCCCTTGCTTGGATGACTTGTAGAATGCTCGTGATCTCGCCTTAGAGAAGGACCTATATGAGAATCACTAAAGAAAGAAAGAAGGAAGTTCTCTCTAGATCAAGTGATCTTTTGTTAGAAGAGAATGAGAGTATATGAGAGAATTAGTAAGAAGAGGGGTGAGTTAGAATGAAGAAATGGCACTTTATTTATAGGCAATTTCGCCATTTCCCGGATCCCACGGATCCCTCACAGGGATCCGTCTAGTGTAATCCTAGGGATCCGTGGGACGCTCCTCTTTGCCCATGGGTTTTTGGTTATGGGTCATGGGTTATGGGTTGGTCCATGGGTTTTCCTTTATATTCAATGTATCTAATGAATACATTGTATCTAGTCAAATGGGTATGGGTCAATGGGTTATGGATATAATCCATGGGTTGTGGTTTTTATCCATCCTAATAAACTATTACAACAATTTTGTATTTAAATGGCTATATGTAAATGCTTTACAAAAATAACATGTATCCTTATAATTGTACTTAAGATAATATTATATTTGTTATCAACAAAACACAAAGAGATTGCAAAATATTAATAAACGTTTTTATGGTTTATTTGTATTAACATGTTGGTAGGGGATATGCCCTGAATGGTATGTTTAAGCTCAATGTAATGGTTATTAAGAATGATATCAATAAAATGAATTCTTCTGCTTACTTGATTGAGTCTTCTAATATGTGGCATGGCCGTCTTGGACATGTAAATTTTAATTCAATGCGTCGTTTGATTAAATTTAATTGCATACCTAATTTCCATATTGACCAAAATATAACTGTGAAACTTGTGTTGAAGCCAAACTTACAAGATCATCTTTCAAATCGGTTGAACGGAAAACCGAACCACTTGATATGATACATACTGACATATGTGATTTGAAATCACTACCCACAAAAGGTGGCAATAAGTACTTTATCACGTTTATTGATGATTGTACAAAGTATTGCTATGTTTACTTATTAAAAAGTAAAGATGAAGCTATAGACAAGTTTGTTCTATACAAAAACGAAGTTGAGAATCAACTTAGTAAGAAAATTAAGGTGGTACGAAGTGATAGAGGAGGTGAATATGTGTCTCCATTCACTGATCTATGTGTGAAACATGGAATCAAAAATGAGTTCACTGCTCCCTATTCACCTCAGCAGAACGGTATTGCCGAAAGGAAGAACCGTACCTTGAAAGAAATGGTTAATGTCATGTTGATAAGTTCTGGTCTAAGCCAGGACATGTTGAAAGCCATTAACGGCTACTTATCTTTTAAATAAGATACCTCGTAAGGAAAAAGAAGAGACCCCTTATGAATTATGGATGGGGCAGAAAACCATCATATCAGTACTTATGAGTGTGAGGGTGTCTAGCAAAGGTAGTTATACCGACTCGCAAGGCCCAAAAGATTGGACCTAAATCTGTGGATTGTATATTCATCGGATATGCTAAGAATAGCAGTGCTTATCGTTTCATTATACATGATTCAAAAAATCCGGATATACAAAAGGGCACAGTAATGGAATCAAGGAATGCTTCATTCTTTGAAACTATATTTCCTTGTTTAATGAAGGAAACTGGAAATTCATCTAGAATAGATGACGAAGTTGTCCAAGATCAGAGACAACAAGCTGATAAAGATCTCCAAGATGAGAGACACGATCAGAATGCGGAAGAAGAGGTTGAACCTAGAAGAAATAAAAGGGCAAGAACCGAGAAATCGTTTGGACCCGATTTTGTTTCTTTTATGGTTGAAAACGAACCTACTTCATACCGAGAAGCGGTTACTTCCTCAGAAGGGCCTCAATGGAAAGAATCCATTAAAAGTGAAGTAGATTCTATTTTACAAAATCATACTTGGGCTCGTGGATTTCACCGGTTGTATTACTAGGCTATAAATGGATCTTCAAGAAGAAGATAAAAGCCGATGGAACCAATGAAAAGTACAAAGCAAGATTAGTAATCAAAGGATTTAGACAACGGGAAGGTCTTGACTACTTTGATACGTATTCTCCTGTTACGCGAATAACCTCAATTAGGATGATACTTGCTATTGCCGCTTTAAGAAATTTGGAAGTTCACCAAATGGATGTGAAAGCGGCATTTCTAAACGGAGATTTAGGAGAAGAAATCTACATGAACCAAACTGAGGGTTTCATGGCTCCTGGACAAGGGAACAAAGTTTGTAGGCTTGTTAAGTCATTATATAGCTTAAAGCAAGCTCCCAAATAATGGCATCAAAAATTTGACCACGCCATGCTAGAGTTGGATTCAAAATTAATGAATGCGACAAGTGTGTTTATGTCAAAGACACAAATAGTGGATATATAATCTTGTGTTTATATGTTGATGATATGCTTATCGTTGGCAGTAACGACAAGATGATCAAATCTACTAAAGACATGGTGAAATCAAAGTTTGACATGAAGGATATGGGTTTGGCAGATGTGATCCTTGGAATAAAGATCATACGAACTCAAAAATGGACTTGTGTTAAGTCAAGCACATTATGTAGAAATTCTCAATACTCATAATGCGGGGGATTCCGGCCTAGCTAGAACTCCAATTGACATCAGTAAGCATCTATCTAAAAATAGAGGCATAGGTGTTGCCCAATTAGAGTATTCAAGAATTATTGGCATGTTAATGTACTTGATGAGTGTAGGCGACTTAGCATATGCTGTTAGCGGGCTAAGTAGGTATACTAGTAATCCAAGCTATACACATTGGGCGGCTATGACTAGGGTACTTCATTATTTGAGATACAGTCGCGATTATGGGCTGCATTATGATATATATCCAGCTGTTATAGAAGGATATAGTGATGCAAATTGGATATCTGACATAAAGGATTCTAGATCGACTAGTGGATATGTGTTTATACTAGGAAGGGCAGCTATATCTTGGAAGTCTTCCAAGCAAACTGTTATAGCTAAGTCCACGATGGAATCAGAATTTATCGCGTTAGATAAATACGGACAAGAGGCGAAATGGCTACGTCAATTCGTAGAGGACATACCAAGGTGGCCTAGGTAGGCCATTAGTATACATTGTGATAGTCAATCGGCAATTGGCATAGCTCATAGCATAATGTATAATGGAAAGTCTAGACATATCCGTCGTCGACATAATTCGTTACGACAACTACTCTCTCAGGAGTTTATCTCAATTGACTATGTGAAGTCAAAGGATAACATCGCGGATCCGCTTACGAAAGGCTTAAGCAGAGAGTTAGTTAGTAAGTCGTCTAAAGGAATTGGACTAAAGCCCTTGAAGGAATTAGTTTCTATGAAGGAAAACCTAACCCAGTTGACTGGAGATCCCAAGATCTGGGTTCAATACGACAACCTAATCATAGAAATGCGGGGGAAGTTACGTCAATGTGGGGGCGTTACTAAATATTGTAATTTCCTAGTCCATTCCTATAACAAATGTGACTTGTTGAGAGGTTAAACATATGGCTTTAATGATTCAGGATGAAATCACAAAGCATAATGATTCGAGATGAAATCACAAAACATGTATTTTTAATGATTCAAGATGAAATCACCTATGTAAGAGGGAAGTGGGGTCGCTTCGAAAGGAATTGTAGGGGGCGCAATTCCTAAGAGCTCTTGCAGAATCAGGCTACTGCTCATGACCATAACGAACACGACTATGAGGACTTGACAGTGTCAGGGAGAGTCTTGTCGTCTACGTAAATGGATGATGAGTTCAAGAACATCGTGTCTACTCAGATCTAGGAGACTAAGTGCATCTCACAAGGCAAGGTTCAAAGGGTTACACCTACCTATCCTATGCAAGACTTTAACCGCAGAAATTTCACCGAAACTTTCGTGTGTTTTCGACCGATCTCCATTTATGTGGGGGATTGTAGGAAAAATAGTTTTGCAAATTTTTGGACACTAATTAATATATGTATGTGTTATATATATTTATATTTCTTGGTAGCTTTGCGTTCTCCTTGACGAGAGCTTCCAACGAGCTAAAGCATGTCCAAAATGGAGTTGAAATGAATGAGATATCGTGTCTCAAAGTGAGGCACTTGAAACACAAAATTGGGTTTTGGGAGAGTATCCCACATCGCCCAAAGAAGGAAATGAAAGCATGTTTATAAGGAAATCTTGTAATTGGCTATCAAAATCTTTTAGTTGGTCTTACTCCAACACCTACGCGCGCACAGGGGGGGAGTGTGCAGATTTCAGGATTTCTGGGCCAAAATGAGTTCGAAGCTTCTGAACTCATGCGATCCCGCGCGACATGCGGACACAAATGCAGCTCCGAAACCTTGTATATGTGCGTATCTTTTTGCTTCAAATTCGAGATTCATTTTCCTAAATTTTGTAAATCTATTTTTGGAATAGATATGAAACTTATTGACAAAGTTTATAGAATATTGCTGTGTAAATAATATATATGCAAATCGTGTTATTGTTTTAACAGATTTGCATATCTGTTTATAAAGAGGCAAATATTTTATCTTGGTGACCAAGATAGGTTTAGCCTATAAAATAAACGGTTCTTCATTTAGTTTTCGATACAGAAAATACTGCTCCAATACAGACGAATTCCAACAATCTCTTCGATCAGAAACGCACAAGTTTTCCGCGATCTTTCAAGCAAGTTGTCATGTCCGGCTGTACAATAGCTTTGGACGTTGTACCTGGGAAACAGACGGCGAATCTGTTTTAAGGGAATCGTGTTAAACACGAGCCTCGTTTCACGACCTTTTACTGCTTTCTTTTATATATCGTTATAAAGTCTGTCTTCTGCTTATACTCCATTCTGTCTGTTATTTAATTTACTATTGTTTAATTTTGTTAATTTATTTATTGTTATTATAATATGATTTTCATAAATAACAGTGTACACCGTTTCCCACAGTATTAAACTTTTAATAAATGTATTTTTTTCAAAATATCTTATAAATTGGCTACTTTTGTTAAGTTTGTTAATTAGTTACTAGCAGGGTATCCGCGTGATGCAGCGGCGGGTACCCTGTGACTGAATTTTCTGGTAATGTGATGTTATGCGACCATACTTTTTTTAACAATTAATTTACAAATACCAATAACTGAGATCTCATTTAGTTTCTTTTTCGTTTTCGAGTCTAGGTAAATCTTTGTTATTACTGTGAGTTGGGGAGTGACCAGTGGGTAGCCAAACAAACAAAATAAATTCTTACAATGTTAAAAATGTTTTTTAATAATGTAACGGTTCACTTTTTTGTTTTTTACTCGAGTGAGTTATCGGTCGACCCTAATGCGGCAATGGCGGTGACTTTGTCGGCGCAGCGGTGACCGAACCGGTCAATCGACCACTGCGGGCAACCTCATAGCTTTTATTTGTAAGTGCTTGGCTTAGTAGCTTGATTAGATTGTACATTATGGTTAAATAGTTGTATATTTTGGTGAATGAGTGAATTAAATAGTGTATTAATTGTATGAGTTGAATAATTATTTTTTAGTTTTATTTGTGCTTCAAATTATTGTACCTTATGGTTTCTTACTTGTATTTGCTTAAAAATCTATATTACAAATCTTAAAAAATTAATTTGAGAAAAGTTACAACATGCATTATAAGATAGTATAGATAAGATTTATTTGTAGCTACTGTGGGTTTGCAAAATATATAGGGTTGATTCATTTAGCTAACACCTTCTTCTTGACGGTGTGTTTGTGTAATGCTTATTTGATGGGGTGTTTGTTTAAGCTTATTTAAGGGGCTTATGAGCTTAGTAATTATAGCTTTATATAATAAATATAAACATAATTTAGTGTTTGGCTAAGCTTATATAGTTGAGTTATTAGCTTATATGAGTGGATGTGATTGAGTTAACATGCATGTTTGTGTTATGACCATGCAATTGATATTTTGATAAGATTAAAAGGGTTCAAATATTATGAAAAGAGTACATTGCAAAACCATCCCTATAACCAAATCACAGGTGCAGTTTAATAACTTTAAAAATGCATGAACATTCTTTGACAGTGCACCAATTGAGCCTATCGGCGAGGACTTTTTAAGGGTATAGCCGAGGACATGTCCTCGCCAAAACATCCTCGCTACACACCTGTCGCTAAAGGCTTTGGCGAGGTCTTTTTAGTGTTTTAGCTATGACATCGTGGGACCCACCAATTTTCTCAATAAAAGTTATAGGCCGGGCCCACTAGACTTTTGGCGAGGACATGTCCTCGTCAGACGTCACATATAATTAAGTTAATTAGTTATACTAATTAATTAAATAATCTATTTATTCTGTAAACAAGCCGGTCCCACCAAAGTATTAGCGAGGACATGTCATCGCTAAATGCTTTGGCGGGAAAAATTTGGGGTAAACAATGAGCGTAAATGAAAAGAGGGAAAAAATGAAATATGGTCGACCTTTTGGCGAGTACGTGTCCTCGCCTAAAGGTTTTGGACAAAAAGTTCTTATCTTTCTTGCAACGTCAAAGTTTGAAACTTGGTTTATTTTTCGTGTAGTGGCCTTTTGCGAGGAGATGCATGTCCTCGCCAAAGCCTTCCTCGCCCATGGTACTCTTCCTTATAGTGTGTGAGAAACTCCCGGTTTACTTTCTGTCACAGGCAAAAGTGAAATGAATGAGTTGAACCGAGATCAGTTCATACATATTTCAGGTACACCAAGTATTTTTAGCAGTGTATTCATGCTATAAGGCGGTAATGAAGATGAAAAAGACAACGGCATGAGGCAACGGATTAAAATGAAGAAAAAAAGTGCATCCCTAAAAATGAAAGATTGTGATTTCAGGTTTATTTAACACCAAAACTATAGATTTAATAGGGGGAATTTCATATATACCCAAGGAAACTTAAAAAATTAAATATTTCCCCAAAATACAAGTTTTCAATGCATGATGTATAATGCTATTAAAGCATGCTTTAGGAAAATATGTAATTATTGAAGTTTCCTTGGGGATATATGTAAATGCCCCTTTAAAATAAGTACTTGTAACATGCATATATCAAGGCAACATCACAATGACCACATATTGCACAAATTTATTCTTTACAATCCCACTCTCTTGTGGTATACGTTGACCGACAAGTTTTATCCTTTGACCTAAAAAGGTTTACCGTCCGTCCTTAAATGCCAAACGTTATCTACCGTTGGTCCCTCTCTATAACGGCCGACGTTAACAGCTGTTAAATCACTCTACATGATATCCAAATAAGGGTATAATGGTAAATTGCTATATTTTTTCTTTTTCTTTTTCTTTAAAATAATAAACAAATAAAAAACATAGCACAAGTCCTACTACTTATTTATACATTCTCTTTTTCTTTTCATCTTCATCTTCATCTTCATCTTCATCCATCACTACCAACCACCAATCCAACTACCTTTCTTCTTGATCTTCATCTTCACCCACTACTACCCCCAACTACCCACTACCAATCCAATATCTTCTATTTTCTTTAAAATCAACACTAGCCACAAAATCTAAACCTTATTTGAAACCCACGGATTATGAATCTCCTTTTTTTTTTTGCAAAATTTCCATGATATAATAATTCCCATCTACCAGTCATACACTAGCATTATTAAATATTCCCCATTGTACACAACCATGAAAAACAAATAAAAAAAAACCATTTAATCTATTCATAGTTTCATACACAAGTTTTACTCATTGAACCATCATAGCAGCCCCACTATCCGGCCAAGTTCCAGCCGCCACTCCGCCGCTATGCACCGCCATCCAGCCACCAGTATAGGTTTAAGACAGGATCGGGCCACACTTAGAGTTGTTTTGGAGTTTTGATTACGATGTGGGTACTATGGATCGTGTTTTATTCGTGGTTTGCCGCGCCTTCCTCTCTGGTTTCTTCTTTTTTATCTATCTTGATTGGTAAGCTGAGAACTCATTTTTATTGATCTTGAATTCTTGATGTTAAAAAAAACCGATTAATAACAATTTCGTGGGATATAAACGGATAAAAATCATTATGGTGTTAAAGATGTGATCTTCGTGTGGTGAAAAAACCATTTCGGCGGTGGTGGCCGACGGAGGTGGTGGTCGGTCATTCGTGGGTTTATGGTGATGATGGCGGTTGATGAAGGTTTTTATGTAGATGAAGGTTTTATAATTTTGTTGTTTAGGGTTCTTTGAGGATACAAGTGTATGATTTAATTTGATTTTATGTGTTAGATTTTTTTTGTTCTTGATGATGATTATGATTTGGGTTAAAAGATGACTTCTGGGTTTTGTTTGTTACTGATGATGATAATGAAGGGTATATAACAATCCAAACATGGTTCTTATTTCTTAGATATTTTATTTATAGATACAAGTGGCAAATGTAAAAGGACGAAAATACCCTTACATGATAAGACTTAACGGTCGTTAACAAGGTCCGTTAGAATATGAGACAACGATACATAACGTTTGCATTAGAGGCGGGGCCGGTATCGTTTTTGGTGAAAGGACGAAACTTGTCGGTCAACGTAAACCACAAGGACGAACCATGTAATTTACTCTAAAAAAAATGAAGCTAAAAACAAAACGGGTCAAATGGGTCAAGTAGTTGATTGGCCCAAAATTGATCCTAACACGTATTTACATGGAATTCTCTTTTACCGATTGGAATATATCATTTATAATACTAATAGTAGTAAAAAATCCGTGTTACCGATCCAAAAGTTACAATTTTTTTTGACAAAATTCTGTTGACAGGTCACCAAACCATCATGTTTTGACTCGCATGTAAAAACTATGTACATTTTTTGGCGTAAAAGCAATTTGATCCACCCAACTCATGACGCATTTATCCACCTCTACAAAACTATTCTGACACAATTCTGCGTTATTTAGGTGGTTAATCCAGTTAGGAGTTAGGACTGACCTCTTGAGAGCTGCATCAAGATCTTGCTCTTCCTTGTAGTTAAAAGCCTCGTCAAATCCAAATTTATTCTTCAGCAGAACAACCTTGGTTGATGATATTCACATACAGAAACAACATTTGTCATATTGCAACATTAGGATTGACTTAGTTATGGTAACAGGCAGAAAGGAAATATCAGTCAGTTTAACATATCAGAAGCACATACCTTTTCTTTCGTACCAGCACTCCCAACGACATAGCATCCTGACAGCTTAGCAAAGCGCTGAACCAAATGCCCGCGCAGCGGCGAAACAAAGACATACTCTCCTTTCTTTGGAGCACAGATATCAAAGAAACCAATATAAGCTGTCATACCAGGCATACCTAGACAAACATCAAAAGAAAAAAAGAATCAGAAGTTAAACAAGGTCATAAAGCAACCTGTAAAATGTCTGTATATATAAGATCAAGTGCCAGCGTATGTGTGGGACATGTTTTCCATCTGCACGACCTAAATGGGAGAAATATGAAAGTGGCCAACTATTGAAGCTCCATGTGTATTTTACAAGCTTATAAAACAGCCATAAACAGTTTAAACAGAAATCATACCGAGAATTCCTGTATAATAAGAAAGAGGCACATCGGTATGTTCAATCTTGAATAGACCCTCAGGATCATTAATAATGCTGTACTCCCTCCATCCTGTAAATCCCCAAATTAGGTCGCCTTTCTTATAGTTTGGATGCCCAGATTCAAGAACTTTAGCTACTCCATATCCTGTTATAGGCTGCAAGGTAGTAAAGATTTGATCAAAATACAGCTTCCGCAAATATAACTCATTTGACCAGCTGTCAAAACATTATCTCCAACTTTGAAACAATTAAAAGTAGTAGTGAATACTCGTAATCCATATACTATGCTATTAAGAAGACTAAAAGCACCTCCCAATTGCAAAACAGAAGTAGACACTCAATATGTGACTATTCAAAAAAGAGGCACATAAACTAACATTCAGCATACGTCTAGTTTTATAAATTGGTGTGTGAATAATAACATGTGTTATTGCTAACCTCAGGCGGTCCAGTAATTATAAGCATTACCTTTGTTTAAACATAGATTCTTATAATTTAATAGAGTTCTTTTCCATTCACTCTAGTATGTGTCGTAGCCATTTGACTTTTTGGTTAATCCTAAAAAATAATACTGTAGATATCATATGAGAACTTTTAAACACAGTTTAATTGGTCAAATTTATACATTAAATATTCCAACTAAACAAAGATTTCGCAAATGTGTACAACCCTTTTGAGTGCCGAAGTACATAGCCCATGCAATGAGCACATGTTACCGGAGTTGGGCTTGAACCGGCCAGACCTTTTAGTGATACTAATTCATTACTGACCAGTTATTTATGTATCTAAACACTCTTTTATGGTCAACTACAAGAACATTGATTGGTCGATTATTAGTATATTACTTAATTAGTTTAGGTAATCACAAAGATTTTAACTCGAAACCCAAGCTCAAACCCCACAGGCAGCAACTTTGGCCAAGCCTCGGAAAACGTCCTTATGGCCTAAAAAGTAGAGGGCTTTTAAGAAATATGTCATGCGTTCGATCCCAACTCCTTAGGTTCACAGGAAAAAAAACTAAACATGACACGAGGTGCAATCTTTAGTGAAGAGTCACATCACATCCAAAATCAATTACTCCGATTTAGGCCTTTAGGGGGTGTTTGTTTAAGCTTACGAGCTTATCTAATTTTGACTTGCCCCAACTTTTCGGCTTATTTTGAGACTTGTGGACCAAGCCGAAAAACAAATAAGCTCATAAACCATGTATAAGCTTAAACAAACCACCCCCCTAAATTAGGGTTTAGCATCTAAGTTATTAAATAATTAAAAAAAAGTTTCTGACACCCAAATAACTGAATATTTTATTACAAACAAAACATATATAGCCCTAAGACAAATAATAATTAAACAAAGGTTACATACCGAACCAGGAGTAAAAGACTCGATGTAACTGCCTTCAGTTTTAGTCATACGACTACGCATGTAAGGATCACACGACAAATAAAGATTCTTAACAAGTAAACCATTAGAACCTTCAGGAAGCTTGAGTGTCATGGTTTCAGATGTTTTAAGGACCATGTCGGATTCCTTAGGAAACCCTACAACGTAGTCTTTTAGTTGTTGATACAAAAGTTGGACGTTCCTATTCGGTGTTCCGGTTCTCGTATCAATTGGTTGTTTGCTGCTTGAGACCTGCGCACTAATAAACAGAAAACACCGTTAGGCTTACCCAGGATTGTCTCCGATTATCCTCGGTGTGAGTAAGTAATCGGTTTTAGGGTTATCGAGAGTTAGGGTTTTAGATCGTACCTTTAATGAGGGATCGGGTTCCCTTTATATACACTTGCAATCCTTATTGGTTGCGTGTTCCTCAAACTTCGGCGTATCCCGCCTAAGCGGTGTGTGAATGATTATCTCCAAAGTTAGGAGATATCCAATATCCAATGCCCTTAATAACTTTGGGTTTGGGCTTTCGTGGGTCCAAACTGTTATTGGATTAGCCCATGCGCATCGGGCTGCTAGTACAGTCATGGGTCGGGTTTACCCGAATATATAGACTATCGTCATCATGTCCCCATCCAGTATGCGGTGACTGACTGCGGATGCTAGACTATTAACTGCAGCCAATATATAACTGCGAAGCGTAGCAAGGAAGTCCCAAAAGGTTTCCCGCTATGAAAGATACCGCGTTGTATCTAGACATAGGATTTTAAAATGGGCCTCGTAAATCGGAAAGTAACTATTCCTACCGTCACGTCAAGTAATGCGAGCCACATATTGGAGATAGTGGGATCCACGTGTCACTCATCGCGTGGGTGAGAGAATTTATATAACCCCTATCTCCCCATTACTGTGATTACCACGAAGAAAACATTTCCTCCATTAACAAAGCTTCAAACTTTTCCAGCAAGAAAAACCGTGATATTCTAAAGGTAACCGCACGTGCGTGTACAGAAAATACAACCATGGTTAAGGTGTTATCTGACTTCACATCCGAGATAACCGAAGGTAACTTCTAGAGTTTGCTTCTGATTATTATATTCCTAGCGCGGCGCATCCGGAAGTTCCGGCTGCGAATGCGTCAATTGCGGATTTCCCCGAAGGGAAGATAGGGGTATATATGCGGTTCTTTCGCTAATCAGCGTATATACCCATATCATTATTCTTGAGTGACGTATTAAACTATTACATACATATCCATACCCGCTGCGCATAGGTGCAGCTAAAATCAATTTGAGGTTAATTGCCGCTTATTGGCCATTAACCCAACTATCCACCTTTCCGCGCGTTTTTACCATACAACATGGTCAAACGGGTGGGTATCATTCGCTAAGCGCCCTGGGCGGTTTCAGTGTTATACAGAAAAATTAGACGCGCTTAGAAATTGGAGGGAAACATTTTTCTGGGTTGATGATGTGTGCTTCCCCTCGCGTTTTGATTTCTACACCCAGGGGACACTGCAAAAGGATGAGCGCCCCCTCCCTGGATCATATAATGTGGAGGATGCGGACACAATAAACACCAACCGCATCCCCATTAACTCCTACCCCGAGGAGTTTTTGGTGCACATGGTCATTAGCCGCAACTATTTTGGCAGTTCGGAAGAGGTTCCGATCTTCGTAGGCGCGGATGGTCAGGGTGGGTGCTCGTCCTTTCGTACTCTGTTGTGTTATATTACTGTGAGTGTTTTTCTATTCTCCTCTTCGTACTTGTCATAAGCTATTTTTGTGTTGTTTTTGCTGTTGTGCAGAAATGGACCTATTCAGAGTTGTTCGACTAGCGAAACCGCTGCAAGTGAATGTGGGAACACGTCCGCTAACGGAGGGAGAAGATCCCATTCTTGTGGCGACAGCCGGTCATACCCTGGAGATGAATCTGGGAGAAGCAGGGGCGAGCTCATCCGTTGCACTGGAAGCAACACCATTGCAAAGTGTGCCAAACCTGACCGCGCCTTCCCCACTAGTGCAGCCATCGCAAGTAGCAGCAGCAGAGCACATGGAGGAAGAAGAAGAAGAGGAGGATGGCCATGGGTTGAAGCGCAAAACGAGTGGCGATGAGCAGGCTCTTCCGGAAGAAGCGACGTTGTGTTCAGGTGGAGTCGTCCTCCGTGATGTTGCATCGCGCCCCCATCACCGATCATGCGATTCCTTCGTAAGTGTTACGACCAAATTATTTATCGCATTCCTTATAATGTTTATGGGATAACTGCTAATTCTTTGTCTTGCGTGTAGGTTTGATCATTCAGCAGAATCGCCTCCTAAAGACATCCGTGCGCTAGAGACATCGAGCGAAGAGTCAAAACACGAGCCCTTGGCGAAGATGCGCCCACAGAGCATCTTATTGAAGAGTTGGTGCTGGCAACTGCGCATCAAACGTCACTAGTAGAGAGGCTAAAGGCCAAGGTTTCTGGGGAAGGTAGCCAAGACGCGCAAAAAGATCAAAAGATTGCGTTCTTTGGGCGCAGTTGGCTAATGCTAAAAGGCTGGCAGAGGGCCTCGGTTAAATGCGCTCAAAAGCTTCTTGAAGAGAAGATGGCGATGGGCCAAATAAGCCAGAGGCGTCTGAGTCGCAGGGGATATAAGGCTTTGTGTCTCTGGGCGCTAAAGTATTTGGAGAAGGGTAAGGACGCTATGACCTCGCAGTTGGAAGACTTTGGTGCCACTGCGAGCAGCGCTCTGGAGACACAAGAGATGAAATTTCGAAAACTTAGCCTGGAGTACGATGAGGAGTTGTATCCCCAACTTCTGTCATCAATCGGCTGGCGCGAGGTGGCTCATCACCATGGCTCGCCTTCTTGCGCTCAGTACCTTGGAGTCGCAGGGAAGTGGTGGATGCCTCGTGGAGTGCGGTGTGCCTGGCGGGGAAGTAAAGGTGTTGAAGAACTTCATGAGGCCGAGTTGCTAAGGTGCACTGGATAAGGTACCAGGTATAAGCGCAATCTTATGATCACCGGTGGCGCTATGGAGAGATGAAGTCATTGGAGCTTCCCATGATCTGAGTTAGAGAGCTACCGTGATTTCCCCATAGGGGTTATTATGGAGGGACCCTAGCTCGGCACCGCGCTAAAAATGCTGGCGCTAGATTATTTTAAAGCCCGATGAATCCCAACTTCAAGTGCCCGTGTTTTGCTCGTCAGCGTGATATCTTGAATCCCTTTGCTCTAGAAAAGGAAGTGCGTTAAAGAAAGTCTGGAAGCGCATCTTACCGGGCTTGCAAGGAAAGAAGGGATTAAAGGTAAAGGCGGTTTGTGTGGCGTTGGCGCTCAGCATCTTCCCAGATCTGACGGGATACCGGTTAGTGTAGCCACGGTGTCTCGCCAAGACTCCGATCTATTGAAGAAGTTGGATGAGGTTGGAGAAGCTGCTAGCTGTGCGGGTAGTTCATCTTTGAAACGTTGCCATAGTTTGTAACGTGTGGACTGTATGTTACGTTTTAAATAATATTTTGTAAGAACGTATGGTACTTAATAAAATATCACTTTTTGTTGAATGTCGTTGCGACTTATCATATTTGTACTTAGTTACTTGTCTTTTCATGAAAAACATGCGTAATGTCTAAGAAACAAACTGCTTGTATGAGCGAGGTAATCGTTGTTGTTCATAATTATGTATGAACTATCATACTTATAAGTATTTCGAGCATAGTCGTGTATGTTGGTATACGCAGCGTACTGCGAATATCATAGTAAGGAACCAAGTGTCTTGATTCCTAATTTGTTAAACGTGCATAGTATGCATTGTTGCGCATTCATCGTGGGATGCGCAGGTAACTTATTCTAACATCTTGAGAATAAGGTGTTTAACAAGGATACGTGATCCAATGTTGATGGGTTTGCAACCCTCTTACTCAACGAGTTATTTATTAGGTTTACTCATCCTTTTACCATCGTGGGTGTGAGGTGCATGCACGCCATGTAGGCAAGAGATAAAAATGTTAAGACATAAAGTATATGGAAATAACAAATTGAAAATGTGTCGCGGAGTTAGCTAGAAACCGTGACGTTTTATTAATACTTGCAAGTTTTTACGAAAGAAAATAAATAAGACATGTCTAAGTAAAACAAAATGTAGATACACGGATAATTATTGAGCACTTTACTAAAGTGGGGGACGTCCGTGTTCTGGGCCGTAGCCAGTACTAGAGGTAGCATCACTTGAGATTGCAAATGTTCCATGTACGCCGTAGTTCGACCATCCATGTCTCGTAGCTTATGCGCGCTTTGTTCCTAGTGCTTCATAACCTCATAGGGTCCTTCCCACTTTGGTCCAAGTTTACATGTCTTCGCGTGGCTGGCATCGTTGGCGCGGTATACAATCACCCGAATTCAATGAAACACCGTGCCCTTTGCATCATAGTATCCCTTCATCTTTGACTTGACCTTGCTTCACATAGCGGCGCATACGTCTTTCTTCCAACAGGTCCAAGTCGATGCGCCGATCGTCATCATTGGTTTACTGCGCGATTAGCAATGAAGCGAATTGTTGGCGTCCCAATTTCGTTTGGTATGACAGCCTCGTCCCATAGACTAGAAAATGGGGTGTCCCGTCTTGGCGGTTTTGATGGAGGTGCGGTGTGCCCATAGGACGTGGGATAATCTTCCACCAGCGTCCTTTGTGTGTGTCCAGACGTGCTTTAATTCCTTCACCTAGGCTTCGATTTGCGTGCTCTACTAACCCATTGGACTGTGGATGTTTAACCGACGCAAAGTGTTGCGTGATATTCAACTTTCGCACCGGTCCTTGAAGGGATTGTCCGCAGTTGTTTTCCGTTGTCAAGATGATTTCGCTAGGCAGTCGAAGCGGCATACAATGTTATCCCAAATAAAAGCTTGACTGATTGCGATAATTGTCACACTGCTTATGCTTCGATCCACTTGGTGAAATAGTCTATTTCAACTATTAGAAACTTCAGTCCTCCTGGCGCACGGAAGGGACACGCAATGTCGATACCCCACTTGTAGAATGGCCATGGTGCGTGATGGGTGTGAGCTCTGTTGTGGTTGGCGGAATGGGTCGATGAACCGGCGGTCGCCACCGCGTTTTAATAAATTCCGTCGTCACGGTGCATGATGGGCCAGTAATACCTCTGACCTCAAGCGCCACCACGAGATCGTGGTCACAGATGCATGTTGCATTATGTATTTCTCTCGAGCACATAATTTGCTTGTAGGGGACCCGGCCAGTGAAGCCATGGATTTGCAGGGAAAATCGTCGATAGAGCACACCGTCTCTAAGTTTGAAACCTTTGAAATGTGTCATTATTCTTGGCTTCCGTCTGCATTTCTTGCCTTGCTTATGAATTCCATTATTGGG
>OU343217.1:306036840-306134274 GCA_910596185.1 Chrysanthemum makinoi
TTTGTAGATATTTTGCTCTTCTTTCAGCGTGAGTTGTGCGTCGCGCCTATGTTTCTTACCACCACGCGAAGCGTTAAAACCACACTTTTGAGATATTAATTATGAACTTTTGGGAGCGATAGTACTTTTGAAAGTAATTACATGAATGATCCACGAAAACTACAACACATTACTTTCTATTGATTTCTTTATCATATGAGCCGTATTCTAAGAATATAGTATCACAATGGGTTGCGTCATAACAATTCTATTGTACTTGTCGTACATTCTTTTGGATGCCATGAAGATTAACTTTAGATGCCACTCGTGTCAATAATGAATAGTGCATTGCTGTGGCAAATGTGAGTTTCATAGCCCCACTTTTATATACGTTTTTAACTATATTGGGGTGAGAATCATGCTACTGTTTTTGGACCATTAAAACTATTTAGATTTGCTTATATGCTTGACTGTTTAGATAGATGTGTGGTAGTTGTTGCCCTGAATCAAAAATGAAAAATATGGATTTTATAAAAACGAATGGTTTAAAGATAACAATACCATTGGCTGAGAAGGTTAACAGGTTCTCTATGCTTGCTACCATTTCTACTCCTAATTTGGATTATACTAAAAAGGTTAATGTGGTGAGGTGTTATGTGAAGTTGTATTGTGTAAAAATGGTACCAAAACAACACACAGATCTAATTACCCAACCAATCACTTTTTGACGATACTTTTATTATAACAATAAACACATCAGACTTGTCCCCAAATGGATGCAAGCCAATACAATACAAAGAAAAGATGATAGTCATCCTAATGAGTGCTATCAGATACAAAGACCCATACATTAACAGTTCTTAACCAATCAAAACCAGCAGGTCAAGATGATCTGTTATAATACCAGAAACTACAATCAATAATACTAGCCAAAACTACAATGACAAACAGATGAAACCTAGATGAAACCTTGAGAGAACCAAGACTGTATATGAAACTTGTGAGAGAGAGATACCGAAATCCTAAAGCAGAATGAGAGCTCATATACTGCAATGTTACACTCTGAACCCTGCACAAATAACACATTACAAAACTAGCACCAAAGTTAGCATTACTATATATATTAAAAGACATGTTAAACGACGTCATTTCACCTTCATTTCACCTGCCCTGAAACGACGTCGAGTAGCATGGGCCTGACCATGTTTGTCTTTTGGGCCAATTATACTACAACATGATAGTCCAACATATCCAACTACTTAAACACTCATTCAGTCATTCGTCTCCCATCTTCATGAAACGAGAATGTTCCGGAATTCTCGCACACACACAAACAGCTAAAATGGCGGTGAGAGGCGAGCGTCTTCTCAAACATTCTACATACACGTTTCTCAGGATATCGAGGGTTACAGTCCGATTTGAGTATAGCAAAAAAGGTAAAATTATTTACCTATACGAGCTCTAAGTATCGCCGTAACCCTACTTCCGGAAACTCTAAGGGTTTTGTTATGGATGCAATACAATGATTGTGCAAGTGGAATCATAACCACCGCCACAAATAAGAGTACTTCAAGGATTTAGGGTCTTAATCTTGAATTTTGATTATATGTATGAGCAATTTTTTATTTTCATTCGTTGCATAATTCATTTTTTGTATAATATTATATCAAGGTTAGTGGTTGTAATTGATTTTATTTTAGCTTTGTGTGGGTTTCTACATTTTCGGCACCTTTCAAAGCGCGTTTGGATCTTCAAAGGAGTGGTGATTTAACTGTTTAACTGAAACTCATCATGATGTAGTGATGGGAATTATTATTTGATTGTCCGCCAATATGTAAGTGCCTAACTTCTAGCTCTGTATGTTCCATATATGTTGATCTCAGTTTATCGGCTTCCATTCAGTTTCGTTTTTGGGTATTCATTGTTGTTGTTTTGTTCACGGTATCAACAAATTTTCTGTTGGAGGTTCACGTACAAAACAATGTTTGGGCAAATCAACTGACCCAAAGTATATCGGAACGGCTACATAGCCTCCATCTTCCGATTTTCGTCGTGCCAACACTCACTGCGGAATCCTCACTTGGTGTAGACAATGGTGAGTGTTTTAGCTTTTTGCAAAATGTTTCTATATACTTTTTAAGTTATTATGAATGTCTTTTCTTGACTTTTCCATGTGGTTAATTGCCAGAATACACATGTCTCGGTGACCAAGTTCTATTCTTGGGAAAAAACAAGCATGCTCTACATGTTTAGGGTCCGTGCAATATAATGACGTTGCTCTACAAAGTCTTCGCGTTCGCGTAGCGGTAGATAGTTTGGAAGATTCTTCAAAGGGCGATTTTGTTTTAACTGAGATGATATCGACTTTTGTTTATTCTCAAAGTAAGTCTTACCTTCCTTTCACTATGTTTGCTTATTAGCTTTTTAGTTTGTGTTCTCACACCACCTTCTTTGGGTGACACCAGATAGACACCTCACGAGGGTTCTATGGTTCGTGACGTGGGCGATATGGCAGCGTGGGTGAAATGTGGCGTGCGCACTTACAAACAAGCACACCATATTCTATATAGAAGGATCCACTTTATTTGTAAACAAAGCTATGCAGTCCAAAATTTTTAAAATGTTTTTGATTTATTTTAATTGTATTTGTCACTTCCTGATTTGCTACACGCCTACACTATGTTGATATGCGGTTATACACAACGCGTTCCCAGTAAATTCTGCCATTGTTCTTCCATACATTACTTTTCACAAGAGTATCGAAACTTCAAAATGTTTATGGTCCCAGATGTGCTTCATAATACACCGATTATAGCTACTGATCGGAGTTTATGAATGAATATGTCAATGGTGGTGCTTATGTTGTCAAGTGTATTGATTCAGAATGGCAATCTTATAGTATCTAATGCGGGTGATTCTATCGAAAACATGGTAAGAAACATTCATTTATGAATTATGAAAACTTATAAAAATATTGGCGTTATCATGAATTAGTAATGCGTAAAATTGTTTATATATTTTTACGTGGTGTATATGTTGGTTGTCTCAACTCAGATGAAAAATACTTTTACAAATGCTTGCTGATTTGCCTACACTGATGTATCATTTCATGTTAGCGTCCGAAACACGCATCGTAATATGTATGATGCATCCAACATCTACCTATCAGATTGTAAATTCACATGTTTACCGCCAATAGGCTTAAAGCATGCAATTTAACAAACCTTATATGCGGGACGCACATAATATGTATGTCACAATGTAAATAATATGTTGTGCACTTGAACTGTTGTTATTCAAATATTGGTCATATACCATGTCGCCTTATGCTGATGTGCTAATGTTACCTTTGTTATTTAGGGGTGCCGCTGCGGTTACAACTACCATTTTCCGTCGCTCATGTTGTCCGTGAAAGTAGTAGCCACTCACGTCTTCGTGGTTAGTTACGTATGATAACTGCCTTTCCTCTATCATATTAAATCCTCCAACTTTTTTATGACATTGGTTCTTACCTCATAGGTCCCCCCTCGGAGTACATCATGTTACAAACTGAAGGTGACATTAGGTCTACAAATTTAGTAGTTGGGGTCGACCGTGGATCTTGGTCACTTGACATTGCCATTCCTGACGAAGACGGGTTGGGCACATAACACCCAACGCTAAATTCAAACATATAAAAGTTCACCATCTTCTTTGTCGGCTTGATGAAAAACTTTTAGTTTTGACTACGGTTATATAATTTTTAGTTATACGTTGACTAAGCATGTGTTGTTTGCTTGGCGAGGTTTGGTGATGACTAAACTTGTTTTGTTTGCTTGGCGACTTTTGGTTTTCTTTAGGTGGATCAGAAAGACAATGATGTTCTAGAAACCAAAGGTACAGATATCAAAATAAAGCTTACATCAGGGAAAGAAGTACGTTTTTATTACGCTAGGCGAGTAGCAATTCTTTGCTATGGTTTATCAAGACATAAAAGTTAGCGCTAGATAATTAGATTGTCATGAAATAAAGTCGGGAATACTCATGTATTATTGCATTTGTTTTCGAAAATTAGTTAACGTATCAACTAAGGTGTTTGTTAATCATGTTTATATTGAATGTCGTAATGTTCATCTTAGTCATATATGCCTTTTTAATAGGTTTGTTTGATAATTGGCGAACTCACGAGTTTAACATTAACATTTGAGAATCAAGTTTAAAATGTCAATTTTTATTTGAAATTTGGAAAATAGTGAGCCTGTGGAATGTGGATCAAATAACCCACCAAAAGGTATAATCATTGGAATTTTAATTTTTCCCAGGTCTGTTTTTATCTAAATTGTTGTGCCTGACATCTAAGTTGAAGTTTACATACTTTTAACGTTTTTTTTCGTTACATAAATTACCAGATAAAAATGTCAAAAACTCGCTAGCAGCGGCGGATGGTCGCAATACTCGTTAGAAGAAATAGACTAAGAAATATTTATATAATAGACCTTTAAGTTTGATAAGTTTGTTAAATATGTATATATTTCAATATATTGTTATAACTGTATTACATGAAATGTTTGATTATTAAGAAAAAAAGGATAAAGTGATGTGCATTAACAAGAGAAAGATAGGAGTAAATTTCTCTACCAAGCAGTGCGAAAAGATATTAGAGAGTGTCCAGCCCTACATCAAAAGTATCAGAATCAATCTTGAGGTATGCAAATATAACACGCTATACACAGATGTATTACAGTAATTAGCAATGAAAATTGTATAGATCTTGGTTCAATGGGGTTTGGATATGCTTTCTTAGATCTACTCGAATTTACAAAGGTTCCACTTATTAGTCCAAATAGTTGTTTAAACGATCATATCAACGCATGCATATTTTTCAGATCTACTAATAAACCACTCATTTTCAAGTCAGTAAATCAAACAATCTCTCTTACAACACTAATCAAGGTGATTAAACTCAAACTTATTTTCTAGTTAAGGAAAAAAATTTGATGCACATAAATTAAATTTACAGATTACTTAATTAGATGTGAATATCTTTTAACGAACACATATTTTGTTTTCCTAATCATACTAATTAGTGCTCAAGGGCACCTGTAAAATGAACACTACCGTATATATTTTTATATTTATTAATCTGGTAATGGAGAGAAAGTGGCATGTGAAAGAATGTTGGTGACTAATTAAATGGATGGGGGTACATACGGGGCAACCAAAAGCATGTGTTTTACGAATAACCCTTGTTTGTTGCAAGCTCAAGTACTCACATGCAAAATTTATTTCTATCTTATGTAAATAAAGTTAAAAATGTTAAATGGTGGGATTTGGTATAACTTATCAACGACTGATCACATGTTTGCTTATCATCATATCCATAGAACACAACCTGTACCATTTGATCACAATCCACATTAATATACAAACTTAGGTCTTGACCGGCTTGCGATGTAGCGTTTGACGATTCACAACATCTTTTTGAGGATTGCCCATTCGTTTCGAATTTAGGTTTTGATAGGCTTAGATGTGGAATTCACTTATATTCCAAGTATATAACTGTCTTTTTTAGTAATATAAGTACCAACTTATATGTGAATTGCTCGAGTTAAGTCATAGGTGGCTCAATTGTTCGATTGCTTTTGTTTTCTTCTTTTATGGGTAACATTGGTTTTCGAAGTTTGGTTGACCAATCCGCATGATTTGAATCTACCACTATACTTATTCAAATCAGGTAAAGCCGCTCATTTCTAAGAGGTTTTCGTGATCACTTCATCGTTTTTTGAACTTGAATTAATGACTTAAAAAACTCTCCCTGTTCGGCGATTTTGGCGATTCATGAAACCTTAAACTTAACAATCTGTCGCTTTCCAATCTATTCTTTAATCAAGTGAACCATTAATGATTTAATATTCTATCATTAGTGGGTCGGTTGTGTTGGAGAATATATTGATCGCACTTTGTTTGTTTATATTCTCATCGCTTTTTTACATTAATTGCCAATTACTGATTGATCATTCATATAGTCTATATTTTATTAATTGTCAATCCTTGGATCCACTATCATTATTAATTCTTCAATATCATATGTGATATTGGTTCTATGATATTGTTTCGCTAAAAACCCTAGTTTTTAAACTAGGGTTTTATTCGTATTGATTGAAGACCAGACGTTATCTTCTTGATTTTCTGTTTCTTATTACTTGTCTAAAGGGGTTTGTGGTTTTTGTGATGTCGAAGATGGGAGAGGAGAACCATACACTAACACGACCTATTAATGTGAATTTAGGGGGAGCTGCTATGTCTACGGATACAGTTGGTCATGATGCGAATGAGCCTACTGTTAGCCTTGGTGAGTCGATTCTTCAATCGACAATGAACCCTAATAGTAGGAATGATGAGTTTACTTGTATTGCTTCTGGTTCTCGTTCTGCTGGACAAGTGGAGCCGGTTTCACTTGGTTCAAGCCCTAGTCATGACGCACCTAGTCATGACACGCCTGAGGGTCATGATACTTTATTGAAAATTCGTGCTATTGAAAAACAAATCTTTGAGGGAAAACTTGTTCTTGTGGGTGATGATGGGCAACCATTAAAACTAGCCGTGACATTGGATGCTACTTCTTCTACTCGGGCTAATCCATTTGAGCATCTTAAGGTGCCGCAGTCACAGAAGGAGCTAGAGGAGATGCTTACTGCTATTGGTTATTATTCAAAACCTCCTCAAGATACGAGTGGTCCTATGGCTTCTAATATTAAAGCTACTAGTAGTCCTAATAATGCTAATGATAAGGTTGATACGGATGCACATGGGGATGTTGGTATTGAGAAGGTTGGTGTGTATGCTTTGAAACAACCTTCTTCATCGTATGCTGGTGTTACTTCTACTGAACCTAAGAAACACACGTCAAACTTTCGTAGGTTGGAGTGTAGTAAGAAAGCTAATGGTGTGGATCTTTCTGTCCCGATGAAAGTGGTTGAAGAGGTGAACACTAGATTTGAGAATACTTTGTATGGGTATTTCCTTGGTCAACGCCTTGCTTTTCTTGTTGTTGATTACTTTGTACGCAATGCGTGGGCTAAGTTTGGTATACAAAAGGTAATGATGAATGCAAAGGGGTTCTTCTTCTTTAAGTTCAATTCGAAGAAAGGTGTTGATGATGTTCTTGAAAACGGTCCTTGGTTGATTAGAAATGTACCTATTATTCTTAAACCATGGACATTGAACACCAACTTACTTAAAGAGGATTTGACCAACATCACGGTGTGGGTTAAATTCCATGATGTTCCTCTTGCTATGTTTTCTGATGATGGCCTTAGTCTCCTTGCCACATTGATAGGCACGCCGGGTTAGACGCTTTTACTAGCCAAATGTGCAAGGACTTTCGTGGGGGTAGTAGTTTTGCTAGATGTATGATTGATGTGAGGTCGGATGAGATGCTTAGGGACAGTCTTATTGTTGAGATACCGTTACTTGATAGGTCGGGTTCAACTATTGAGAAGATACGGGTTGAATACGAGTGGAAACCACCTCATTGTGAGAAATGTAAGATTTTTGGTCATACTCTTATTGAATGTCCTAAAGTTGTTGAACCTCTGCTTTCGACCTACTAAAGCGTGTTAATGATGGATTCAAGACGGTCATAATAATAAGAAGGGAAAGCAAGGTGGTTCTACTATTCCGGTCAAGGAGGGTTTACTAAACACTTTGTGGGTAAGTTTCAATATCAACCCAAAAAGACTCATCCTGAACCTAAGAAAGTGGAAGTCACTAAGAAGAATGCTTCTAATGTGGCTAGTTCTAGTGGAACAAAGATCTCTACATCTAATCAGTTTGATGCTCTTAATATGAAATATACGGATGCTTTTGGTATTCCTTCAAATGATACCAACAAGGATGTGGATTGTGGTCGTACAATGGAAGTTAATGAAGATAAGTCTACTAAGACAGTCTTGCATCACAAGAACCCCTTGTGAGTGATTTGAAAGAGATGGAGTCAGGTGTGGCTCCTAAAACTAGTGATTCTTGTATTCCGCCCTTTCTTCTACTAAGAGAGTTAACCCTTTTTCTAAAGTGGGAGAGATCGTAGTGTCTGATTCTGAAGATGAGGTGGTTGCTAACCCATTTGATGAGTCTGCTAATCTATTCGGTGGTGGCCAAGAGTTTAAAGATGAGTATGATGACTATGACTACGATGACTATGCGAAGCAGTTTTCTGATCTTCCAGGGAATTTGGATGCCTTTAATGCCATGTATGGTACTAAGCTTCAAGGACCTAGGAAGTAATTTTCTTTTGTTAGGTCCTATGTTATCATTTGAGTAGTGATTTGTTTTCTTGTTTAGAAAATAGGTAGTATCTTGTTATGTAAGCTTTATGCTTATGTAACGGGCTGAGATATGGGATTTCACTCATATCCATTGTACTTAAACGTTTTTGGTTAATTTATTTACCAGGGTGCAGGATTACTCCCCATTACCCAAAAAAACTTATCAAGAATTAAATATGAAACCACATATATTTTAAAGGATTCACTAAACAATGCCAGCGGGCAATGCTTATAGAAACATGTAAAAACTACGATTAAACCATAAAAACAAGTCTTAGACTCTCAATTCAAGATGTACTCTTATTATCAACCAAACCAATAACAAGATCAAAAAGCAACTGATCTCAATCAGAACAATACAAAATCACAAGAAACCACAATAAATCTCACATACTTGGCAATGCCACCTTCTCCCAAATGGTGATCATTTTGATTATTTAAACCCAAAGGAGTTCCAGTATTATGATGATCATCATTGGGTGCACCAGGATTGTCACATGTAACTTCATCAAAAAAATTGACATGATTCAAATCATGGTTGAAAGGGTCAGGAGCAACGGAAACATTTTTGATCTTAAAAGGAAACACATTTTCAAACAAATTTACATCTCTAGAAAAGACGAATTGTTTCCTTTTGAGACTGTAAAGCTTATAACCTTTTTGAAAGTTAGAATAGCCAACAAGAACACATTTCTCTGCTCTACTACTGAACTTATCGTTAATGGTAAGAACAGTAGCAAAAAAAGGACACCAAAAAGCTCTTCAGTGATTAAAACCAGATGTTTTATTAAAGATAAGATTGTAAGGAGAATTTCCCTTCAGCACTGAGGAGGGCAATATGTTAATTAGATAAGTGGTAGTTAGAATGCATTCAGACCATAAGTACAAAGGCAATCCCCCCTAAAACATAAGGATCGGAAAACATTTAAAAGATGTCTATGTTTCCTCTCAACAACCCATTTTGTTGAGGAGTATAAGGACAAGATGTTTGATAAATAATACGTTTATCTTCACAAAATTTGCTAAATTGATTATTAACAAAATCAGTACAATTATCACTTCTAAAAACCTTAATAGACTTATCAAACTGAGTTGTAATATTTGAATGCATTCAAACACCTCATGCTTATTCTTAAGCAAGTAACCCCAAACAGCCCCTGGTGAAATCATCAACTATATTCAAGAAATTATCTATTTCCTTCTTTACTTTTAAGATAAGAAGAAAATGCAGGCAGTTAAACTAATGTTTTTACCTACCAACCCATAGTTTTGCATCACTCCCATTATGCAAATTTTCAATTCATTTATTTCTTCAAATACAAGCAACTTTTAAAGAATTTATATATTCCATTCGTTTATAAAATACGATATGTGCTAACTGCAACTAAGCTGATCTCGTAACTCAACTAATTTGAGAAACAGTGTATAAAACTAAATGCAATAAATTCAAAAAGAACATGCGTAAATGCCTACAGACTTGATCTATCATCTATATGATAATGAATGACTAGCTTGGAGTTTTAAATTTTCCTTCCCTTAACGAATTATGTGGTTTGCTTAAAATTACAATTTTAAACTCGCTTGGAGTTTAGTTTTAGATATGCTTCCTATAAACAATGCATGTTATGTTCTTTAAAGAGGGGAGGAACTAGAGGTCCGGGCCGGTATCACACTACCTTGATAGTTGCTTTGTAGTACTAATTTTTTTCGTATAAATACTTGATTTTTCGAGATGTACGACACTCTGTTAGTGCCTTAGTCACTGTATTAATAAGTGAAAAGTGAATTGTTTTAAAAAAAGTGGTGGAGAGAACGAGGCCGACTCTGTGCTCATATTTTAGAGGAAACATTTTCAAAACAAGTCATGTCCATCTAAGGCCATTTTTAAGCTTAATGTGATGCCATGCATATAATAGTTTAGCCCACTTCATGTTTATTAATTCAAGGGCTATTTCTGACTACATTAAATCCCCTTTCTTCTTGGTTGACAAGGAGGCTTATTTATTATGTAAGGAAGAGGGCTTCCAAAATCTATGGGATGGTTGTGATCTCAATGTATTCATCTAAACATATGTTATATTGTGATCTCAATGTATTCATCTAAACATAGGCTTTCTTATTAGATACACACACGCAAAACCGATAATTCATACAAGAAAATTACAAAAGCTCCAGAACTGATAGTTTGAGTCACAACATAAAATAAAACTCTCAAGAAACTGCAGATGCAACGCTTTGCCAGTAATTGCTCCAACGATCCCGGGATGAGTTAGCTCTCAGTCACCTTTTGCTTAAGATCCCCTTTATTAATTACCTGACACAAAATGTAGTTGGACCAGATGAATGGTAAGACACATATATATTCTACATACTACGATAACATAAAAGGTTCATGGCTAACCAACAACTTTATCAATTCAGGATCCATCAATAATATGGTAGTATTAATTTTTAAGGTCGACAAAACTCAAAAAATGATTGATTACCACAGAAATGAAAAATCTTGACTTATAAGTTGCTGGAATATAGCCACCCGTATAAGTTATTTTGGCTAACATAAATGATATGAAATAACAACAAGCTTTCATTATAGCAAAGAACAAGTCATGGAATCCTAACAGTATTTTGAATGGTGTCGTGATGCTATCGGTTGAACTTCCGGCCTATGCTATATATGTGATTAGGCGAGTAACAGATTTTTATACTCAAAGTAGAATATGATGATAGAGAAATGGATCAATCAAAACATATATAGATATATAGATAACTAAAATAAATACTTACTTGAAGTTCCAATGCTTCCTCAACCCGATCCACGATCATTTCCATGGTAGGACGTTCCTTTGAATTGAAGCTTATGCACTGAAATGCAACTTCTATATACGCATTAAAAGAGCGATTATCAATTTCCTCTCTTATCAGGGGATCAATTATCATATCTGGTTTGTAATCATAGTAGCGTCGGACAATATTTACAAGAGGTTTCGGTTTACCACCTTCTAACCTTCTTTTATGATAAGCTAACATTCCACTCAACAACTCAAACATTACCACTCCAAATGAATACACGTCTGATTCTTTCCGAAGGACGCCACCTTCATGGTAAACTGGATCCATGTAAAAGTTGGTACCAGCGGCGTTTGTGTAGAGTTGGGTGTGTTGCTGATTTATGGGGCCAGATTTTGACAATCCAAAATCACAAACTTTTGCTACAAAATTGTGATCCAATAATATGTTACCGCTCTTGACGTCTCTGTGGATTACTCTGTTGTCCTTACCAAGACCTGAGTGATCGATTCCTTTTGCTGCACCTAAGCAAATCTTCAGACGATGTTCCCATGTCAGGAAACGTCTCTTTTCTTGTCTTGAGATGACTGTCTAGGCTCCCATTACTAGCATACTCGTAAACTATTATCTTCTCATTGTCTTCATCACAATATCCAATGAAAGGAATAATGTTTTCATGGCTGAAATTGAAAATTGTATTCAACTCGTTGCGGAACTCATAATCTCCTTGGAAACTATCTGGACGTAGGCATTTGATGGCAACTGTGCGGTTTTGCCATCGTTCAGAGGTTGGCCTTTGTACACGAAGCCAAATCCACCATCTCCAATCCGAGTTTCTTGACCTTTTACTCCAATTGCCAAGTTGATGTCCTTCAATGGAATTCGGAAATCTTCAAGTTTTTGATCTTTTCTGGAAATGGTAGAAGCAGCTCCGTGGGTCTGTTAAGATGGTTCTTTTAGAACTTTAATCTCTCTAATTCACATGTTTAATACTTTTGTATGTATATATTAACAAGACATTATATGGATGCAAAAGTTCGGATAAATTTAATGATTTCTGGTAACATTTCATAGCTAAAATCATAGTTAACCTTTCTAGTAAATAATTTGATTAACATAACTAATTAATGATAACACTTACTTGAATATACAATGCTTCCTCCAATCTCTTGACGACCTGATTCATCGAAGGGCGATCCTTCATGTTAAAACTAATGCATTTATATGCTAGTTGTTTAAAAATATGTAAAGAGCGAGCATCAATTTCATCCTTTATTCGAAAATCAATTATCTTGTCTATTTCCTCACTGTAGCATCGGACCCAATTTGTCATGCTTATTAGCTCATCTTCTACAGGATCGTCGCATGCCAGAATACAAGTCAATACTTCGAAGAGTACCACACCCGAGCAGTAGACGTTTGATTCTACCCTAGGGATGCGGCTTTGACGGTAAATGGGATCCATATAATATATACTACCCTGTGCCTCTTTGTAGACATTGGGATCTGGGTGACTTCTGGGGACCATAAATGACTTACCAAAACTATATATTTTGGCTTCTAGATTGTCATATAATAATATATTCTTGCTCTTAAAGTCTCCGTGTATTACTTTGTAATCCCCAAAACCTGCATGCAAGTATTTGAGTCCTCTAGCAGCGCCTAAACAGATCTTTAGGCGCTCTGCCCATGTTAGGAAACTATTCTCATTCTGGGTTTCGAGTTTTAAATAGAGGCTTCCATTACGTGCATACTCCGATGCTATAATCAAGTCTCCATCGTCATCCATACAGACACCAATGGCGGGGGTGATATTTTCATGGTGAAAGTTGGAAATCAGCATAAGCTCATTTAGCATCCTGACAGTGTCGCGTGAATCAAACTCATCATTAATCAAGAAGTTGAAGAAAGCTTCGCGGTCGTTACAGCGATCAACGAGTTTTCCTCTGCAGGTCTTTTTACCGCGAGTTTTGGTTCTTTCAAATTCTTCGGCACCGATGGCCTTCCTGATCTCTTCTATTGGAATTTCAAACTTATCTACGAATCGTTGGGCAGTCTCAAAAGTACTGTCTTCGTTGTTCTGTGGAAATAAACACACGCAAGCTAGCTTAGAGGCGCCTATCTTTCACAGGCCAAAGAATAAAATGAAGATCCATTCATCTAATTTTATCACTTAAGACTATTTAAACAATTAAAACACCTAAAAGAGATAAGAGTTTTTGGGGTGAACATAGTACTTTTAAAATTAATTTAATAAAATATGTACTTTTAAAAATATTTATACAAAAACATTTATTATTACACTCATTTAAAACTTTAATCATCAATACGCTCTTTTAAATTAGATGGAAATTAAATTTGCAACAAAGTAATTTAATAGGATTTTTCTAACTTGTGACTAAGGCATAAGTTAAGCACTAAAAGGACATAGGTCCCGAGAAAAGACACATGAATCCACGAGAAAGTACAATTTTGTGGATCTGCGTGTCTTTTTCTCGTGAGACAAGATATGTCCTTTTAGTGTCAAACTTGCTTGCTTAGGGCACATGTCATACAAACCCAATTTAATATACCACCAAGTGTTTTTGCTTAATTTTCTTTTAAACATTAATTAGAAAAATGCTATTTCCTTTTTTCGATATTAGAAGGTCAATTGCTTAAAACTCCAAATTTGTATATGTGAGTAAGAAGATTTCGCTGGATGCTTGTCAGTTGTCATTGTCCAAGTTAAGGAACAACTAGCTAGGATGCCATGAAAAAATTAGAACCATAATAATTGTAAAGTTCAAACATAAAAATAATTTGTTAGAACTCATCAAAAATGTTGTTTTTGGGAGCTCGAAGCCATCAGACAATGACTAGAATCAGTTACTGTACCGTCATTTCACGTTGTCATTTCGCATTACTACCCCACCCCATGCGGACACCAAAATATTGGCGCCGTGTGAAAGGGATTTAAATGATTTGACTTCCCTTTTTTTCAATTTAAATGATTTTATAGTTTGTGATTTTTGAGTTGCGTTTATGTATGTGTGTATGTTTCAATGTGTGTAGAGTGTGTGTGCGTGAATGGTATGTGCACGCGTGTGCAGAGAGAGGTAGAAGATGACTATTTTTTTTTTAAATTTCTTTGTAATTATTAATTTAGAGTTGCATTTGTGTGTGAGTGTGTTTCAATGTGTGTGAAGAAAAATGCTAAATTATTTGTTTTCTATTTTTATTTAACGAATGAAAATGAAAAAGAAACAAAATTTGTGGGTCTTAAAATGGGTGTTTTGACTTAAGCTATGAGCGAGGGATATCTTGTGTGTGGCGTGAAAAGGAAAATGATACCGAATACTCTAGAAGGTTAGAAACTAAAAGAAAATTTTTACTATGGGTTTTTATTTTACAAAACCGATTTTAAATATTTTATAAATTAAAAAATGTTTGCTTCGGAGAAAGTTGAGCACATGATTTACATGACTTACAATTAGGTTAAATTACACGATTTAAGATTATTTGAGGACAAAACATATTTTACATATCAAGGGATTAATCTTCACCCTATATTTTTATTAAATATAATAGATGAGATTAATCCTAACAATTAAAAAACGTTCATCATTTTTTCTAATATAAATCTATACTACATAAAATGGAAAAACAGTTAAAGTGGAAAAGTGAAAAAGTGAAATGGTCAAATGAGAGAGAGAGACATATGTAAAGACATATTTAATACTCTCTTATCACAACTCACTCAAAAACACATACAAAATGCTCTCATCTTCCACACATCTCATCAACCACCATCCTCACCACCACAAAACCCCTCCACCACCGGACCACTACACCACGCACCACTCTACCATCGTATATCGTTGGTAATGCGCTGCTAGAGGTACTTCGCCTAGTATCTTTCAAGCGGTTAATCGTTAAGCGAAAAAAATATATTATTCGACGAGCATTTAATTATCTTTCCATAGATAGGGACTTTGATATACTTTCGACAAAATGATTTTTTCGTGTTTTACACCTTTTTATAAGTTTTATTCGTTTTTTTACGTTAATGAAATTTGCATGAAAATATCATATGTGATTAAATACTAATTTGAATATCACATGTGATATTAGTGTTAAATCATATATGATATAATCATATATGATTTAACACTAATATCACATATGATATTACATATCATATGTGATTTTACACTAATATCACATGTGATATTCAAATTAGTGTTTAATCACATATGATATTTCATGCAAATTCGATTCGAAAAAAAGCGAAAAAAGCGTGAAAAATGACATTTTTTTTCTTTTTACGAAAGTATATCAAAGTGCCCGTCTATAGAAAGATAATTAAATGCTCGTAGTGATGGTGTCATTATTTTCGCTTAACGATTCGGTTTAAAATATTTAAGTTATAAAAATAGGTGAAATAATAAAATCTTTAATCGAGCAATTAATTTTTTTTAGATAGAAGTTGGAGATGAGTCTCGTGAGAAAAATTTAGTAGTAAAATAACCCTCTTCTAAATTACACATTGGTAAAAATCTTGAACAACCAAGAAATTGTAATATTTATTTAACTCGACAAAGGTTTAATTATATTAACTAAATGTTTAGGTGCATGTTAGCAAGTTGTTTATTTCATAAGCATAATAGGAGATAATCTATAATCAATAACTATCTATAATGCACTTGGGACATTTATAAATAAAAGTCTTAATTTTTTAAGCTTACACATGTTATTAAATTTAGTAATTCATACAATTAAATACTAAACTACACTAATTACATAATAATGTACATTAATGACATTAAATTTTAGTATTAAAATAGATGTTACAAACCTTGAATAATACAAATTTAAAGTTCTAAATTTTATCATATACATTCAATTTTTACTAAGTTCAAATGAATATAATTATGAAAATCTATATTTGTATTTTTATGGAAATTTAAACACACATTTGTTTTTTAGAACAATCAAACCGTAAAGCGGTCATATACTATACTATTATTGCATATCGCTAAAAGATAAAGATACGACAAAAACGCTATATTTGGTATTCACATTTGCTTTGTGCTACGATGCTAGTTGTATATAGTAGTAATATTAAAATAACCCCCCACAACGCATGGGTTACTATTTCTCATTAATTACAATTAATAAATACGAATGTCTTATATAGTAACTTTCAGTCTCAAAATTATAGTCTATATTTTTTTTTCGGGATGTCTAAAAATAATTGTCCACTTTTCTTTTTAAGTAAAAACTAGAGAATTTAGTGGATGAATATTTTTAGTCAAGTGATTAAAAATTAAAATGGCTCCACTGCTAATAAACTTTCTAATTTTTGTCTTCTGATAATAATTTTAAAACGAAGAGAGTAAAAAAAATTGAAAATAAGTCATTTGGCACAAGCAAATTGGACCAATAACACAGATCCATTTCAAAATTGAGCCTTCTTATATTAACTAATTGAAAATCAAAATTAAATTGGTTTGGTCAAAGTACTACTCACTCAATTCCAAAATAAATGTCCATTTGCATATTGTACAAAGTTTTAGATATTCCTATTAGCTACATTCTACACCAATTAAATATCACCTTTACCAACTAAAATCTCTTTTAATCGATTGAAACACAAAATTGACATTTATTTTAGGGGGAATTGCATATATACCCAATAAAATTCAAAATTTTGCATATTTCCTCATAATACTAGTTTTTAATGCATGATGTACAATGCAACTTATGCATGTTTTGAGTATATATGCAAATATGCAAGTTTTAGTAAGTATATATGCAATTGCCCATTTATTTTAAGACAACCTAAAATAAAATATGGGTTGTTTACCCACAACGGAGGAGCTCCCACCAGGTAGGCGGTCACAGGTCATAATGCCCTCTTCGCACAACAAATCCAATTTGAAATTGACTTATTCGCTCGGTCAATCGTCGGAATGTGTACGAGATACTATAAGGGCCCAATATCTCAATATCGCAAATGTCGTATTTATTTGGAGTGAATGAAGTAATAAATTCGATTTTCTAATTTGATGAAGGAAAAATAGCTATAAAAATTAGGTGTAAATTGATAATTGAAAACTTTAAAAAATAGAAAAGGTTTTTGATTAAACTCAAAGAGTTGAATGTAAAATGACATTATATTCGATTAAAAAACATGAAATTTACATTTAAGTATAAAACTTTATAATAACACTATTAATATGACAAATATCCAGTAGACTTTATATTTATTTTTATTAAAAGCAACATTTATTATTGTTGTTTTAATTTCTAAATATTATAATAATTATAAGATTAAATTAATTTATATGAACAAGAATATATATATTCAAATGTAACCACGAAGTACTGTGATATGTTAAAAAATATATGAGATTACATAAACGACCTATGTAATTCACTCAATTCCTCTTTAGAGTTAGAAGATATCCAGAACTTTGTGTTAATCAACCTGTCTTAAGCGTACTTTTTGTAAGTTGAGATGAAGCGTTAGAAAGCTTTAACCCTTTGGTTAAACGCTATATTCATGTTAACACAGCTTATGTCAATACATCGTGCATGTACGGTGGTTTAAAACTAGTTTATAATATCTACGACATATACACTTTTTCCAATACAAATCATAAAGATAAGATTATTTTATTTATTTATTTATTTTTTCTCATATTTCATAAATTTGATAGACCCAAAACTAGCTAATACTCCGTATTTATTAGTTTTTTTAAACTACTAACTAATTACAGTATTAAATGAAAATTCAAAATTTTATCTTCTTTAGTAGATGGATTGGGTGATCGTTTAACATACTTTTCATCATTGTATGATGTGCATCTGTCAAGCCTTGCCAGTTTACTTTTTATAGCTAGTGTTTAAGAATTACAAAGTAAATGAAAAAACTTACTTCAACATCCAAGGCTCTTTGAAGCGTCTTGATGATCTCATCCATCCCAGGGCGTTCCTTCATGTCAAAACTAATGCATTTATACGCCAGTGTTGTGAAAATATGGATAGAACGATGATTAACCGATCCAAATAGACGAGGATCAAGTAATTTGTACGGTCCATCATCATAGCAGCCCCGCACCAGATTCATCAGTTGATGAGGTTTTTTGTCTCCGCCTTCATCATCATCGTAGTCATCATCATCATCATCATCTTCATCATCGTAGTCATCATCATCATCGTCATCATCATCAACGTCATCATCATATTGGTTCCCATGCAGGAGTCCGAACATTAGCACCCCAAATGAGTAGACGTCTGATCCTGTGTTGAGCAGGTTAGTTTCTTTGTAAATCGGATCCGTGTGAGACTTCTTAAACAATTCTTGAGGGCAATGACGATATTGACGCGACTGATTTAAAGGGACAACTTTTGAGTGTTTAAACCCACAGACTTTCAGTTCCCATTCATCCTCATCTCCAACTATCAATATATTTTTCCATCTGACGTCTCCGTGTATTACTCTTAGGAGCTCCCCAACACCCGAATGAAGGTAATTCAGCACTTTCGCCACCCTTATGCAAATCTTGAGGCGATTTGCCCATGCGAATGCAACATCTGCAGGAGATGAGGCCTCATCAACACTTTCGTAGACCATATATATGTAATCATGATGTTTGTCACAGTAACCAATGAAAGAGATGATGTCTTCGTGGTGCAACCTGGAAACTATCTCAAGCTCTTGAGACTCGAACTCTTCTTTCTTGTATCGTTTGATGAAAGCTGTGCGGTTTTGCCAGCGTTTAGAGAGCTCTCCTCGGTAGACACCACTTTTGAGCCTCGAAGAAGAACTGAATTTTTTGGTAGCGCGCTTGAGCTCCTTAAGAGGAATTCGAAAATTTTGGAGGTTTAAGGATGAAGACATGGTTTTGTTGACTAATTGTATATGGTTAATTTCTTGTGATGATAAACAAAACTGATCAAGTTTGCTAATATATAGAACTTTAGATCTAACCTTGCGTATTAAAATGAGGTTGACTTACAAATATATATCATAAATTTAATCCCACTACTTCACATGTTAACATTTGTTAACTATGTTTCTCTTTTATAATAGTCAATAATTGTGCCACAAATAATGGTCGGTCATCTTATTTAAACATCTTATTATGATTTTCTTTGTTTTGATAATACTGTATGAATACTTTTTGTTACAAATTATAAAGAGGAATCCACTCGAAAAAGCAAGATCTGACCATAAGATATAGTTCATGACCGAAGGATAAGCGGAGCAATACACCACCTAGCAAGAACCTAAAAAGTGTCTAATATTACATCTATCTATTTTATATAATAAAACACAATTTTAGCCTTCTTTTTATAAAAACAATTGTTAAAATATCTAAGGTGTCCAAAAGTAGTTTAGAAACAATTGTTTGAATAAATTGGCGAGTACGTATGGTACGTCTATGTTTATGTGATTATAAACAAATGGGTTTTGTTAACCACAATCTTTGGGGTTGTGTTTAAATATTCTCTGACTAAAAAATTATCATTATATGAAATAGTATATTCCATAATTATAAACATTGATTCATTTTTAACATGGAACATTTTATGTTCATTAAATCTTTTAATTATAAAATGTTTAAACACAACCTCAAAGGTGGTTGTTAACAAAACCCTAAACAAAATTGATCGTAACTTTGCTAATCTAGATCTAGATTTAGATCTACTAAGGAAGTTGACTTAACAAAATATCATAAATATGTAGACATTTAGATCTAGATTTAGATCTGCTAAGGAAGTTGACTTAACAAAATATCATAAATGATTGACTGTAACCAAGTCCAATGAGAAATAAAATCCGACTACCTCACACGTTATCTTTCGTATGGTCATCAATTTTTAACTCTTAAAAAGGAATATTTTTTAAAGACTCATAAACTTTTCAAAAAATAATATCTTATAAAGAGTACCAGTGTTTTTTATATATTGAGAAATATATAGTCTAAATTAATTAGCATATTTGATTCTGGGTAGTTGAACTTTCTTTTTCACATGCTTAGCATTCACACTTGTTATCATTTGCAACTTAAAGAATATTGATGTTAAATCAGTCTAAAATTTGGGTTAGTAACCATTTATTGCTTAAATGTATACAAATTTGATAACTGGTTCCATAAAAAAAAATTTGCAACATTTTAGTACTTTTTTTATTGACCAAGGTTTCTATTATTAACATCTTCGTAAACCGTAATCATCTTGTCAGCTTCATCAGATTGTGGTGGCACCTGTCTAGCATCTCAAGCTCATCTCTAAACTCACAACACTTTGAGTACTTATCACTGTGTGAGAGAATTAAAGTTTTGCAGTTTTGCTAGCGTTCAAAGAGCTACCCTCTGAAGACATGATATCCACGAAGAATCTTGGAATTAAAATTTTGGGTAGCGCGCTTGATCTACTCCATAGGATTCAGAGATTTTTTAAAATTTACCTCTGGAGAGGACATTGTTTGCGAAATTTGTGAGTATGTATGTTTATGTGGTTATTTTTGAGTTTGCTGATAGAACTCTATATATTTAGATCTGCCATGCTTGTGTCTCTACTTAAATGTAAATTTGACCTTGAAGAATAATACAATTCATGTGAGCAATTTTATCCAGCTAATTCACATGTACAGCATCCATCAAGCATACTTTTATCTAAATAATACATTAGAGTATGCGTGGTGTGATTAGTGATAATATTAATAATCCTCAAGGAAGGTATAAATAAGTGTAGGATTAGCTTTGAACGTGTCTGACAGCAGGGGGGGTGTATTTCGCAAGCTAACTTAAGATTAAAAAATAACCTCGAAACATTGACTTTATTTTGGTTTAATGCTTGCATAGACATGTTATCAATTTGATGTGTTTCATTTACTGGACAATGTATTCAAAATTCCTTTTTCATAGTGAGTATTTGTCACTGCTTTGATTAATTCTTTCATTTGGAGTTTAATTATTTTATGAAAAAGAAAGTCCCCTAGCGTTCATAAACCTTGTTTCGTTATAGTGAGCAAGGCATATTACCTGATTTCAGCATGGATGTGTTTACTCAATGCTGAGATGGTTAACAGGTACCATTTCCACTCCTAACTTGGATTATACTAAAACGGATAATGTTGTGAGGTGTTATATGAGGTTGTATTGTATTATTTAGTGATTGTGAAAAGATGTTAGAACGTGCAACACGCCGACACACACAACCAACAATTCATACAAATATACAACTCAATCGAATTTAATTACAAAAGTTCATCTTATTACTGTTCTCATAACATAAAAATAAAGCACTTAAGAATTAGCTCTCAGTCACCTTTTGCTTAAGGTCCCCTTGATTAGTTATCCATCACTAAATGTAGTTGAACCAGATGAATGGTAAGACACATATACAATTTACATCCAACTACTTCACATGTTATCATGGACTAGTTATACCATTTTACATATGGTTGGTATTTTTTATTCTATGAAGATGTGACTGAACAAATTAATTGTAAAAATGACTATAAAACATTGACTTCCTTTATTTAACATAACATTTCAAATTTTCAATCATCATTTTGATTTAAAAATTTCATCGACATCTAGATATTATCTATACTAGGCGAGTGCCCGTGCCTAGCGACATCGGTTTCTATCGGCAAACAATTAACGATATGCGATATTGTGGTAAGTGTTTCGTATAACGTTTAAAATAGAACGTGAAAAGATCAAAATGTAATTACAAACGGTTGTAACATGTGATAATTCAACTCTAGAAAAAATTCTTAACATGTATCAAACGACATATAAAAATATTTAATGAAACTTAAAATAAAACATTACATCAATTTTGAAATATTAACTAACAACACACGTTACTCGTCGCGTAAAAATTCTTGATACACGAAATTAAGTAAACATAATTAATAACAAAGTTGATATTCCGTGAGATTTGTTGCAAATTCATAACAAAGCATGTTGACATCTTGATTTTCTGGAACTTCTTCGTGCAAATTCATAATGGAAGCCCTAAAGGTTGTAACATTGTATTCGGTATATATATATATATATATATATATATATATATATATATATATATATATATATATATATATATATATATTCTAGGTACTACATTGGGCTCATTCTTTGTTTTATTTTAGAAAAGATGCATTCTTTATTTTATTTTAGGTAAAATGAATGTGCGAAAATGCCGAATATATTTCTTTCATTCTCACAATATAACTACACTTTTAGACCTTTTGACGCAATTTGTTTTGTTTTTTTTAAAGATGCATTCTTTGTAAAACAAATATGCTGAATATATTTGTTTATTTTATTTTTAAAAGAGTTAAACGAGTCAACCTATGTTAGGATGGAAATGGTGCCATATTTGTTTATTCTGTTCATGAAAAGTGTCTCACCTAGTGGACCAACTCACAAAAAGCTATAAGTGGTTAAACAAAACAAGAGAACGCAAATGCTTTTATGACAAAAATAGACCAACTATGGGCCAAAGAGCAACATATATACTATGAGAAGGAAACTAACAAGCTAGTTGATAAGTTATGATGTGCACAACTTGACATCTGGGACAATGGTTCTCTAATTCAAAACCTCTCAACACTACTTCCTACAGAAGTTAGTTGATATGTGTGTATAATTTTGGGGCTTGTGTTGTCTGTAACTATTTATCGAGCACGAGTCTTAGTGTTATTACTTCAATATATGTCACATATTTGATATTTATTATAACTTTTAAAGCTTGATAGACGATGTACCACTCTAAAGTAAACCACTCTAAAGCTTGATAGACGATGTACCATTGAACACTAGAATAATTCATTCATTCATTTTTTATAGGACAAGAAACAAAGCAAACCACGACATAATTTGTAAACAATGTAAAACAAGATGTTTTAACAAAAATAACAAGCATAAATTTTATTCTTCATCACTCTCACTTTGATCTACCAAACAATAAACTCGTTTCCGACAAAGATTGATAGGTTGACTCCACTACTAGAAAAACTGCCAATAGCAACGGACAAAAGTCGTTGCAATATGGCCCAATTTCGTTGCTATACACTGTTAGCAACGGTATTAACAACAAAATGGGGTCGTTGCTTTATACCCCGTTGCTAAACCTATAGTCGTTGCTAAATGTCTCAAATCGTTGCTATTCAGCAACGATTGTATACTTCGTTGCTATTTTTCAAATATGGATAACTCGTTGCTAAATGGAATTCTAGCAACGAAAGTAACATTGTTGCTACGAGCTAATATTTGTTGCTAATATTAGCAACCAGGTTTATAGCCAGCAACAACTTCGCTTAGTTGCTAACGAATGCAATAGCAACAAGAATAGCAATGATTTTTCGTTACCAGATTATTTTCTAACAAAAATACACAAATCAGCTCTAATAAACCAGAAATCTGAACCAACGGAAAGTTCATTTCGACATAAAATTGCATAGTGAATATAGCTTCAGCAAAAATATTTGTTCAAAATAACAATAACCCATAATTAGTAAGGGCAGCAAGAGTTATGAATTTACAACATCATTACCAAATCGCTACCAAAAAAGTTTAGTACTTATATAACATGGGTTACGCATCACCAGATCACTCTTTAGAAGCATTGGCATTTTGTTGTTCTTTGAGGATCTTTTTCATTTCCTCCATCATCTCAATCCTCACATCTTGAAGTCGGCTTTCAACTCTAGCATTCACTTGTGCTTCAATAATGGTCTCTCAACAGATGGGTGTTGAATCGTACGAAGTTCCTTGGCCATGCAACTTTTGATGCTCAATTTCTGTTTTTTTCTCCTACAAAAGTAGGCAAACACAAAAGCTCAAATACTTATGCATTCAAAATCTTATATGTCAAATAAGATTATTGCATATTATGTAAATATAAATAACTTAGCTGAAATAAAGCCTAACAAAATACAATCATCAGAGCTACTTAAAGAGAAAACTATGAGAACAAGAACATACCCATTGATAAAAGTGTGCGCCAAAGCTTTTAGACCCGCCGATATGCCTAACATATGAGCTCGTACCTTCCACATCCCCAAAAACCTTTTTCTATTTTCAGCACCCACCATTGATCGCCTCTGCCATTCTTCTTTCATCCATGAATCAAGGATACCATCCCAATTTGATTCAATGTTCACACATTCAGGACGAAAATTTTTCCAGTCAGTTGGGTTTGTACTTTAAGACCTGCTTTTATGTTTTTTCCTCACCATAACCCATGTACCTCGACATCTCTCCCTGGACTTATTTATCCAAACCTTTCTAGCCTCTTTCAGATCAACAGTTGCCTGATATTGATATCGATCCTACAAAAGACATGAGAATATTTAAATGTAATATTTTGAGATGCTAGCTGAGCACAGGCATCTTATGAGTGTTCATTTTAAATTTTATTCTAAAGTTTTAGAAACTTTAATAGACAGATAGTATATTTTAAATAACAAGATTGATAACCATGAGTATTATACTTACGCTCTAGGACCAATGATATGAATTAGTGTTCTTGCATATGGATCCTTAGGAGTATTTGTGTTCAAGTATGCTCCTTTAGGACCTCTTTTTAGAATGGATGTTTCATCTACATTTGGTGTAGCACAAAACAAATTAAACTTTACATAAACTTTGATAGATGGATCGTACAATTAGCTTACTATTAGAAAAAATGACTAATATAAGAAAATTTTACATAGGAAAAAATATACCTCTGCAATAATCTACCTCAGCAGTTGCAGTTGATGCAGTTGCAGCTGAAGTAGCAGCAAGTGTCTGAGATTCAAAAGGAGGCGGTGACAATGGATTCGGCGCTGGTGATAAGGGTTGAGTTACCGACAATGTACAAGGTGATGTTACTGGTAGAGGTGATTGAGGAGTCAATACTTGTGATTTTCCAAATCGACGGGCAGTCTTCCCTATTCCCTCTCGTCGTTTTGGATTGACCCCTTCCTGCCATCTGTCATGTGATAAATAAAACGGGAAATGATTTAGATGACTAACTTATGTGCCTAATTTTGTGCCTAATGCATTCATTGATTGACACATGGATTTCATAATTTCTCTCTCTTCAAAACTACCATTGATCTTGCCAAGTGTATGGTGATGTTTGTTAGGCATAAAATTAGGCATGACAATCACTAACGAGTTGAAGTGTATATGTACAATTTAAATTGGTAAAGATTAAAGAAATTAAATTCTAAAAAGTGACAAACATAATACGATATACAAAATTTGTAAGAAAAGACAATAAATTACATTTGACGTGTTATGAATGCTTGTGATTTGAATCAAATTCTAACACAGCAGAGACACATACCAAACACAAACTCAAAAAACAAACACAAAAGAAGCAGATTATGGGCAGTCACCAGTAACATTCTTTTTAAGCTACCCATCAACCAATTACTTTATCTTTAGACTAATTAAGATTGTAGGTATTTTTTTGTTTAAGCTAACTTATCTTTAATATATATACTGACATCCCTTGTCAAAGACATCAACATAAAATTAACAAAAAGAAGTTGAGACTAAACATCAAAAAGATATCAACATTCCTTTATTGTCACAACAATTAATTTTAGAGACTAAAATTGGAACAACTAAGTCAAAAAAACACAATGAAATCTCGGATTTAATAGAAAGAGTAAAACACAAGCATAAAAAAATAAGTAAAATCAGCCAAAATCGACCAAAACACAAGCATATGAAGCAAAAATCGAACAAAATAGATAATAAAATTAACAAGTACAGCATAAGCAACAAATGAGATCTAGGGTAAAATTGAACATAAAAGCTACCATATAAAATATAATCAAGCAACATGGTAGTTCGATTATACCTAAGTTGGAAGATGAGAGAGCGGCGGGTGAGGAGTAACTTTGTTTTGTCTATACCACTTGTCCCCTCTTTCTCCCGCTCATAGTTTTTCATTTTCCCGCTCTTGAGTTTTCATTTTGATTATTGCTTTAATTGCAAAATTTGCAAGAGTTGTAAACGTTGTAATTACAATTTTACAATCAAAGCTACAAAACTTTGTATAAAATATTATAGAATATTAGTCACTTAAATCTATAACTCTAAATACAAAATGTTTTTGGCAAGTGCTAGATCAAAGTTATAGTTAATAGTTAAAATAAGTATATATGTAAAACTCGTGTTTGAACTCGACTCGAGCTTTTAAAATCAAACTCGAGCTAGACTCGACAATTAAATCACGGGATTGAAACTCGACTTGAGATTTAAATATAAAACTTGATCTCAAACTGCGTTGTAAAACTCGATCTCGATCTCGAATCGCCTTGTAAAACTTGAGCTCGAACAAACTTACGTTTCAACTCGAGTAGCTCTAGCTCGACCCGATCAAAGTCGATCCTCTACTTATTTATATGGTTCAGTATGTAGACTTGTTGAACCAAAGAAGATGATCAGTCAGTGATATTTAAGGGTGAGCATCGGTCCAAAACCGGACCGGACCAACCAAAGCCGGACCAGGTCGAGACCGATTTGACCAAAACCCTAGACCAAGGACCGGACCGAATGTGTTTTATCCGGTCCGTGTTGGTCCGGTCCGGTCCTTCGGTCGATCCGGTCCAAGAAGGCATAACGGTCTGTTTTTACTTAATACCGGTCCGAACCGAACCGGACCGAGACCGGAATAAGGAAAATGTTGGGACCGAGACCGGACCAATGGTCCTTCGGTTCGGTCGGTATTCGGTGAGTCCGATCGGTTTTTCGGTAAAGACCCCGTGATAAGAAATGATTATCTTGAGTTGGGGTAATGCTTAAATCGACCATGGACCATCGTCTCATCTATGTGGTGAGGATGATGAGAAGGGTTTTGGTGTAATAGATGATAATGGATGTTGATCCATTATTGGTTGGTGAGTGAACCATAAGAGGTTGCATATGTGAAGTGGTGGATGAGGTTATGCCAGCTTACCCTAATTCCTCTTATCTTCTCATCCTCTTAGTATGTTTGTGAAGTAGTGTTTGTGGTATTACAGACTTAGTCGACCTTTTTGTTTGGAGTGTATGTGTCTACGTGTGTCCTCGACTCATAAATGATTGAGTCGATACACACATGCTAAGTCCCACAGTTTAGTATAGTATGACGTATGTATCATGGTGTGCTAGGTTGATGTCTATTAAGCACGTCATAGCCGATTGTAAATATGATTATAGTTCCATTGGTGTATCTGTGTAAAACCCTAAAAATCGTAAACTTATTAAAAGACTATTTTGCCCCTCAAAATTTAAACTTATAAAATACGTCAAGCTCGTCAAATACGTTCCTAACCTAACTCATAAATGTGTAATACGTACAAGATAAATGAGATCGTTACAAATATGAATCACACGTTTAATATTTTTACATGGGCCGAAGTTCTACTAATTATACAATCGCTTACACAAAATACTTAGAGCCCATTTAACTTGTAAACTAGAATTGGACTTGGGCTTGGCCTTTGTTTTCTCTTGGTTTGTCAAAAACCGGTATCCCCTCATTCTTCTTTTCTGTATTACGCTTCACCAAAGAAAAGATCACATAAAACCCTAATACATTAAAAGTGGCGGCTCACATATTTTCTCCATTACTGTCGACACAAAAGAAGTCTAAGGGAGACACTTGGGGTGCCAAGTAAGGCTACTATGATTGTGTGTAGCCCGTACATGGTCATGGTCGTGAAGTTTGATATCTGAGGGCTGCTGGTCGTGGGTATTCAAGGATCGGAGGAGGCTGATTTACATCGGTTTGGTAGTGGGTTTGTGGCTGCTCCTGGCCGTGACCTTGGTGGTCTAGGCGTGGGCTCGTGTCCTTGGTTTCTTGTTTCGTCTCTCGTCACGCAGCAAGGGTAATGGTTACGAATCTCGTCTCGTTTTTCCTTCTTGTGTTTCTTGTTTGACTGTTAACGTGAGACCCATTCAAGGCATGCTAAGCATCACATAAAATGATATATTATATTTATCTCATAAACTGATAACATTGTTACATAAAATCATGAATATGTCACATAAAGTAATGGATGAAAGACCATGTATTTCGACTCTTATAAACCCATGTTAATGTTTTCTGGATTCTGTTTTGGACCTCATATGACTCGACACACCTAAGATGTAATAGATGAAAACCCTTGTCACATGAAGTAGTTATTCTTGTCAAATAAAATCATGGAATGGAAGGTTGTTTTGTCATATAAAGGAGTGCATAAAGATTTGTCTCTTGAATCTGATTTCTGGTTTACAACCACACGACATGCACTTTTCCTTACGCTAAAATGGGTTGAATCATATACATATGCATGGCATCTGGTCTGTTGAAACCGATTGGTGACACACTTAACATGCTTCATAATATGATAATATATGGGTTGGTATTGGCATTGATTTGGTTCCCTTGTATCTCGACAGAATTATAAAACAAAATAGATAAAGCTTTTGTCGCATAAAGCTTGCATGTATAGCTCGATTGTGTCACAAAGAATAATGATAAAAACCATAGTTATGAACCTGATTTTGGTGACCTTTCGACATGTTTATTTTTGTGTTATTAACATGCCTAAATGAGACTAAAAGCATGGTCTTGTGAGGGGGTAACTTTAAGGGTGATCGCGGGGCAAATGGGTAAGCCGTTTTACATTTTTGATGGGGCGTCGGGAAGATGAGTCGGGAGTTAGTCATTTGGTACGTTTACTTAGTCGTAGATATGCATAATAAAAACCGCGAACAAGCTCGAAGATAGCATGTCAAGATATGAAAAGATAAAACAATGGCTACTGTACGTATGGTTATTATGAGTACCTGCTATATAATGGATATTTTCCTTTTCAACCTTCACCTTTAATAGTTTGTCACATGCAAACCTTGATCTTCTATATATTAACACTTTAACCCTTAGACTATAATAATAATATTAAAGAGTTTTGTTATATTATGTACTTGTCGCAATAAACCTTAAACTTTGATAAATTACACTTTAGACCCTAAATTATAGTAAGTTATTATACTTAACTCTAAATTGACTAAATAACAATATGAACCCTAAAGCTAACTTACTAAAAATGGAATGTTACTTAATCACCCTAAAAGATTTAATCTGAAATAAAACACATTAACTACATCTAATAAATGTACATCGTTTCGCTTTTGTAGATTCCTCAAGGAAGGAGTATTCTTTCGTTGTCTCTTGTTTCCATCTGTTGTGTTTGCTTTGCTACGTAATGAGGTACATATATTCTGACCTTGTCTCTTAAGGTTTCTCATGATTCGTTTACATCTTTCGATATTAGATTTGAACTGTGATACCTTGCTCTGAGCCTTCTTATTAGGGCTTCCCTATAACTTTGCTATGCTCCCTTTGATTGGATATCCTATGTGAACTGTTTGATTTTGAACCTTTGATTTCTGAACTTTTGTTATGAACTCTGATTATGAACCTTTTCTGATTATGAACCTTCTGATTGTGAACCTTATGACTACGAACCTTTCTGATTATGAGCCATTGATATGAACTTTTGATTATGAACTTATGTTATGGAACTTTGATATGAACTTTGATATGAATCCTTATGATATGATTATGCTTTGACCCTTCAGTTTGATACCCGAGCCAAATATGTTTCCCTAGCCATGAAGGTAACATGGCCGTGTCAGTGATGCACCTCTGGCATGACTCTAGGGCAGTAGAGTGATGTTCTGCCACGTCCCTTATCTGTTATCTGTTATGAGCTCAATTATATGTTATGGCCAATATCTGTCTGTGGGGCGTATGGATGCATCCTAGATCTGTTCTGTTATCTGATATGATATGATTTGTCTGGTGAATGATGTCGGTGTGCAATACTGCGTCTTCACGAGTCACGGGAGCTAGCTACTCCATTGGTTACTGAGGTCTCCCCTCCTATTATATATGGTATTCGGAGGTCACCCCTCCGAATACAATGGTTACTTATGATATGATATGATATGATATGATATGTTTCGGGCTCGTGGTAGATTTCTGACAACCCTTACACTTTTGATATGCCTATCTTGTACTTTCGTATTTCCCCAACGCACCATAATCTGTATTAATTGTTCATTTCTCGGTACCCTTATATGACTCACTCTTACCAAGATATAGATACTCCTTTTCATTGATCTGTCACACTTTCATTCCGTTATTTCAGACTATCGTTCCATTCACGTACCGGGTTATTATATGTTATTGGATTTGATTATGCTTTTCATGTGTTATGTGACTAATGATTACTCTCTTTGCGATATGATTAATATACGGTTATCTGAGTTACCTGTTTCCATCTGATGATATGTGATCTTACTGTTATGTGACCCTCTGAATTGTCTGATGACCATGCTAGTGTGTAATCGATAATTTTGTCTGTTTATCATGTGTACTTCGTTCAGTTAATCTCGTAGACTATGTCTATCCGTTCTATCCTTATCTGCTTGTTGATTGACCTGCCATGTTTACATTTATGTCTATGCTACGGCTTGCTTGGGTAAATGGTTCAACTTGTGACGTCTGGCTAGTTAACTTGTTTAACTGCGTTGCTATGTCCCTAGTTCATTTAATTATAATGTTCATACTGTATTCCTACTTATTACGTGTGACTGCCATGTGTTGACTGTTGATAGTACTTCATTTGTCATGATCTGGTTGTGTTTTCAGCTAAGGGTTTTTGACCTGTGTGATTGCCATGCTCACTTACTAATTAATTGCTTCCGCTTGCCTTTAGATTTCTCTTTGACGTGTATGTCTTATGATTTCCTGAATCGATTTTATGCCAGATATATGTTGTGTGAATATGACGTCTGCTATGCTTGTTTATGTTTCAGTACTTGTACGCTTGGTTTGCATGTGCTTGTATATATGCCATCGATGCTTTGTTTTGCTTCGTTCTCCTTGTTATCTGTTCTTTTGGGATATTTGTATAATTGTGTTCTGCAAGATCCTCTTTGACTCATTGTACTCTTTTCGCTGCGACCTTGTTATCAGTGTCCTTTGTTTCATTTCGTTTTACGCTTTTGTTTAGCTTTCGTTTTGTTGTATCTGTTCACTCGGCTTTTTAAGCTCAGCCGCATTTCTTTCCTGCGGCAGGTTTTTAGGTTTGAAGATGGGCTTCGATGGGCTGAGAGTTAGAGTATCTGAGTGGACCAACCCTAGCACCTTATTACTTTGGGACTTATTTTGAAGAGGTTTTGTTTTGAGTTTTTCTTTTCATTTTGGATATTGTATTTTCCTGGTCAGTCAATTGTTTATATGATTTGATACCTCATTTTTAAGGTTTTCGTTTGTGAGGATTTTATTTGTATGTTCTGATATGACACCAGAATGTGACACTTCTGCCCTTATCGGGTTGGGGTGTTACAATCTGCATAAATATGATTATAGTTCCATTAGGGTTACATGCGAAGAAATTACCAAGAATCGATGACCAAATGATTAAAATTTGATAAAAGATGGATAAATGTTTGCGAATGGTATGTAAGTCGGTATTAAGGGATGGAATTGTATGGTTTTGTTGTTTGGTTTCCCATGATGAGAATGATTGAGATCAAGAAGCTTGGGTAATACTTAAACAAATACCATTTGAGACTGTTATGAAGCAGTATTTGCCCAAGTGTGTGAAACTTATAAAGTTGTGCGTAAAGCCTTCTATTTATAGAGAGGCGAGTAGGATTTAGAGATAAACCCTTAGAGGATGATCAAAGGTTGCGAGAGAGTCATGTGTTGATCATCTGTGGAGCAGATAGGGAGGACAGGCGACCTTTCCTCATTGGCTCGTATAAAGTGGTGCTTGTCGTGCGTCACTACTGCTCAATTTCAGATGGTATTTCTTAATGGTTAATGACAGTTGAGAATCAGTGTACTATATGTGTGGCTTGGGATTAAGCCGAGCTGCTATCAAGTGTTTATTGATGGGCCTTGGTAATGGGCTTGATTCGTGTGTATATGTAGTGGGCTTGGGCTACTAATATTGATACGTTATCAATAGTCAAGTGAATAAACGAAAAAAAAGAAATAACTAAAGAATTGACGATAACACATCAAATGATGACATGGTTACATTGTTTTTGTCATAACTCCTTCATACGAACTCCGCTTTTAATGATCTAAGACGTCACGAAATCGGGAGAGAGATACAACTTTCATTTTGAAGCCAAAAGCTAAAATTTGACCCATTTACGTTGCGAGTCAAATCATATAAAACTTAAGCTTTTGACGTGAGTCAAACACTCACGATGCTGAAGTTCGTACTTTTAAGACATATAATCAATGTACGTTATTTATCACTATATTACATATTTATGCATGTTGAGGATTGCATGTTATATTTATATATGTATACATTATCGTAAGTTGACTAAAATTAAACTATCATAAGTTAATAAGGTTTAGTAAAAAGCCAAGGTGAAAATTTATTTTTCCTATACTTCTTCATAAATGTAGTAGTTAGAAAATAGTTTATCATAAAATTAGTTAACTTGTTTATAAAAAAAAAATGGGAATTTTCCTTCATTTTTTCATAGATTTAGCAAGAAAAATGATCAATTTTTTGGCCAATAATTTTTGTAACAATGATTCGTTGCTATATTTGCAATTTCGTTGCTAATAGTTGATGGTTTGGTTGACAAAAATAAAAACTTCGTTGCTAATTTTTTTGCAACGAAAATTTTAGGGAATGTCGTTGCTAAATAAGAGGGGGAATGTTCCCATCAAATTTTGAGTAGATAGCAACGAATTTATTAACTAATAATCGTTGCTTACCGAAAATTTCATTTTTGCTGAATTTTGTTGCTATATTCATTGCTAATGTGTGAATTTGGCAACGACTTATTGCTCGTTGCAAAATTTTCGTTGCTATTGGCACTTTTTCTAGAAGTGCTCGTTTCTTCTTCTTCGTCAACTTCGTCATTACAACAACAAACAAGAAGTGTCAATTCTTATTACAAACAACAAACAAGATCATCAAAAAGAAATCGATTACTAACCTCGAGTTCATCATCAACATTCTTTTGATTTTGCATATCCATTATTTCTTTTTCCTTTCCTTCCTATTGTGAAATAGAAACTTGTTTTTGGGGTTGTTTATATAGGCGAAATACGAAATGTTGAAATTGATTTTTCCCGCCAATGAAACAATGAGTGGGCTGGCGAATTTGGAAATTGAAAATACGTTGAAATCAAATTTTAACAGTTACCATGCAAAGTAACCATGCAAGAAATACATTGAAATCAATATGACTTGTTGACCACTTTTCAATTTGAAAGAATGAATTGGCTGGCGTTGAAATCAAATTTGAATAGTTACCATGCAAAGTTATCATGCAAGAAATACATTGAAATCAAATTAAATACTTTTCATGCAAAGGTACCATGCATGAATATTGATGTTCCAACATTGACTTATTGGCCATTTTTCTTTTTAATGTAGTAAAGATATACTAAAAGTGTAGTAAAACTAAGGAGGGCTATTAATAGAATTGAACTTTTAGGGACCGATACATAAATATATATATATATATATATATATATATATATATATATATAAATTTATGAAAAATATAGTTGGACCATAGCACTCCTGCAACAACGCGCGAGATCACCTGCTCGTTTGTTCTATGCATTGGGTAATTCTATATAGACATTTAGATTTGGATTTACATCTCTTATTGCATCTCTATATTAATGAAACTGACCTTAAAATTACGTTTGGGCATCATAATGAGACTGATGATATGGCGCGCTATTGTGATTGATATTGACATACTGTTCATGGAGAACATTAATAGCCACAAACACACATAAAGAAATACAAGTGTGTGACAAGTAATGTCAACCCTTCCACTTTATTACGGTGCAAAAATGAGATTAGTTGTACATTTGGAATTATTTGACTAGTATGTGACTGCTGCATCTTTAAACTTTATGATGTGCCTTCATTTTACATTTTATGTTGTTGTTTATATGACACTCATTACTCTCTTTTTTGTGTGAACTGAACCTACTGATTACTAAGTAAATTATTTATTTATTTATTTGTTTTTTTAATTCTTCATGGTGGAATTCATTTGCTAAGATGGTGATATGAAGAATGTAGAGTACTACGTACGTGAATAAATGTGGATGAACATAAGTTTTTGAGTTCATAATTAATTAAGGAGAAAACTAGCATGCAAGTATCTCAAAAGTTCAAACTTAATAGATAAGAAGACGTACATAAACTAATTTATGCATCCAGAAACTCGAAGGGCGATTTCCAGATCCCCTTTTTCTTCCTTAATTGAATCTTGAATTACTACCTCTCTTGTGAATAATTCTTGCTAAGGCCCTAATTCTGAGTTTGATCCTTGCGATTGATTTCCGGAATTGAAGTTTCTTACAAGATGTCATTCCATGAGACTATAGGATTCATCATTCATTTTCGTTAGAGTTTCTGGTGCATTGTCTTTTTTCCATTTGATCTCCCTTCAATCCAAATTCTGCCTTTTTCAATCCTAAAATTCTTTTCGTTTTTTTTTTTTTTTTTTTTTTAAATATAACCCTGATAATTCTCAATTCCCAATTCTCATTTTGCCTTTTTTTCAATCGATTTGATTCTTTTTCAAAGGGTGATAATGGTTGGACGAAGGTGACACGTAAGAAAAAAGGATCGGTTAGGGTTGCTAGCAGCTCATTTCAATCCAAGGAGGATTTGACCAGGAAGATCTCTTTTTCGGTTTTTGTCACGAACTTCCCTGAACACTTCTCGTCTCAAAATTTATGGAAGGTTTGTAATACATATGGAAGGTAATTGACGTTTATATTCCTCTTAAAAAATCCAAAGCCGGAAAGAAATTCGCTTTTGTTCGTTTTATCAATGTGAAAATTTTGGATCGTCTCATTGATAATCTTTGTACTATTTGGATTAGTCGGCTTCGCTTGCATGCGAATCCAGTCAGGTTTCATAGAGAACCTAAGGTTTTTCCGGCTGAGAAAACAAAGGGTAAGGAGTAACTTAATAACTCGTTTGCATCGGTATTGAAATCAGGTTCTATTAACCCTAAGATAGTTGATGATTCCTCTCCTGCGATTCTTCTTGATGATTCGTGTGTTATGAACAAAGATATGTCGAGTGCTCTCATGGGGAAAATTAAAGATATCAAGGCTTTGCCTAATTTGTATAATATTCTTGAAAATGAAGGTTTTGATAACGTTAACCTCATGTATTTAGGGGGATTTTGGAATCTGATTGATACGGGTTCCTCCAAAACTAAAGAGAATATGTGTAACCATTTGGGAGTGTCATCTTGGTTTTCTGAGCTTCTTCCTGCAAGTGATTCTTTTGTTACTGATGAAAGATTGGTTTGGGTCTCTGTTGAAGGCTTACCTATTAAAACATGGACTCATAAGACGTTTGCTAAAATTGTCTCTCAATGGGGTTCCTTATCTGACGTGGAAGATGAAGATGATTCCTCTTTACCATACAAGAAGATATGCGTTATCACTAAACCTCACACTTTAATGGATAATAGGATTGAAGTTATTGTTAAAGGGTGTATTTATTGGGTTCGTGTCAAAGAATTGGAAGTGTAGTCTCCAGATTTCAATTGTCATCTTAGCGATAATGGTTCGGATAAGGATGCTTCAGATGATGCAAATTTGGGTAATCACGATATTAACAGTGAATGTGACATGGATAAGGGAGTTGATCACGTTTCTGAATCTAGCTGCATGAAAGACTATGGCGATGCTTCTGAGCATGTGGGTAACAGTAATAATGAAAAATTGCAATCGGAAGATCCTTTTGGAATTTATGATATTCTTAATAGGAAAACTGACAATAATGATCCTAAAAGTGATGACCCAACTTATCCACCTGGATTTACTCCGGCAGATGAGAATGTCATTCCTATGAGTACCAAGGATATTAGTAATGATAAATTGAAAGGTGATTTACAAACTAACAAGAAAGCGGAATCTAGTTCAAAGAGTGTGAATACTAGAATTCTGAAGACTAAATCAGGAGGTTCTATTTTGGATGTTATGGAGAGTGTGGTGGAGATCGGCCAAACTATGGGGTATAACATGGAAGGGTGCTTCAAGAATATGGAATCCATTATTGGTGACCAAGGAGAATTTCAGTTTTTTAAATGAATCTTCTTTCTTTAAATATTCAAGGTCTTGGCCAATCGGCTAAGAAAGGGTGGATTCAGGAGATCAATAGGAAGCATAAGGTCAATTTCTGTACCATTCAGGAAACTAAAATGGAGAATATTGGCCTTTTTACTATTAAAGCTTTATGGGGTAATTTTTCTTTTGATTTTGCTTATAGTCCTTCTATCGGGAATTCTAGTGGTATCTTATTTGTTTGGGATCTAAACATGTTCGTTAAAGATAATGTGTCTATCTCGGATTCTTTTGTGGCTATTAGAGGTACGTGGGTTCCTACTTCTACTAAACTTCTTATAGTTTCCGTTTATGCTCCTCAAGAAGTTTCTGAAAGAAGACTTTTGTGGGAGTATATTGGTTTGTTAATTGAGCAATGGGATGGAGAATGTGTCATTTTAGGTGAAGGACTGCCCCAAACAGGCATCGGTTGCTCCTTCGAACTACATCAAACCACCTCCCACCACTGGACGAGTGTATTCAGTCACTCGAGATCAGGCAGACAAGGCGTCAGGTACTATTACTGGCACTATTTATTTTGGTGATTCCACTGCTTTTGTTTTGTTTGATACTGGCGCGACACATTCTATCGTATCGATAAACTTTGCTAAGAAGCTCAAATTATCTCCAACACCGCTAATGAATCATTTATCTATATCAACCCCTATGAAAAATCATGTACTTATTGACCATGAATATGTGAATTGTCCCCTACGTTTCGATGATGGTATTCGTTCGGCTAATCTTCTTCCTCTGGATATGTTTGATTTCGATATTATTCTGGGTATGGATTGGTTGGCCTTGCATAGGGCTACCATTGATTGTCATGCTCGTATATCTTCGGTAATGTTCATCATCCTGATTTTGTATACCATGGTGCTCAACCACCCAAGTCAGTTAAGATCATCTCGGCTATGAAAGCCCGCACTCTCATTTCTCATGGTTGCCTTGGTTTTCTGGCATCCATCAAAGATACTTCTTTGGAAGTTCCGACTATTGAAAGTCTTTCTATTGTGCGCGAATTCTCTGATGTTTTTCCTGATGAACTTCCTGGCATTCCTCCGGCTAGGGAAGTTGAATTTGGCATTGATTTGATTCCTGGTGCCGAACCTATATCTAAAGCTCCTTACCGTATGGCACCGATCGAGTTGAAGGAATTGAAGGAACAGTTGCAAGAACTGTTGGAGAACGGCTTTATTGGACCTAGTGTTTCACCTTGGAGTGCACCTGTATTATTTGTTAAGAAGAAGGATGGGAGTATGAGATTGTGTATTGATTACCGTGAGCTGAACCGTATCACTATTCGTAACCGTTATCCTCTTTCGCGCATCGACGACTTGTTTGATCAGTTGCAAGGTGCAAAATTTTTCTCTAAGATTGACCTGAGGTCTGGTTATCATCAATTACGTGTGAAGGAACAAGATGTTTCTAAGACCGCGTTCCGTACTTGTTATGGTCATTATGAGTTCCTGGTTATGCCTTTTGGTTTGACAAATGCGCCTGCCGTCTTTATGGATCTTATGAATCGTGTTTTCCACGAGTATCTCGATAAATTTGTAATCGTCTTCATCGATGACATCCTTGTGTATTCTAAGAGTGAGGCTGAGCACGAGCGCACCTTAAATATTGTATTGGAGATTCTTCGACAATGAAGTTGTATGCAAAATTCTCTAAGTGTGAATTACGGTTGAGCCAAGTTGCTTTCCTTGGTCACGTGGTGTCTGCTGATGGTATCAAGATGGACACATCTAAAGTAGAGGCTATCACAAAATGGCCGAGACCTACTCTTGTGACGGAGATTAGGAGTTTTTACGGGTGGTGGTTACTACCGTCGTTTTGTTGAGGGTTTCTCTCGATTGGCGTTACCTTTGACGCAATTGATGAGGAAAGGAGAAAAGTTTGAATGGACGGAGGAGCGTGAACAGAGTTTTGAGGAGTTGAAACGGAGGTTGGTTCTTTGCGCTGTTTGACACTTCCATCGGGTTCCGGAGGTTTTGATTTACTGACGACGCCGAAGAAAGGTTTGGGTTGTGTATTGATGCATCACGGTAAGGTGATTGCCTATGCTTCGAGGCAATTGAAATCATACGAAGAAAATTATCCCACGCACGATTTGGAGTTGGTCGCGGTGGTTTTGCCTTAAAGATTTGGAGGCATTACTTGTATGGTGAATCGTGTGATATCTTTACTGACCATAAAAGTTTAAAGTATATATTCACACAAAAGGAGCTCAATATGAGGCAACGAAGGTGGTTAGAGCTTCTTAAGGATTACGACACGAACATCCAGTATCACCCGGGTAAGGCTAATGTAGTTGCTGATGCGCTGAGCCGGAAGTCGGGTATGATTGCTAGTTTGGAGATTGAACCCAGGGTTCTTCACGATCTTGAGTTTATGGATGTGGAATTTTGTTTCCGGGGTTATGATGGTTATTGGGCTAGTATGAAGGTGGAGTCCAACATCATTTTGCGGATCAAGGAAGCTCAAAAGGATGACGGTGAGCTTTGGTCTATTGTTCAGAACATTGAGGAAGGGAAACAATCGGAGTTTCGGGTTGGCACTCTCGGTGTGGTATGGTTTGGTGACCGGATTTGTGTTCGAATGATCTGATTTGCGTGAGACTGTGTTGTCTGAAGCTCACAGTTCTCCATTCACTATTCATCCAGGTTCTACTAAGATGTACCGAGATCTTAAGCGGCATTTCGGTGGAATGGCATGAAACAAGATGTGGCTTTGTATGTTTCTAAGTGTATGACATGTCAGCAGGTCAAGATAGAGCATCGGCGGGCTAGTGGTTTACTTCAGCCATTGGAGATTCCTACTTGGAAGTGGGAAGAGATTTCTATGGATTTTGTCACCGGTTTGCCCCTCACTCGTAAAAGACATGATGCGATTTGGGTGGTCGTTGATCGGCTAACCAAGTCGGCTCATTTCTTACCCATCCGTCCGGAGATAGTGTTAGTAAGTTGGCGAGATCTTTCGCAGAAATCGTTCGACTCCATGGTACCCCAACAAGCGATTGTGTCGAGATAGAGATCCTCGTTTCACGCTCGTTTTGGAAGAGTTTACATAAGGCTTGGGGCACTCGTCTTAAGTCGATGCGGCGTTTCATCCTCGAACAGATGGTCGGTCGGAGAGGACCATCCAGACCTTGGAAGATATGTTGCGGGCATGTGCCTTAGAGTGGACCGGGAGTTGGGATGAGTATTTATGCTTGGTGGAGTTTGCCTACAACAATAGTTGGCATGCTAGCATCAAGGCTGCACCTTATGAACTGTTATATGGGAGGAAATGTAGAGCACCTATTTGTTGGGACGAAGTGGGTGAGCGTTTGATTGAGGACTGAGATTATTGAGATCACTAATGAGAAGGTGGCGGTTGCTAGGGAGAAGTTGAAGGAGGCTCGTACGCGGCAAAAGAGTTATGCAGATAAGCATCGTCGTGATTTGGAGTTTCAGATTGGTGATCGGGTATTCCCGAAAGTGTCGCCTTTTCGGGTGTTAAACGTTTTGGAATTAAAGGAAACTTCATCCTCGTTTTATTGGGACGTTTGAGATTCTCGAGCGCATCGGAGAGGTTTCTTATCGTTTGGCTCTTTCGCCGCAGTTATCGCATGTACACGACGTTTTTCATGTATCTCTTTTGAGGGGATACAACTACCATCCTTTGCATGTAGCATCATATCCATTTGATCAGATTCAGCCTGATATGTCTCTTTCGGAGGAACCCGAAGCTATTTTGGATCGGCAAGATCGAGTCATGAGAAACAAAGTAATTCCGTTTGTTATGATTCTTTGGAAGAATCACCCAGAGCGTGAAGCTACCTGGGAGACCGAGGAATCTATGCAAGCTAGTTATCCACATTTCTTTTCATCATCGGGTATGTCTTCGTTTATTGCTTCGTTTCCTTTCCAATTTTCGAGGACAAAAATTTTCTTTTTAGAGGGGAAGAGTTGTAAAACCCTAAAATCTCAAACGCGTGAAATGACAATTTTGCCCTTAAACTTAAAATTTTACAAACTCGGAAAACATGTCAACATAGTTTAACAAGTTATATTATTAATAATATTCACACATTATGAAAGTAATTGACTTATGATATAAATTAAAAGAACATAAATGATTTAACTCTAAGTAACAATTAAACATGTCAAAACGTACACAATTAACCTAGACTACTATCAAGACTACATACATGATAATGTGATAAGATGGGAAAGTCATAAACTTGGTTTTCCCCCCTTGATGGCCGGCCTAATTAGGCTCCCCATTTACTCTCATAATCAATTTTATTAAAATCTCATTTATCCTTTCCTTCTCATTTCAAAATACACCAAGAAACCCTAAGTCTCTCTCCCTCTCTATATTGGCGGCACCCTTATTATTTTCATCATTATCACCCGAAAATTCAACAAACAAAGGTTCCTAGGAGGCTCGTGATCGTGTGTGATCGATTGGTGGACGTGGTGATCGTGCTTGGTTCCAAAGAAAGCTTGGACGTGGGGTTGTATTGAGGCCGTGGGTTTGATAGAGCCAAGGAAGGCTTGGTTTGATCGTGGTGGTTTGATTCTTGTTTCTTTGTCACGTACACGACACTAGGGTAACGTATCATCATCTCAAATCTTTTCCTCCTTGTTTCCTTGTTCAATTCGTGGCTATGATGTCTTTTCTAGGGTTTGTTATTCGAAATATGAAACACATTAAATCATGAATATGTTTGTCACATGAAATGATAAAACAAGAATACATAAAACCTTGAATCTTAATCTCTATAATTCGAATGATATAAGGCATGTAATATGAATATGAAACTTATTTTGAGTCTTTCATTTAGTCGACATATATGGGACATATTAAAGGGATTAAATGAGCTTATGAACTATGTGATTACGTATGTGATAATGGAATCGATAACGAATGATTTACGAGTGTGTTTTGATTGCAATAAGGGGCGTACAAATTGATTTTGGGGGAGGGATGTCTCGAATTAAAAATGATATCACATAAGGATGTCATGTAATCTTGTAGTAATCGAGCTAAAATGGTTTAGAACGGATACTTTAACTATAACCTAAAAACTAGGGTTTATAATGTTTATGTCGATTTAATAAAATGAAGGGGTTGTTTTGTAAATGGTGAAACTTGATGGATTAACTTGTTAATATGGTAACTAAATGGATTAATTGAGTAAAATGAGTAAACTTACTATATTTACATTTTTAACCCTATACTTTGCATTATTGACATTTTAAACCCTAAACTTTTGTAACTTGTCATAAATGATCCTTAAATCATAATAATACTCATTTTCATTATTTAACTTTAGACAAGTAACTAAACCTGCTAATTATGGAAACCTGCTAAATATGGAAACATGCTAAATATGGAAACCTGCTAATTATGGAAAGTTACTAAAAATAGAAACCTGCCTAAAATAAGAAAGTTTCCTAAAATAGAAAGTACTTAAATTGGAAAGATTGCTAATATGGGAAACTTGCTAAAAAAGGAAAGCCGTCTTATACGAGCGATCTGATTCATATAGAACGTTATCTAATTCATATAGGTTCCGGGCGACGCGATTGATCTCCTTTCTTGACTTTACTTTCATTGTTGATTGCTTCGAATAAGGTACAGATATTCTATCCCTTTTCAGTAGGGGTTTCTCATGATTCGTATTTCATCTTCGATATTCGTTGGAACTGTTATGCTTTACTCTAAGCCTCCTTATTAGGACTTCCCTATAACTTTGCTATGCTCCATTGATATGAACCTTTGATATTGATCCTTTGCTACTGGACCTTTGAAAATTGAACCATTGATATTGGACTATTGATTTGATTTGTGAACTGCTAATATTGGACCTTTAATATTGATTGACCTCTATACTTTGTATACTTTGACTGTCAGTTGATACCCGAGCCATTAACTAGGCATGGGGTTCCATGTCCGTGTCATTGATGCACCAATGGCATGACTCCGGTGTGGATGAGTGATGTTCCACACCGTCCCCATATTTGTATTGATTAATGCGCGCTTGGATATATGTATTGGATTGGCCACTATTTGTTTTGCAGTATGGATGCATCCTAGATTTGTTTTGATTTGTATTTGATATGATATGATATGTTTGGTGATGCGGTGCGTGTGTGCATTACACCCCCTCACATTTTGGGAGCTGATCACTCCATTGGCTACTTGAGGTCTCCCCTCCTATTGATTTGGTATTCCGAGGTCACCCCTCCGAATACAATGGTTACTACAGGCTACTATGGATATATGATTTGATTTGATTTGTTTTGTTGGCTCGTGGTGGATAATTGACCCCCCTTTCTTTTGTTTCATCTACCTACCCTATATTGCTTCATATCATTCTTATCGTATTTACCTGGCCTTCGGTTCCATTATTTGCTTTTGTATTGCTATATCTGTTCACTTGGCTTTTTAAGCTCAGCCGCGTTTCTTTTCCTGCGGCAGGTTATTAAGCTAGGAGCTGGGGCTTTTCTTGGGATTGAGAATAGGATGCTATTGTGGATTTGCCTTAGTCATCTTAGACTTTGATTACTATTGTTATTACTTTTGGAGATTAGACATTTTATCGTTTCATTTCTGTTGAACCTTTGGGAACTTTTATATTGTTCAAGTCGTGTTGACTTGTTACCCTTTTGATTATTATTATAAGACTTCCGCTTGCATGGTTTATATGTATTGTTCTGATTTGGCACCATAAATGTGATACTTCTACCCTTATCGGGTTGGGGTGTTACAATTATGAACCACTCCTGAGCCGTTCGGGATGGTAGGGCAAACCTCATCGAGGACGATGAGTCCCTAAGGGGGTGATTGTAACACCCTAGGCAAATCCTACATCGGCCGTGGCCTGGAGAGATACTGGGCTCATAAGATAACATTCGCCTTACAATGACACAACGCGTTTTGTGGTCTCATGCGAGTGGAGTTCGAGGCTGGCGTTAAGCGTGCTCATATGAGAGTAGTATTGGCTTGGGTGACCTGCCGGGAAGTCTTCAAATGAGGCCACAAAAACAAAGCCGTGAGCCTGCGGGCAAAGCGGACAATATTGTGGTCTGAGGAGGCGGGATGTTACAGTTAATGCCATATCAGCTTCTCTTGAATCGCCCGACATCACCGAAGAGCAATTGAGTGCTATTGAGAGAGGGATTGATTATCTCATGGAAAGGCGTAAAAGGGCTTCCGTACACATTCCTCGAGAAGCAGTTAATTCTGCCAATTCCACCAACCACCCAACACTTTTTTCAGAATCCCCAAGTCGTGAGCAAAACCCCAATTTTGAAAGGCGCTTCCGTTCTACTTCCCCTATACCACTCTCACCAAGCTTTAAGGAACAAATGAGAGAATATATGACAGCTCATACGGAGAGATTAGCCAAATTTGAAGAGGAGGTTTATAGGCGGAGAGAGGAAATGCAAGAAAAAATGACGGAAATGATGAACTTGGTAAAAGAATTTACCAAGACAAAAGTTCCCGAAAAGGTACTAGTAAGAAGCAAAGATTGTCCTCCCACTTCGTTTGTTAACGCCATTTCCATTATGCCTCAGGATGGAACGGTTGAGGTGAGGAAAACTGAGGATAGCAAGAGGGAGGAGGCGGAACCTAATGATGAGCCTGAGACCATTGAGTACTACCTTAAGCACGAAATCAACAGAAAGACCATTGCAAACCAAGTAAACAACTTTAGGTACAATGAGGTTCTTAGGGAAGCCCTTGAAGGAAAAATGATAGAAAAAGAGTATGACGCCTTACCTATGGGACCTCTGTATGAGTTGGTTATAAAAAAACTATTAACAAAAAGACGAGACACCACAGGGAACTTCGTGATACCTTGTAGCATAGATGATATTGACATAAATGCCTTAGCTGATCAAGGGACGGATGTGAACATAATGCCACTATCAATCTATAATAAGTTAACTAAGGAGAAACCAACCAAGACCGATCTTAGACTTTCCTTAGCTAATCACACCTATGTCTACCCCATAGGAATCGCGGTGGATGTTCTAATAGAAGTGGCTAATATCATTTATCCGGTGGATTTCGTGATCATTGATGTTGAGGAAGATAAAAATGTGCCACTCATTCTTGGGACACCATTTCTGGCCACCGCCAAGGCAACTATCAAGTGCGGAGAAGGCATCATGGTACTTAAAAGTGGAAAAGGGTACGCTAGGATACCCATCATCCCAAGGTATCCCCTTAAGATCATGGAAATGATTAAGGGTGGAAATCCACAAGCCCCTGGCAATAGTGTTAAGAAGAAAATGAATGATTGGGAAAAAGGGCTTAGGGACTTTATGGTTCAAGGATTGTATGCAACATTGTGGAAACCCGATAAGAAGTTAGGAAATAATCCCACTTCGATACCAAAGGCACAAAGGAACCCTAAGGAATTCCTAAAGGGAGAAAAAGTACTTTTATACAAATCACGGATAAGGGCATTACGAGGTAGAAACAAACCAAGATGGTTTAGGCCTTTCACAGTGAAGGAAACCAATCTAAAGGATAAAACCGTCACCATAATAGACGACGTTGGCAAGGAATATACAGTAAGCATACAACGTCTACACCCTTTCGACCACGGGAAATCGAAGGAAGGAGATGACGGTAATGAAGTCACGTGAGGGCACGACTACGAGTCTAGCTACAAGACTCTTAAATAAAGAAAAGCGCGTCGTGGGAGGCAACCCATGCTTAATTGTTTGCTTGTTAGTGTCATATATCTTTTATTAATTGTTTATTCTCATGTTTAAATTTGTAAAAATGCTTTATTTTGTTTTTAACCTCGTATTAATTGCATATAAAGGTATTTTACATAAAGGATAAGTGTAGGGAGGATTACACACGTTTTCAATAGAAACGTAAACATGAGAATAACAATTCATTAAAAGATATATTTGTGTGTTTGTTCGAGTCAAATGCTTGCATCGAGTCATAATGGATGTTTTGCAGAAATTTTTCCAGATTCTAAAGATGTAAATTTTCTAGAAAATTGCAGATCAGCTTTTGTCAGGATAACCTGACGGCGTCAGGATTGCAACCTGACGGCTCGAGGAAGGAGTAAAACCAACATATTACTTTTTCTCGTTTTCTGAGCTACTTATAAATTTTTGGAATTTTCCAGGTTTTAATTTTCCAGAAATTCTGTAAACATCCATTCCACAAGCATTATATACTAGTTTAGTAGAGTCTTATATATATTATTACCGCCGATTTTACGCGAAGGTTTCGTTGTTTTCTTCATATGTGCAGGTTTCATTTATCAAGAAGAAGAAACAAAAGATTGGAAGGAGCTTTTCACACACACATTCTTCTTGAAAAGGATTTAACCACCACTTCACACACGGATCTTACCAAGCTAATCAGGGGAGTACTAGTTTCTTTCGTTTTTCATTACCTTCCATTATCATAACTTTGATACTTTCGGGAACATTGGGGACAATGTTCAGTTTAAGTGTAGGGAGGGAAAACAAAACGGGAACTTTGAAACTATGCTTATCCTTGACTATTTGCTTTGTCCAATTGTATTTATGTAATAAACCATGAGAAAATGTCGGTTAGGGTAATTTTGGCACAAATTTAAAATTTTTCATGACATATAGGAGTGGGCCATTAGTCTTAACAAAAGCGTCTCACGGATAGGAAGTTGCATGACTAGCACAAAAACCCTTTACCACCTAAATTCCACCCAAAATGTGAGGATCGCCCTTAGATTAGTAGGAATTAAAAGCATTAATATTTAATGCTTAGAGTGTGAACCGGTAGTATATTAGATTCTAGAACTTGTTTTGTGATGCATTCCAAGATCGCTAGTAAGACTACACTTGTGTAGTTAAGAATAACTAAATGATAAGAGGCATTAGGATAACCCTTGTTTGATACCCGTAATATAATTACTTCTTTCACATCGGTTGAGTAATTCCCCCACACCCTTTGCGTTGTACTCATCTTTAGTACACGATACCCCTAGTTAACCCCTCGGAGCCTATCCTTTTCGCGGTTCTCGTGATATTTGGTTTTCGGAATATCAATGAAGAACATTGTTTACACCCACCCCAAATATAAACCCAAATTGCCTTAGCCTACCCTTTATGCACTCACTTTTAGTGCATTATTGTTATCACCCTAAACCCTTAGTTCAATTATCGGGTTGCTTGCATGAGTTGCTAAGTCGAGTCATATCCTTTGTACACAGTTTTGGGGCGATTGGGACTCATGGGAAAAAGTTAAAGTTTATAAAATGATTGAAAGGAACGTTAATTTCCCTAATTTGCGTAATAACATACCCTAAATGTTTTGATCTTTTCAATTCGGGTCAAATTAGTATTAAAGTAATAAAAACTCAAGTGTAGGGATGTGTCTATAAATCCCTATCATTTTGATGTTACCGTAGAGGATGGTAGAGTAAAAGTGTATGATTAAAAAAAAAATCGAAAAAAAAGAAGAGAAAAAGAAAAAAAAAATAGAGTGAAAAAAAAATACGGGCTACCATCCTACATCTATCTTTTAAATTTATGTTTGTTTGTTTTGATTAGCTAGAGTCTAGAGTGTCGAGTCTTGGCTTAGCAGCGCCATTCTTATTATGCATTTAACATAGAAATTTTTGACTTGCCACCACTAAATAGCCTATCCCACCAAACCCTTTGTTTCCCTACCGTAAGCCTAACATTACAACCCTTTAAAGACCTCTTTGATAGTCTTTCCTAGGTGCTACGCCAAAGCGATGGAGGTTTGATCTATTCTCAAGCCTATGGTAATCTATGTACTAGGACCAGTTAATGAGTGTTTATCTTCCATTTCCAACTTGTTATATTTCATATACACCCGAGAGAGATGTGAGTATCGAAACACCCTATGTGAGGTGCTTGTATGTAATTTCCGTGCTTGTTATAACTTTTGCGGGGCTTATATGTGTTGTGGACTGTTTTAAACCAATGCTTCATGACCCCTAACTTATAAATTAATTGGCTAAAAGCACATTTGCTTGAGGACAAGCAAATACCAAGTGTAGGGATATTTGATAAGGTTTTAAAATGTACCTTTTTGAGGGGTCATTTAAGCCCTTATTTGATCACTTTTGTATCCGTTATTACTTAATATCGTTCCTTTTCACCTTTTAGGTCTCTTGAAGGCAAATTGCTGTAATGGCACTTATTTGGGCGAAAAGCGGATATCTGAAAATGGCCAAAGTCAAGAATCGAGACTCTCAAGCTGCTGAAAACACAAGGTGGCGGCGTCAACTGCTTAGCTACGACGCCCGGAGGATTTTGTGACGGGACAGAAGCCAAAACTCCTATTTTCAAGTGGCGACGTCAAGTTATAAAAGAGTAGGCCGTCGCAACTCGAACGGCCTAGATTTAGTCCGACGGCGTCGAAGCGAAGAGGACGGTGTCACAAGCACAAGGTGACGCCATCGCAAGTCTAACGTGGCCAAGACGAAACCCTAATGACGGCGATCCGATGGCATCACAAAACATAAGGTGACGCCGTCGCATATGTAATCTTATATATAGAATCCGAATTTTTCAGTATTAGGGTGTAGTCTTTTGGAGTAAAAACCTAAACCGAACCAAGGCTGTCTTGTACAATATTTTATGGTTCCAAACCCTATCTTACATCAAGATAAGTGCTTTACTTCATTAATACAATTATGTCTTTGATTATTTGTGTGTATGCTTGCATGTTCTCCATGTCCGGCTAATTTACTTATGTGTTTGCTTAGGGAATATGAAACTTAATTATTGAATATTGATTGGTTGTCTCTTATCTTAGTTGTTAATGATCTAGTAATGCGATAGGTCATTAGTTGTGTACTTAATGCTTGATTAATCTTTGTGAACCTTAGGTTATAGCACCTTGAGCGGTTGTAAGCTAAACTATCCAAAGAGGCCTTAGAGTTAGAGTTTATGATCCCTAGTGGTATTTTGTAGACGAGACCCTTTGGTAACTTCAAAGAGTTAGGGATAAACGCATACCCTACAACTTTAGACACACAACGCAATTAAGAATAAGGACGTGACAATTCAACCACCAATAGGAGATAATTAAGAAGTAGTAAAACCTAAGTAAACACATCTTTAAACTATCATACGAGCACACAATAATTATACATAGACTACATACACCTTAGATTAGATAATTAGATAAGTAGAGTAATCGGTAGCAATACCAACCCCCCAAATCCAAACCCCGAGATTCGTACTTTTCCATTTCCTAAAAAACATAAAAAAGATAAAAAATAATCTTCCTCAACCCTAACCTTAGCGTAGTAACTTCTCACTAGCATTCCTATTCCCCTAGAGAACGATATCAATACCCGTGGCTTACCCTAATACTACACTACAACGATTAGGTTCACTGCCTAGGGTGTTATAAAACTTGCTCGAAGAAAAGGAAGTTCCTTTGACCCCGAACGACGCATGTAGCGTTATCATTCTCGAACTCTAGTTCTCTCTTTCTGAACTCCTCCTCGAGTTCTTGTTTCTTTTCTTCAAATTTATGAAGTATTTTAAACTTCCATAAATCCAGTTTACTTTTTAAGCCAGTCTCAATTTCTAACCTTAAGTCTTCTAATCTTTCATTTGGGATTTCATTCTTCTCAATGATAATTCCCTTCCACCTTGGTTCTTCTTCTAAGGCTGCCTTTTCTTGTTCATCCTTATCTGCCATAGTTGCCATTAACAATGTGGGTTCATTGTCTTCTTCTACAATGTTCGTCTCCTCTTCTTTATCATTCTCTGGACAATTTCTAGCAATATGTCCAAATTCATGGAAATTATAACATTCTACACCTCGTTTGTCTTTCTTGAAATGTTTTTGATCTTTAGAGTTTTTCTTCCTCCAATCACGATCATCTCCATCCTTGTTTCTAACATATGTTGCCTTTTCGTCACACCAATTGTCTTGAGACGAATTAACTCTTCCTTGTTCACTGTTCTTAAAACCTTTCCCATGACTAGACATGTTGCCATGTTTTGTGAACAATAACTTATCCTCATTGTCACTAGGGCTTCCATCAAAGAGGTTCACTCTTTCCTCAAAGGCTTTCAGTCTACCAATTGTCTCATCTAGTGTTGTATTTTCTACATCAGAAAATTGTTCTATGGCTGCTACAATCTGTATAAATCTCTTCGGTACGGAACTTAGAAGTTTTCGTACTAGAGTTGCCAGATCAAATGTTGATCCTAAGCCACTAGCCCTTGTAAAAATACTATTGAGCTTTGCCAAGAAAATATCAATACTGTCATCTTCTTTCATCTTTAACATCTCAAATTCCGTTTTGAGAGTTTGTAGTCGTGCCTTTTGCAATCTATCTACACCTATGTGCCTAGTTTTTAATGTTTCCCAAATTTCTTTTGCACTCTTACAACTAGCCACTTGTAAAATCATATCCTCTGGTAATGCATGGTAAAGATATGTAGTTGTTGCCATATCTTTCTTTACATCTAATTGTGCACTACCCTCAGGTTCTATTATTTCCCAAAGCCCATTTGCCCTTAGTATGGTCTTTATACGAAGAGCCAATACTGTGTAATTTGTAGATTTCAAAACGGGACATTGAAATTGGGAAAATGATGTAACCTCTTTGTGAATTACAATTTCCTTGTCTTTGTCTCTAGACATTATGCCTAAAAACTATTCCTAACTCTAATAGGGAATTAAAAATAGGAATCTAGGAAATCTTATAAACTCTACTAGGAATCAAAAGCAAATTTCTAATCTTATCTACGTATAATAAGACTAAAAATTATAAAAAATTCAGATTTTAAAATATAAAACCCGAATTTTGCGATTCCTCCATGATATGATTTTCTATCCTTGTTGCTTTTCGGAACCCGCAAGAACACCGAAGTGTGTTCTTTTCCTTCCTTTTACAACCAACCAAACACCCTTTTTGGTGTCTCTTTCTTTCGTCTATTTGTAAAGTTCCTCCCTTTTTTCTTGAAGCAGTAAACAAAAGTTCCCCTTCCTTTTTTTCGAACCAACAAAACACCAAACAGTGTTCTTGTTTCTTCTGCCTTTATTCCTTCGAACCAGCCAAAAACAAAACACCTAAGCTTCCACTTTTTTCTCTTCGAACTAACAAACACCAAATCCTTTGTTCGTCCTTTTTCTTTCGAACCAGCGAGAAAAACAACACCAATCTGTTGTTCTTTCTCTTCTTCTTTCGAACCAGTAAAACACAAGAGTGTTCTTCTTCTCTTTTTTTTGAACTAAGAAACACCAAAAAGTTCTCCTTCTTGTTTTCTTTTTCAAAGTAGCGAACACAAAAAAGTGGTCCTTTTCCCTTTTCTTTTCGAATCAACAAAACACCAACAATTGTTTTGTTCCTGCCTTTGTGTTTTCTTTTCGAAATCAGTAAACAAAAGGTATTTCCCTTTCTTTCTTTTTGAACCAGTAAACACAAAAGGCCTTCCCTTTCTCTTTTTTTCTCTTACAAATCGAACACACCTATTGGTGTTCTTCTTCTTCAAATCAACAAGAACACACCCCTGGTGTTCTTCTTCTTTCACCCCTATTCTATCCATCTAAAGAACTTCCTGTTCTTTCCTTGTTTCTGCCCGAACCAAACAGCCCATCGTTGCGTTTTTGGTTCCAAATTTATCTCCACAGAAACTTCCTTAAACCCCTCTCTTCTTCGATCTTGTGTCGCAAAAAAAGAAGTCAGGCTCTGATGCCAATTTGTTGACCTAGCGGGGTTTCACAATCGAACACAAACAAGTATAGCAAAAATAACAAACAATATGATTCATAACGATTTGTATTAAGAATCAAAGTATTGGTTTTCTGAGTTTTGTACAATATCTGGTTACTAATGAATGAAACAAAGAAGCCCTACATATACTAGTTGAAGCGACATGTTTGAAGAGATATATCCCTTCCTTGCATCTCCTGCTTTCACGAAATTTTGTGTTGTTTGGGATTGATCCGTTTCTCCCATAATAACCATTTATGACGGTTGTTGGGTTTAGAGTAAACCCATTCGGTCCTTTTTGTTTCCATTGTGTACATGTAGCCCCTCGTTCTTTTACTTAAACTATAACGAACTCCTAAACATTGAGCCATGACTCATGATTAGTCCAACAGATTATATCCAACAACTTCACATGTTATCATCCAGTAAGTATACTTAATCTAAATAAAACATTTGGATATGCATAAATTTGTAACACGTATGTCCGATGTGATTAGTGATCATATTAACAATCCTGAAGTGGCTGTTAATTTCAAAGCTGTCGTAAGAAAAAAATAGAACCTCAAAACATGATTGTCTTCATTTATTTATTATAACATTTCAGTCATGAGTTTGATTTAGTAATTTCTTGGATCTAAGTCTTTCCTAACGGTTTGTTTTATGTTTAAAAAAAATGAAAAAATATGGATTTTATGAAAACGAAAGGTTTAAAGATAACAATACCATTGTTGAGCGTGAGATAACAGGTTCTCTATGCTTGCTACCATTTCAACTCCTAATTTGGATTATACAAAAAAGAATAATGTTTTGAGGTGTTATGTGAAGTTGTATGGTTATACCTGTATTGAATGAAATGTTTGATTATTAAGAAAAAAAGGGATAAAGTGATATGCATTAACAAGAGAAATAAAGGAGTAAATTTCTTTACCAAGCTGTTGGTTTTCCAGGTTGCGAGACCAACCTTTGTGTAACACACGATTCTGATTCGACATGGTTTTTGTATGATTGACTGCACAAAACAGCAAGGGTGTTTGGGACAGCGTATAACGTGCAGAAAAGTAAGAAACTTGATGTGTAAAACAATGTGTATATTCATATTAATGAGTGAGTACATTGTTTACAGACCCTAGGCTTTATATACTTTGTGAAACGCTGCCACGGATGCAGTTATGCCGTTTCATCAAAGGGACATACCGTTTACAAAATAACTGCCATCCCTAACCGTTCTATCTAAAGCCATACATGGGCCTTATTTACATACAAACTTGCTTGGCCTGTAGCCCAAGTTTCGACCCACTAAACTAATACACATACTAACCTACAGAATTTCTCATTAACGTTCAACACTTCCCCCTAATGACAAAGTCTCACAACACAGTCTTCTTACTCTTTTGCTTCCTTCTCCATGGATTCCTTAACATTGCAATCTTCATCATTGTTGAACTCAAATGTGCCTTTTTACCTTTCTTCACTTTGCCTTGCCTCAATTCCACTAATGCTTGGTCCGGTCTCTTTCCTTGGCGTCTCCTTTGCCATTATTCCACTTGTACCCTCGCATTCCTTTGCCCTTGGTACATACATTCCGCTGGAATTCCTTGCCACTTTATAGTAGGCTCCGAAGAGACTTAAGTGCGTTCCATAACACTCCTCTAAACCATCCGCAGATTCCTTTGGGAATCCCATTGCATTGGCTACTTTAATCCATTTATTTTTTCTAACAACCTGGGTGTGACCACCCATTCCCTTCTCTGTAAGGTAAAGGTCTAAAAGACAAATCCGTATTCCACTAATCTTAACAGGCATGGGTCGTTGTACTAACTCCATATAGTCCTTATAGAACCATGCCATTAACCTCTCGAAGTGGTTCTTCACCATATCTTTATATTCCAAACTTATTTTCTGATTGCTAATCATTGCCATGAACCCAATAAAACTTTCAATTTCACATTTAAATGATACCTTTATTCTTTGGTTTCCATCCAAATCAAAAGCCTCTTTTCTGACCGCGTCTAGCCTTTCCAGTCCTTCCACACAGCCTATATCATTGCTGCCAACACTTTCTTTGCTACTGTCTTCATCTCTTTCCTTCATACCAGTCGTGTTACCATCTTCTATTCGAGTTGGCGTCTCCCATGATCTCCCAACCTCGCTCTGATACCACTGTTGGTTTTCCAGGTTGCGAGACCAACATTTGTGTAACACACGATTCTTATTCGACATGGTTTTTGTATGATTGACTGCACCAAGAGGCAAGGGTGTTTGGGACAGCGTATAACGTGCAGAAAAGTAAGAAACTTGATGTGTAAAACAATGTGTATATTGATATTAATGAGTAAGTACATTGTTTACAGACCCTAGGCTTTATATACTTTGTGAAACGCTCACATGGAGGCAATTATGCCGTTTCATCAAAGGGACATACCGTTTACAAAATAACTGCCATCCCTTACCGTTCTATCTAAAGCCATACATGGGCCTTATTTACATACAAACTTGCTTGGCCTGTAGCCCAAGTTTTGACCCACTAAACTAATACACATACTAACCTACAGAATTTGTCATTAACGTTCAACACAAGCGAGTGCGAAAAGATATTAGAGACTGTGGAACCCTACATCAAAAGTATCAGAATCAATCTTGAGGTATTCAATTAAACACACCCTACATGGTTATATTCATTAGCAATGAAAATTATATAGATCTTGGTACAATATAGTTTGGATATGCTTTCTTAGATCTACTCGAATTTACAAAGCTTCCACTTATTAATGTTCTCATGGCATGAAAATAAACATCTCAACATAACTGAACTTGAAACGAGTGATTACTCCAACGATCTCATCTGAATTAGCTCTTAGTAACTGTTTGCATAAGATCCCCTTGATTAGTTACCTACCTCAAAATTTTGAAAATTTTCTAAAACTATGATGGTTTTCAAAAAGTTAGCTAAAAGAAGGATGAAACCATTTTTATGTTCTAAATATGTGATAATTTGCTTTATTTATTCTAAAAGTAGGATTTTGACATTTTCCAAATACTACGTACAAGCTGCCCCACATCACTAAATTCTTCCTACCAACTTATTTTACCATGACAACTACAAAGAGTTATGGTCTGCATTTAACTCACTCCTAATTGTGTGTTGTATTCTCTCTATCAAAGGCTTACATGCAAAAGAATGAAAGCAAAGTAATGTATGTTGCATCAACAAATTATGAAGAAAATCAATGGTGATTCCTGGTAAATTGGATTCATCCTGTAAACTTCGATCAAAACATTTTTGTTGTCACAATTTGTAACATAAAAAACACATTTGTTTTGGTAATGTTCAAATCTAATATCATACCTTGAGTTACATGTCCTATGTCTTCCAAAGTGGTTGGTGTATCATTTGTCTGGACCGGCCACCAGCCACTGGTTTAATCAACGTTTGGGTCAATAAGGTGGTATAGTGTAGACATGTTTTTTGTACTTAAAAAGAGTGATCCAAGTGGATAACGAAATGGCCTTTCTAAATGGATTAACTTGTATATAACCTAAATCAAGACCCTACCTGTTGATAGGTGTAAATCAATCCACAAACATGCTGATACGACCAAAGTAATTATTTTTTAAATGGCAAAGAACTACTCCGTAAAAATTTAATAAGAGACGTGCTCTACAAGAATTTGAGCCAAATGGATAAAAGAAACATTAAATCTTATTAACCCAACGCCTTAGCATGGGCAGGCCACAAGCAATATGTCATAAACATAAGCCGTCCCATTCAGAGCAACCAGCAACTAACTCAGGTTTAACAAGCATTATGGCGGCAAGATTAAGAAACTATAAATACATGGCCTTGTGTGTTTATTATTCTTAATCCTTGATATCCCTAACAACCATAAACTTCTTTTCTTCTCTCCTCCATTGTGTTTGGTCGAAATCTATCCCTAAAACCTAAGGGAGTCGATTTCCAAAGAACACAACAAAGTGTTTGGTTGTTGGTGATTCAAGAAGCTAGTTTTTCTCATTGATTTGCTAATAATACGTGTGTACATTGATCGAAGTGCAAACTCACTTTGAGTTTGCAACTTGGTGAATTGATTTCTTTGTGAAATCGATTTACACAGTTGACTTGTATCATACGGCTCCACGGACTCACATCTTGTTCCACCACCGTATACTCATCAAAATGCCTCTGACTTCAAGATTATTAATTAATTCATGTTTCTTGATGGTGGTGGTGGTGGTCGTTGACTTCAAAGACAAAAATCTTATATCTCTTCAAGATTGTCAGGGACGATCCGTGTAATTTAACCTAGATTATAATAATGTAACTTCTTTGGTGTAAATAAATCTAATGCTGATGGAAGATGGCTCAGCATGGGAACAAAAAGAAAATGATTTGAAGATTAAATTATAATAAAATCCTATATTTAGAATGTAAAAAGGATATCATCCTATATTTAGAACACAAAAAGCAAAACCATCCTAGAATTAGCTATACTTTAAAAAACCATCCCACTTTAAGAATTGATTCCAAAAATTTGGTTCAACCAGACAAATGATAAGACACACATACAGAACATACTACACTAATTTTGAAGGTGCAAGGCTAACCAACTCATTTTACAAATCAGAATTTATTTGTCGAAAGGTAGTTTAAATGAAAATTCTTGTATAAAATGTTAAATAGGCAAATAAACATGTTCCTGCAAAGTAACCATTAAAATTAATGGTGGCCTAGTGGTTTAAATTATTATAATATTACGAATTTACGGAGTATTTGTTATGAACAGTAAATACTTTCAGCAATTCCTACTAAAAAAACCAGTAGCAAGACAAAAATGCAACAGAGTTATCTAAACATGTCAATCTAGGATCACATATATAATCGATCCAAACCGCATTCATTATACTAATCCTATTAAAGAGAAGAGCCATTCGTGCGACCCATGAAACAAAAGAACTAGGTGATTTGATCTTCATTTGTATCCGACCATCAAGACACCTGAGAATGATCTATTGATGCTTCAAGGGTATTATTCAATGTTAGAGGTGTGCGTTCACTCATCACCTATCATACATACTCTACATTAGGACAGCCCAAAAAATGGAACAACACACTTCTTTCAAAGATTAATATTCATATTTGGAGACTAAAAAAGATTGCCTATGAGTCAACCTGGATCATGGTGGTATAGACCTTCACATGATTTTCACATGATTTTTGATGTCCGTTATGTGATGAAGACATGTGTTGGCTAATTCAGCATCCAATGGTCTCTAAATGGATTTAAAATAAATTTACTTAAATATAACGAACTCGTTGATTAATAAATTAGCAACTGGGCAACAAGCTACACCGCTAACCTTTTTTAGATTGCAAAACCAATTATTTTATAAACAATGTTTGTGGATATGCGTCTCATAACATCACTGTTCATAACACGTTGGACTCTGCTGAGTAGCTCCACCACCTCGGGTGCAAGGAATCCAAAGATAGCAAATGCAAAAGGAATAACCACGTGTTGATTTTCAATGCATGCTTTCTCGGGTTTTGTCACTTTGCAAAAGGCGGGTTTCTAAGAAGCATGTCGACTGTAAAGCCCCGACGACTCAAACCCACGAGAGTAGAAACCCCGATCAGATCCACACAAGCATGTTACCCTCCAACCCATCCAAAAACCAAAAGGCTAGCCGGTCTCAATGTGGATCTTCCATCCAACGGGTTAGTCAAAAAGTTCACAGGTGCTTCTTTCTTGGCTGAGATCCTGACACGCCTACATACGTCAAAAAGGACGTCTCTAACTGATGTAGACTAGAAAACAAGATAAGTAATTGAATCTGTTGATTCTACGAATACCAGAAACAATTATAATAACAATCGTTGATTCTACTGAATACCGATTATTAGGGTAAAGTCCCGGCAACTCAACGGCCAATGGTTTAAATTTTATTAAAACTGATAACTGTCTCCCTAGGGTTACAGCAGAATGATTAAATAATAAGCCTAAACTGAAACGGGCCTAAAAAACAAATGGGCTGTAAGCTGGAACATCCAGAAGTAGGCTGGAACATCCAGAAGTTCAAGGAAAATTAAAAGTTATGGCCATTTTACTAAACCACTTTTCTTCACACGATCTCGAGCTTCCAAAAACAAGTCAGCCCGTTCTTCAATACTTGGCCCTCCATCATTCCCCCCTGGGTAGACAAAAGTCGTCCTCGAATTCACAGCAAGATCATCATCTGAAGAATCTCCTTGATAAGGAATCAAATGCTTCACATTAAAAACATCTGAACACCTAATATGACTTGGCAATTTCAGACGATAAGCATTAGAATTAATCTTTTCAACAATCTCCAGCGGGCCAATCTTCTTAGCAGACAACTTGTTATACTCGCCAACAGAAAAACGATCTTTAGTCAAAACAGCCCACACAAAGTCACCCTCATCAAAATCAACATGTCTCTCTTCGATCCGCATCTTGCTTGTACTTGGCATTAGCATCGAACCAAATTTTCTGGGCAGCTTTATGAACATCATGCAGCCCGACAACAAAATCCTGTACTTTCTTGGGAACAGAACTAGAAACACGAGGAGTCATCAAATCCGAAGGACCACGTGGTTGAGCGAGAATAAACCACCGAAATGGACTAAAACCATTACTACGATTAACAGCATGGTTATGAGCAAACTCAGCTTGACACAACTTTTGATCCCATGCCTTCACATGATCACCCACCAAACACCTTAACAGATTACCAAGGAACCTGTTAACAACTTCAGTTTGCCCATCAGTCTAAGGATGATAAGCACTACTAAAATTGAGCTGAGTATTCACCATCTTCCACAAACTACGCCAAAAATGACTCAGAAACCTAGTGTCCCGATCAGAAACAATAGAGGAAGGTAAACCATGTAAACGGTATACATCCCTAAAGAACAGCTGAGCCACATTAACGGCATCTGTTGTCTTCTTGCAAGGAATAAAGTGCACCATTTTAGAGAAACGATCAACAACAACAAATATAGAATCATTACCCCTTTGAGTACGAGGTAGCCCCAACACAAAATCCATGCTAATATCAACCCATGGTCGTAAAGGAACAGCAAAGGCATATAGAGGCTGCATTAGTAGCTGTACCCTTCAAACTGGCACATACGACACCTTTTGACATAACGATCCACCTCTTTCCGCATAGTTGGCCAAAAATAAGAAGCTTGCACCAACTGCAAAGTGCGATCACGACCAACATGCCCCTCACCATGCAACTCCTTAATAATCTGCAAACGAAGACTTGAATCAGGAATACATAGTTGATTCCCTTTGAAAAGGAACCCATCATGCGAAAGAAATCGGTTTCTCCCCAGCCTGCACACCCTGCAAAACAACTGAAAAATACGGATCCACAGCCACCATGTCACGAATGACATCGAATCCTGGAACATCAACCTGCATTTTAACAAGGAAACCACTCCTCCTGCTTAAAGCATCAGCAGCTCGATTAGAAACACCAGTTTTGTGTTTCACTACAAAAGTAAACTTCTCAAGAAATGCCAACCAACGTCCATGCTTGTGGGACACCTTATCTTGAGTACGAATGTGCCTTAAGGAATCATGATCAGTGAACAAAACAAACTCCTTATGGAACAAGTAATGGCGCCAATGCTTCACAGCTTGAACCACTGCATAAAACTCCAAGTCATAGGTAGTGTACCTAGACTTTGGCCCTGTCAACTTCTCACTAAAATAGGCAACAGGTCGCCCTCCTTGACTAAGAACCCCACCAATAGCAACCTTCGAGGCATCCGTATGAAGCTCAAAAACCTTAGAAAAGTCAGGCAATATCAAGATTGGTGCTGTAGTAAGCTTTTCTTTGATAACTTGAAAAGCCAGCTCTGCTTCCTTCGTCCAAACAAATGACTTTCCTTTCATGCAATCTGTCAAAGGGGCCATAATTGAACTAAAGTTAGGGATGAATCTCCTATAAAAAGAAGCAAGACCATGGAAACTCCGAACTTCAGTAATGGTAGTTGGAGTTGGCCACTCCTGAACAGCTGCCACTTTAGACTCATCCACCTGTATGCCATCACCAGAAACAACATACCCTAAAAACAAAACTTTAGGGGTCATGAACACACACTTCTTTGTGGCTGCATAAAAGCTATCCTTCCGAAGCAAGGTCAAGACCTGCCTCACATGGGTGACATGCTCATTAAAAGAAGCACTATAAATAAGAATGTCATCAAAGTAAACAACCACAAACTTGCCAATAAAAGGTCTGAACAATTGATTCATCACACGCATAAATGTACTTGGTGCGTTTGATAAACCAAAAGGCATCACCAACCACTCATATAACCCTTCACGAGTCTTGAAAGCAGTCTTCAATTCATCACCAGGTCTAAGACGAATCTGGTAATACCCACTCTTCAAGTACAGCTTTGTAAATATAGTAGCACCACTAATCTGATCAAGCAAATCATCAAGGCGAGGAATAGGAAACCTGTACCTCACAGTAATCTTATTGATGGCTCGACTATCAACACACATACGCCATGTACCATCCTTCTTGGGAGTCAATAGGGCAGGAACAACACACGGGCTCATGCTCTCACGAACGTGACCCTTAGAAACCAATTCCTCAACCTGCCTACGCAACTCCTCATGCTCAGCCGGACTCATCCTGTAATGTGGCCTGTTCGGCAACTGTGCCCCCGGCTCTAAATCAATATGGTGTTGGATGTCACGCAATGGTGGCAATCCATCAGGTAACTCATCAGGGAAAACATCTGAAAATTCCTCAAGTAAAGGAATCATGGCTTCAGGAATGACACCACCTTCAGCAACCTCCTTCCCTATTAGCACAAAAACATCGTCTCCCATTTCCAGCTCGCCTTCAAACTGAGAAAGTGTTAGTAAAGTACCAGTGGGTTTACTAACTACCTCTTTGGGTTTATTGGGCATTAAAGTAATCTTTACTCCACCAAATAGAAAACTATAAGTATTAGTTCTCCCATCGTGAGTTATATCACGGTCATACTCCCAAGGTCTACCCAATAACAAGTGACAAGCATCCATGGGCACCACATCACACCACACGTTATCCTTATAAGTACTCCCTACAGAAAACGGAACATGGACGCGCTTAGAAACTGTCACCCCACCACCTTTCTTAAGCCACTGTAGCTTATAAGGTTTCGGATGGTTTTCAGTCTCCAATCCTAGCTTTTGGACCGCTTCTGCAGCCATCAAATTATCACAACTACCAGAATCACATACAAAAGTGCAAACCTTACCCAAAATAGTGCATGTAGACTGAAAGATGTTATGCTTGAGCCAATCATCTCCATCATCTTTGGGTGTTAAACAAGAGCACCTTACCACCAAATTCGTCCCTACATCTCCAGACACATACTCCTCCTCATACTCAGGTTCTTCATCATAAACAGGGGCTTCCTCATACACTTCATAAGCCGCATCATCATCTCCCTCCTGTTCAACAAATAACTATTTCTTACCGGCCTTCTTGCATTATGATGCGGTGACCGGGTTCACCACGGTTAAAGCACTTCAATCCACTACTAGTGCTTGCTCTAGGAGTTGGTCCAGTATTGCCACCACCTACTTTAGTCGGATTGGGAGCAAAACGAGATGCCACGCTACCGAACGAAGCACTTGTTATGGCAGGAGAGGACGAACTTCCCACTCGACGATTCTGCTTCTCAAAAGATAATGCACGCTGATATGCATCAGAAAGTGTTATTGGATCAAACATGTTAACAGAATCCATGATCTGGACTCTTAGACCACCAATATATCGAGAGACAAGCTGTTCTTCTGTCTCCTGAATGTCATTCCTTGCAATCAACTGGTAAAATTCGGTTGTATAATCTTCAACAGATTTAGACCCCTGTTTCAGATTCTGTAACCGCTGGTACATCTGTCGTTGGTAATTATGAGGAATAAAATTAGCCCTCAGGCACTTCCTCATCTTCTGCCAACTCGTGATCTTTGGCTTTCCAACCCTCTCTCTGGTCAGCTTCAATTGTTGCCACCACGCAGATGCCCTACCACGAAGTTTGGTAGCGATCAACGAAACCCTCCTGTTTTCAGGGACTTCCTTGAACTCAAACACCTCTTCAACAGCAGTAAGCCAATCAATGAACCCTTCAGGATTCAAAGTATCCCCAGTAAACTCGGGAATATTGACTCTCATTCCAGATTCCCAACGCCTGTTATCCTCCCTCTCATTATGCCTTGGTCGTCTTCCTACATCGTTCATCGGAAGATGAATCGCCATCATCCCCAAATGGGTTTTCATCATCAACCCCTACGTTACGATTACCACGCTGTTCATCAACTGCTCCATCCGATCAGACAATTGATCAACAAATTGATCAAGTCGCTCATCCATTCTTGCCATGACACGATCTTCCAATTCTTGTTCATAGATCTCATTAAGAGGCCTATTTCTTCTGGGAGGCATCTTGACAGGAACTTCGGCTCTTGATACCAACTGATGTAGACTAGAAAACAAGATAAGTAATTGAATCTGTTGATTCTACGAATACCAGAAACAATTATAATAACAATCGTTGATTCTACTGAATACCGATTATTAGGGTAAAGTCCCGGCAACTCAACGGCCAATGGTTTAAATTTTATTAAAACTGATAACTGTCTCCCTAGGGTTACAGCAGAATGATTAAATAATAACCCTAAACTGAAACGGGCCTAAAAAACAAATGGGCTGTAAGCTGGAACATCCAGAAGTAAGCTGGAACATCCAGAAGTTCAAGGAAAATTAAAAGTTATGGCCATTTTACTAAACCACTTTTCTTCACACGATCTCGAGCTTCCAAAAACAAGTCAGCCCGTTCTTCAATACTTGGCCCTCCATCACTAACCATATCGTGTTTGTACTTGAAGCCCAAGAGCTCTTTACAATGAACCGCATGTTCCCTAAAGGAATCCAAACATGCCTTATGACAAAACATGTTGTATGGATATGATGATAAGAAGAAAATGCAGGCAGTTAAACTACCAACCCAGAGTTTTGCATCACTCCCATGATGCCAAATTTTCAATTCATTTACTTCTTCAAACATACGCAACTTTTAAAGAATGTATATTCCATTCGTTTAAAAAATACGATATTTGCTAACTCCAACTAACCTGATCTCGTAACTCCAATTAATTTAAACAGTGTATAAAATTAAATGCAATAAATTAAAAAAGAACATGCTAATGTCTACAGATTTAATCTATATGAAAATAATCGAATGACTACGGTCATTTCAACAATTTTAACTTCTAGATTTTCCTTACATAAATGATTTATGTGGTTTGCTTAAAATTGCAATTTTGAACTCAGAGTAGAATTTAGTTTTAGATATGCTTCCTATAAACAACGTTATGTACTTTAAGCAGGGGAGGAACTAGAGGCCCGGGCCGGTGTCACACCATCTGGATAGTTGATTTTTCAAGATGCATGACCCTTTGTTAGTGCCTTAGTCAGTGTATTATGTATTGAAAAGTGAATTAATTTTTTTTCCCCTTAAAAAGGGGCCGCAAAGGGGACTTGGTGCTCATATTTTAGAGGAAACGTTTTCAAAACAAGTCATGTCCATCTAAGCCCATTTTTTAAACCTAGTGTGATGCCATGCATGTAAAAGTTTTGCCCAGTTCTTCTTCATTAATTCTCTAGGTATTCATCTAAGCATACTTTGTTTGTATTAATAAGCATTGTAACTGCATAGATCTTGGTAAAATGTAGTTTGGAATGTGTTAAATGAAATGTTTTCTTAGATACACACACACAAAACCAATAAACAATTCATACAGCTCAAGATTACAAAAGCTCCACTAATTACTGATATTTTGAATCATAACCTTAAATAAACCTCTCAAGAAACTGGAGATGCAATGCTTTGCGAGTGATTGCTCCAACGATCTCTGGATGAATTAGCCCACAGTCACCTTTTGCTTAAGGCCCCCTTGATTAGTTACCTAACACAAAATTAATGTAGTTGAACCAGATGAATGGTATGACACATATACTGAACATGCTATGACAACATAAAAGGTTCATGGCTAACCAACAACTTTATAAGGTAGTATTAAGTATTAAGGTCGACAATAGGCAAACAAACTTGACATGCTCATCCAAATATTCTCAGGAAAGTAAGGTGTTGCAGACTACCCACCTCCGTGAAGTAAAAAAATTCATAGTATAAGTTATTTTGGCTAACAAAAATGATATGACATAACAACAAGCTTCCGTTCTAGCAAAGAACATGTCGTGGACTCCTAAATGTATTTTGAATGGTGTCGTGATGCTATCGGTTGAACTCAGGGCCGGATTTGAGGGAGTGCGGGGTGCTCGACCGCACAGGGCCTCCATTTTTTGAGGGCCCCCATGATTATAGACACAATGGGTGTTTTAATTCGATTTCTTTCATGAAACATGTAATGTTGTGCTTAAAAAATGTAAGAATATGATTTCACAAGAATATATTGAATGTAAATAAGAATCAAGTTGTTTTAAAAATTTAGGGTGTATCACTGTATCCGCATAAACGAAATGTGGGGAAGATGATAACTTTGGTGTCATCTGCATCTTGCCCCCAAGAGTTTTAAGTTTTTACATGTTTGGTCCACCTTTTTAGTTTTATTTCCAAATACGTAAATGTTGTTTAAAAAATTTATGGTTTTCGAGTTTTGACTCTTCGAGAACATTATTACAAATGGTCTAAACAATCTTTTAAAGGCATACGTTCAATAAAATTAATATCATAATTTTGATAGTCAAATATTGAAGACTTTCATTTTACTTATTTTCTGCAATATTAAAATTGTTGTCGTTTTTACTTTATGGGAAATAATTTTACAGTTAAAAACATATACAATTATAGATTGATATGGCACAAGGCTCGTAAAATCACAAGATAGTCTGCTAGTACAACAACAACACTTTAAACATGTTTGAGCACGAAATAATCTGCTTATGAGTAGTTATATTTTCTCGTGATCAAAGGCCTATTTTAAAATTTTCGCACAGGGCCTCCGAAATCAATGGGACGGCCCTGGTTGAACTGCCTATGCTATGTGATTAGGTGAGTAATAGCTTTTTATACTCAAATTAGAATACGATGATAGAGAAATGGATCAATCAAAACATATATAAACTGAAATACATACTTACTTGAAGTTCCAATGCTTTCTCAACCCGATCCACGATCATTTCCATGGTAGGACGTTCCTTTGAATTGAAACTTATGCACTGAAATGCAACTTCTATATACGCATTAAAAGAGCGATTATCAATTTCCTCTCTTATCAGGGGATCAATTATCAAGTCTGGTTTGTAATCATAGTAGCGTCGGACAATATTTACAAGAGGTTTCGGTTTACCACCTTCTAACCTTCTTTTATGATAAGCTAACATTCCACTCAACAACTCAAACATTACCACTCCAAATGAATACACGTCTGATTCTTTCCGAAGGACGCCACCTTCATGGTACACTGGATCCATGTAAAAGTTGGTCCCAGCAGCGTTTGTGTAGACTTGGGTGTGTTGCTGATTTATGGGGCCAGATTTTGACAATCCAAAATCACAAACTTTTGCTACAAAATTGTGATCCAATAATATGTTACCGCTCTTGATGTCTCTGTGGATTACTCTATTCTTCTCTCCAAGACCTGAGTGAAGATAATCGATTCCTTTTGCTGCACCTAAGCAAATCTTCAGGCGAAGTTCCCATGTCAAGAAACTTCTCTTATTCTTGTCACTGAGATGACTGTCTAGGCTACCATTACTAGCATACTCGTAAACTATTATCTTCTCATTGTCTTCATCACAATATCCAATGAAAGGAATAATGTTTTCATGGCTGAAATTGAAAATTGTATTCAACTCGTTGCGGAACTCATAATCTCCTTGGAAACTATCTGGACGTAGGCATTTGATGGCAACTGTGCGGTTTTGCCATCGTTCAGACAGTTGGCCTTTGTACACGAAGCCAAATCCACCATCTCCAATCCGAGTTTCTTGACCTTTTACTCCAATTGCCAAGTTGATGTCCTTCAATGGAATTCGGAAATCTTCAAGTTTTTGATCTTTTCTGGAAATGGTAGAAGCAGCTCCGTGGGTCTGTTAAGATGGTTCTTTTAGTACTTAAATCTCTCTAATTCACATGTTTAATAATTTTGTATGTATATATTAACAAGACATTATATAGATGCAAAAGTTTGGATAAATTTTATGATTTCTGGTAACATTTCATAGCTAAAATCATAGTTAACTTCAAGTAAATAGTTTGATTAACATAAGTAATTAATGATAACACTTACTTGAATATACAATGCTTCCTCCAATCTCTTGACGACCTGATTCATCGAAGGGCGATCCTTCATGTTGAAACTAATGCATTTATATGCAACATCCTTAAAAATATGTAAAGAACGAGCATCAATTTCATCCCTTATTCGATAATCAATTAGATTTTCTATTTCCTCATTGTAGCGTCGGACCCAATTTGTCATGCTTATTAGCTCATCTTCTACAGGATCGTCGCATGCCAGAATACCAGTCAATACTTCGAAGAGTACCACACCGAACGAGTAGACGTTTGATTCTACCCTAGGGATGCGGCTTTGACGGTAAATGGGATCCATATAATATATACTACCCTGTGCCTCTTTGTAGACATTGGGATCTGGGTGACTTCTGGGGACCATAAATGACTTACCAAAACCACATATTTTGGCTTCCAGATTGTCAAATAATAATATATTCTTACTCTTCAAGTCTCCATGTATTACTTTGTGATCCCCAAAACCTGCATGAAAGAATTTGAGTCCTCTAGCAGCGCCTAAACAGATCTTTAGGCGCTCTGCCCATGTTAGGAAACTATTCTCATTCTGGGTTTCGAGTTTTAAATAAAGGCTTCCATTAACTGCATACTCTGAAGCTATTATCAAGTCGTGTTCGTCACCGGTATAAACACCAATGGCAGGGGTGATATTTTCATGGTGAAAGTTGGAAATCACCATAAGCTCATTTAGCATCCTGACAGTGTCGCGTGAATCAAACTCATCATTAATCAAGAAGTTGAAGAAAGCTTCGCGGTCGTTACAGCGATCAACGAGTTTTCCTCTGCAGGTCTTTTTACCGCGAGTTTTGGTTCTTTCAAATTCTTCGGCACCGATGGCCTTCCTGATCTCTTCTATTGGAATTTCAAACTTATCTACGAATCGTTGGGCAGTCTCAAAAGTACTGTCTTCGTTGTTCTGTGGAAATAAACACACGCAAGCTAGCTTAGAGGCGCCTATCTTTCACAGGCCAAAGAATAAAATGAAGATCCATTCATCTAATTTTATCACTTAAGACTATTTAAACAATTAAAACACCTAAAAGAGATAAGAGTTTTTGGGGTGAACATAGTACTTTTAAAATTAATTTAATAAAATATGTACTTTTAAAAATATTTATACAAAAACATTTATTATTACACTCATTTAAAACTTTAATCATCAATACGCTCTTTTAAATTAGATGGAAATTAAATTTGCAACAAAGTAATTTAATAGGATTTTTCTAACTTGTGACCTAAGGGCATAAGTTAAGCACACTAAAAGGACACCAGGTCCCACAGAAAAAGACGCATGAATCCACAGAAAAGTACAATTTTTGTGGATCTCTGTGTCTTTTTCTGTGAGACAAGATATGTCCTTTTAGTGTGCTTAACTTGTGCCCTTAGGGCACATGTTAGACAAACCCAATTTAATATACCACCAAGTGTTTTTGCTTAATTTTCTTTTAAACATTAATTAGAAAAATGCTATTTCCTTTTTTTGATATTAGAAGGTCAATTGCTTAAAACTCCAAATTTGTATATGTGAGTAAGAAGATTTCGCTGGATGCTAGTCAGTTGTCATTGTCCAAGTTAAGAAACAACTAGCTAGGATGCCATGAAAAACTTAGAACCATAATAATTGTAAAGTTCAAACATAAAAATAATTTGTTAGAACTCATCAAAAATGTTGTTTTTGGGAGCTCGAAGCCATCAGACAATGACTAGAATCAGTTCTGTACACGTCATTTCACGTTGTCATTTCTGCATTACTACCCCCCACCCCGTGCCCGACACCAAAATATTGGCGCCGTGTGAAAGGGATTTAAATGATTTGTCTTCCCTTTTTTTCAATTTAAATGATTTTTTAGTTTGTGAGTTTTGAGCTGCGTTTATGTATGTGTGTATGTTTCAATGTTTGTAGAGTGTGTGCGTGCATGGTACGTGCACTGTGTGCGCAGAGAGAGGTAGAAGATGACTATTTTTTTTTCAATTTCTTTGTAATTATTAATTTAGAGATGCATTTGTGTGTGAGTGTGTTTCAATGTGTGTGAAGAAAAATGCTAAATTATTTGTTTTGTATTTTTATTTAACGAATGAAAATTAAAAAGAAAAAAAATTTGTGGGTCTTAAAATGGGTGTTTTGACTTAAGCTATGAGCGAGGGATATCTTGTGTGTGGCGTGAAAAGGAAAATGATACCGAATACTCTAGAAGGTTAGAAATTAAAAAGAAAATTTTTTACTATAGGTTTTTATTTTACAAAACCGATTTTAAATATTTTATAAATTAAAAAATGTTTGCTTCGGAGAAAGTTGAGCACATGATTTACATGACTTACAATTAGGTTAAATTACACGATTTAAGATTATTTGAGGACAAAACATATTTTACATATCAAGGGATTAATCTTCACCCTATATTTTTATTAAATATAATAGATGAGATTAATCCTAACAATTAAAAAAACCCACGTTCATCATTTTTTTCTAATATAAATCTATACTACATAAAATGGAAAAACAGTTAAAGTGGAAAAGTGAAAAAGTGAAATGGTCAAATGAGAGAGAGAGACATATGTAAAGACATATTTAATACTCTCTTATCACAACTCACTCAAAAACACATACAAAATGCTCTCATCTTCCACACATCTCATCAACCACCATCCTCACCACCACAAAACCCCTCCACCACCGGACCACTACACCACCGCACCACTCTACCATCGCATATCGTTAATTGTCTGCCGCTAGGCGCAGGTACTCGCCTAGTATCTTTCAAACAGTTAATCGTTAAGCGAAAAAAAAATATACCATTACGACGAACATTTAATTATCTTTCCATAGATAGGGACTTTGATATACTTTCGACAAAATTATTTTTTCGTGTTTTACACCTTTTTTTAAGTTTTATTCGTTTTTTTACGTTAATGAAATTTGCATGAAAAAATCATATGTGATTAAATACTAATTTGAATATCACATGTGATATTAGTGTTAAATCATATATGATATAATCATATATGATTTAACACTAATATCACATATGATATTACATATCATATGTGATTTTACACTAATATCACATGTGATATTCAAATTAGTGTTTAATCACATATGATATTTCATGCAAATTTCAGTTTCGAAAAAAAACGAAAAAAAAGACGAAAAACGTGAAAAAATGACATTTTTTTTTCTTTTTTCGAAAGTATATCAAAGTGCCCGTCTATAGAAAGATAATTAAATACTCGTCGCGATTGTGTCATTATTTTCGCTTAACGATTAACGGTTTAAGAGATATTTAAGTTATAAAAAATAGGTGAAATAATAAAATGCTTTTAATCTGAGCAATTAATTTTTTTTAGATAGAAGTTGGAGATGAGTCTCGTGAGAAAAATTTAGTAGTAAAATAACCCTCTTCTAAATTACACATTGGTAAAAATCTTGAACAACCAAGAAATTGTAATATTTATTTAACTCGACAAAGGTTTACTTATATTAACTAAATGTTTAGGTGCATGTTAGCAAGTTGTTTATTTCATAGCGCATAATAGGAGATAATCTATAATCAATAACTATCTATAATGCACTTGGGACATTTATAAATAAAAGTCTTAATTTTTTAAGCTTACACATGTTATTAAATTTAGTAATTCATACAATTAAATACTAAACTACACTAATTACATAATAATGTACATTAATGACATTAAATTTTAGTATTAAAATAGATGTTACAAACCTTGAATAATACAAATTTAAAGTTCTAAATTTTATCATATACATTCAATTTTTACTAAGTTCAAATGAATATAATTATGAAAATCTATATTTGTATTTTTATGGAAATTTAAACACACATTTGTTTTTTAGAACAATCAAACCGGTAAACGGTCATATACCGACTATTATTGCATATCGCTAAAAGATAAAGATACGACAAAAACTGCATATTTGGTATTCCGCTGCTTTGCGCGGGTACGATGCTAGTTGTATATAGTAGTAATATTAAAATAACCCCCCACAACGCATGGGTTACTATTTCTCATTAATTACAATTAATAAATACGAATGTCTTATATAGTAGTATCTTTCGGTCTCAAAATTATAGTCTATATTTTTCTTCGGAATGTCTAAAAATAATTGTCCACTTTTCTTTTTAAGTAAAAACTAGAGAATTTAGTGGATGAATATTTTTAGTTGAGTGATTGAAAATTCAAATGGCTCCACTGCTAATAAACTTTGTAATTTTTGTCTTCTGATAATAATTTTAAAACGAAGAGAGTAAAAAAAATTGAAAATAAGTCATTTGGCACAAGCAAATTGGACCAATAACACAGATCCATTTCAAAATTGAGCCTTCTTATATTAACTAATTGAAAATCAAAATTAAATTGGTTTGGTCAAAGTACTACTCACTCAATTCCAAAATAAATGTCCATTTGCATATTGTACAAAGTTTTAGATATTCCTATTAGCTACATTCTACACCAATTAAATATCACCTTTACGAACTAAAATCTCTTTTGATCGATTGAAACACAAAATTGACATTTATTTTAGGGGGAATTGCATATATACCCAATAAAATTCAAAATTTTGCATATTTCCTCATAATACTAGTTTTTAATGCATGATGTACAATGCAACTTATGCATGTTTTGAGTATATATGCAAATATGCAAGTTTTAGTAAGTATATATGCAATTGCCCATTTATTTTAAGACAACCTAAAATAAAATATGGGTTGTTTACCCACAACGGAGGAGCTCCCACCAGGTAGGCGGTCACAGGTCATAATGCCCTCTTCGCACAACAAATCCAATTTGAAATTGACTTATTCGCTCGGTCAATCGTCGGAATGTGTACGAGATACTATAAGGGCCCAATATCTCAATATCGCAAATGTCGTATTTATTTGGAGTGAATGAAGTAATAAATTCGATTTTCTAATTTGATGAAGGAAAAATAGCTATAAAAATTAGGTGTAAATTGATAATTGAAAACTTTAAAAAATAGAAAAGGTTTTTGATTAAACTCAAAGAGTTGAATGTAAAATGACATTATATTCGATTAAAAAACATGAAATTTACATTTAAGTATAAAACTTTATAATAACACTATTAATATGACAAATATCCAGTAGACTTTATATTTATTTTTATTAAAAGCAACATTTATTATTATTGTTTTTATTTCTAAATATTATAATAATTATAAGATTAAATTAATTTATATGAACAAGAATATAAATATTAAAATGTAACCACGAAGTACTTTGATATGTTAAAAAATATATGAGATTACATAAACGACCTATGTAATTCCTCTTTAGAGTTAGAAGATATCCAGAACTTTGTGTTAATCAACCTGTCTTAAGCGTACTTTTTGTAAGTTGAGTTGAAGCTTTAGAAAGCTTTAACCCTTCGATTAAACGCTATATTCATGTTAACACAGCTTATGTCAATACATCGTGCATGTACGGTGGTTTAAAACTAGTTTATAATATCTACGACATATACACTTTTTCCAATACAAATCATAAAGATAAGATTATTTTATTTATTTATTTATTTTTTCTCATATTTCATAAATTTGATAGACCCAAAACTAGCTAATACTCCGTATTTATTAGTTTTTTTAAACTACTAACTAATTACAGTATTAAATGAAAATTCAAAATTTTATCTTCTTTAGTAGATGGATTGGGTGATCGTTTAACATACTTTTCATCATTGTATGATGTGCATCTGTCAAGCCTTGCCAGTTTACTTTTTATAGCTAGTGTTTAAGAATTACAAAGTAAATGAAAAAACTTACTTCAACATCCAAGGCTCTTTGAAGCGTCTTGATGATCTCATCCATCCCAGGGCGTTCCTTCATGTCAAAACTAATGCATTTATACGCCAGTGTTGTGAAAATATGGATAGAACGATGATTAACCGATCCAAATAGACGAGGATCAAGTAATTTGTACGGTCCATCATCATAGCAGCCCCGCACCAGATTCATCAGTTGATGAGGTTTTTTGTCTCCGCCTTCATCATCATCATCATCATCATCATCGTAGTCATCATCATCATCATCATCTTCATCATCGTAGTCATCATCATCATCGTCATCATCATCAACGTCATCATCATAGTGGTTCCCATGCAGGAGTCCGAACATTAGCACCCCAAATGAGTAGACGTCTGATCCTGTGTTGAGCAGGTTAGTTTCTTTGTAAATCGGATCCGTGTGAGACTTTTTAAACAATTCTTGTGGGCAATGACGATATTGACACGACTGATTCAAAGGGACAACTTTTGAGTGTTTAAACCCACAGACTTTCAGTTCCCATTCATCCTCATCTCCAACTATCAATATATTTTTCCATCTGACGTCTCCGTGTATTACTCTTAGGAGCTCCCCAACACCCGAATGAAGGTAATTCAGCACTTTCGCCACCCTTATGCAAATCTTGAGGCGATTTGCCCATGCGAATGCAACATCTGCAGGAGATGAGGCCTCATCAACACTTTCGTAGACCATATATATGTAATCATGATGTTTGTCACAGTAACCAATGAAAGAGATGATGTCTTCGTGGTGCAACCTGGAAACTATCTCAAGCTCTTGAGACTCGAACTCTTCTTTCTTGTATCGTTTGATGAAAGCTGTGCGGTTTTGCCAGCGTTTAGAGAGCTCTCCTCGGTAGACACCACTTTTGAGCCTCGAAGAAGAACTGAATTTTTTGGTAGCGCGCTTGAGCTCCTTAAGAGGAATTCGAAAATTTTGGAGGTTTAAGGATGAAGACATGGTTTTGTTGACTAATTGTATATGGTTAATTTCTTGTGATGATAAACAAAACTGATCAAGTTTGCTAATATATAGAACTTTAGATCTAACCTTGCGTATTAAAATGAGGTTGACTTACAAATATATATCATAAATTTAATCCCACTACTTCACATGTTAACATTTGTTAACTATGTTTCTCTTTTATAATAGTCAATAATTGTGCCACAAATAATGGTCGGTCATCTTATTTAAACATCTTATTATGATTTTCTTTGTTTTGATAATACTGTATGAATACTTTTTGTTACAAATTATAAAGAGGAATCCACTCGAAAAAGCAAGATCTGACCATAAGATATAGTTCATGACCGAAGGATAAGCGGAGCAATACACCACCTAGCAAGAACCTAAAAAGTGTCTAATATTACATCTATCTATTTTATATAATAAAACACAATTTTAGCCTTCTTTTTATAAAAACAATTGTTAAAATATCTAAGGTGTCCAAAAGTAGTTTAGAAACAATTGTTTGAATAAATTGGCGAGTAACGTATGGTACGTCTACGTTTATGTGATATAAATAAATGAGTTTTGTTAATCACAATCTTTGGGGTTGTGTTTAAATATTCTCTAACTAAAAAATTATCATTATATGAACTAGTATATTCCATAATTATAAACATTGATTCATTTTTAACATGGAACATTTTATGTTCATTAAATCTTTTAATTATAAAATATTTAAACACAACCTGTGGTTGTTAACAAAACCCTAAACAAAATTGATCGTAACTTTGCTAATCTAGATCTAGATTTAGATCTACTAAGGAAGTTGACTTAACAAAATATCATAAATATGTAGACATTTAGATCTAGATTTAGATCTGCTAAGGAAGTTGACTTAACAAAATATCATAAATGATTGACTGTAACCAAGTCCAATGAGAAATTAAATCCGACTACCTCACACGTTATCTTTCGTATGGTCATCAATTTTTCACTCTTAAAAAGGAATATTTTTTAAAGAATCATAAACTTTTCAAAAAATAATATCTTATAAAGAGTACCAGTGTTTTTTATATATTGAGAAATATATAGTCTAAATTAATTAGCATATTTGATTCTGGGTAGTTGAACTTTCTTTTTTCACATGCTTAGCATTCACACTTGTTATCATTTGCAACTTAAAGAATATTGATGTTTAATCAGTCTAAAATTTGGGTTAGTAACCATTTATTGCTTAAATGTATACAAATTTGATAACTGGTTCCATAAAAAAAATTTTGCAACATTTTAGTACTTTTGCTAATTAGTTCAATTATCACCAAAACAATATTAGAACTCTAAAAATTTGCACCGTAACAAACTATTAAAACTCTATTCTTTTTTAAAAATTTTTGTTTCGTTCTGAATATATTGACCAAGGTTTCTATTATTAACATCTTCGTAAACCGTAATCATCTTGTCAGCTTCATCAGATTGTGGTGGAACCTGTCTAGCATCTCAAGCTCATCTCTAAGGGGGGAGGGAGTGGAAGTTTTGAAGCCTAATACCCTAAGGGTGCCACGTCACCTCTATCCAATAAAAACCTTCAAACTGAAAACTACCTCAATACTACCCTAACACTACCCTAACAAGTGGGAGTGGTACCCTAGTACCCGAATTCAATTTTTTTTTTTTTTTTTTTTTTTTTTTTAAATACATAAAATCACATACAATATTTAAAATAAAAACATACCATTTCATTAAAAAAAGCATTACATAATACTTAAAAACTACAACTTAAAAATTGAAACTACAACTTTAAAAAAAAAAACATTACATAAGTTGAAATTAAAATAACTTGAAACTACAATTTAAAATTTGCAAGCCCATCCGTGTTTGGCCGCAAGTTCACGTTTCTGGGTAAGAACTAATTCCAGCATAGCGGGATCGCGAATGTGATCATGCGGCTCCAAAAAAAACTTCAACTCCCGTTGTGCATTCTTGAACTTCGCCCCCTCGAGTTGGTATTCAACGCATGAAATGTTCGTGAACTCGAACCCACAGTTGCCTCGTAATGCTCGAGAATCCGTTTCCAAAAACCGTCGGACTTTTGTTCATTACCGACAACACCACAAGTGGAGATTTGAACCCATGCTTTCGCCAACTCCTCTTGTGCCGCGTCCAAACTTCACGGGGCCTCCTCTCGGCGAAAGCTTTTTTCTTCCCTCTAGGATCGACTTCTTGAACTTCCTCATCTTCGTCATCTTCATTTGGTAGTGGTTGTGTTTCGGGTACGTACTCTACGTCTTCACTAAGGTTTTCGAACGGGGAAAACTCGCTTGTAGCAGTAATGTTGTAGTGTTGTGGATTCAATTGAGGAGGACCCATATTATATGGGAAAAATTGTGGAGATTGGGGTTGTGGAACATAAAATTGATTCGGGGATGGTTGAGAATAAAATTGGCTAAATCCTAACGGAGTTTGTTTTGGTTGATTCGGGGATGGTTGAGACCGACCTTGACGCGAGGTGAGAGTTTTTTTACTTCTCCTTGGATCCATAGTTTAGTGTTTTTGAAAGATTATTGTGTGTTGTGGGTTTTTATTTTGAAAATAGAGGTGAAATATAAGTTTAAATAGGAGTGAATTTTTTTTTTTTTTTTTTTATTTGGTTCGTAGCCGTTGGTTAACGGCTTAAATTTTTGCAACGGTCACATGCGGTTTCTGAACTCGCAAATCCAACCCGCTGGGCGAAACCGAGCAGGGCGGAACGGTGTAGCCGTTCGGCTTCACGAACCCGCAACCCTACCCGATGCCCACTCCGTTATACCTAAACTCACAACACTTTGAGTACTTATCACTGTGTGAGAGAATTAAAGCTTTGCAGTTTTGCTAGCGTTCAAAGAGCTGCCCTCCGAAGACATGATATCCACATTCAATCTTGGAATTAAAATTTTGGGTAGCGCGCTTGATCTACTCCATAGGATTCAGAGATTTTTTAAAATTTACCTCTGGAGAGGACATTGTTTGCGAAATTTGTGTGTATGTATGTTTATGTGGTTATTTTTGAGTTTGCTGATAGAACTCTATATATTTAGATCTGCCATGCTTGTGTCTCTACTTAAATGTAAATTTGACCTTGAAGAATAATACAATTCATGTGAGCAATTTTATCCAGCTAATTCACATGTACAACATCCATCAAGCATACTTTTATCTAAATAATACATTAGAGTATGCGTGGTGTGATTAGTGATAATATTAATAATCCTGAAGGAAGGTATAAATAAGTGTAGGATTAGCTTTGAACGTGTCTGACAGCAGGGGGGGTGTATTTCGCAAGCTAACTTAAGATTAAAAAATAACCTCGAAACATTGACTTTATTTTGGTTTAATGCTTGCATAGACATGTTATCAATTTGATGTGTTTCATTTACTGGACAATGTATTCAAAATTCCTTTTTCATAGTGAGTATTTGTCACTGCTTTGATTAATTCTTTCATTTGGAGTTTAATTATTTTATGAAAAAGAAAGTCCCCTAGCGTTCATAAACCTTGTTTCGTTATAGTGAGCAAGGCATATTACCTGATTTCAGCATGGATGTGTTTACTCAATGCTGAGATGGTTAACAGGTACCATTTCCACTCCTAACTTGGATTATACTAAAACGGATAATGTTGTGAGGTGTTATATGAGGTTGTATTGTATTATTTAGTGATTGTGAAAAGATGTTAGAACGTGCAACACGCCGACACACACAACCAACAATTCATACAAGTATACAACTCAATCGAATTTAATTACAAAAGTTCAACTTATTACTGTTCTCATAACATAAAAATAAAGCTCTTAAGAATTAGCTCTCAGTCACCTTTTGTTTAAGGTCCCCTTGATTAGTTATCCATCACTAAATGTAGTTGAACCAGATGAATGGTAAGACACATATACAATTTACATCCAACTACTTCACATGTTATCATGGACTAATTATACCATTTTACATATGGTTGGTATTTTTTATTCTATGAAGATGTGACTGAACAAATTAATTGTAAAAATGACTATAAAACATTGACTTCCTTTATTTAACATAACATTTCAAATTTTCAATCATCATTTTGATTTAAAAATTTCATCGACATCTAGATATTATCTATACTAGGCGAGTACCCGTGCCTAGCGACGTCGGTTTCTATCGGCAAACAATTAACGATATGCGATATTGTGGTAAGTGTTTCGTATAACTTTTAAAATAGAACGTGAAAAGATCAAAATGTAATTACAAACGGTTGTAACATGTGATAATTCAACTCTAGAAAAAATTTTAACATGTATCAAACGACATATAAAAATATTTAATGAAACTTAAAATAAAACATTACATCAATTTTGAAATATTAACTAACAACACACGTTACTCGTCGCGTAAAAATTCTTGATACACGAAATTAAGTAAACAGAATTAATAACAAAGTTGATATTCCGTGAGATTTGTTGCAAATTCATAACAAAGCATGTTGACATCTTGATTGTCTGGAACAACTTCTTCATGCAAATTCATAATGGAAGCCCTAAAGGTTGTAACATTGTATTGGGTATATATATTCTAGGTACTACATTGGGCTCATTCTTTGTTTTATTTTAGAAAAGATGCATTCTTTATTTTATTTTAGGTAAAATGAATGTGCGAAAATGCCGAATATATTTCTTTCATTCTCACAATTTAACTACACTTTTAGACCTTTTGACGCAATTTGTTTTGTTTGTCTTTTTTTTTTTTTTAAAGATGCATTCTTTGTAAAACAAATATGCCGAATATATTTGTTTATTTTATTTTTAAAAGAGTTAAACGGGTCAACCTATGTTAGGATGGAAATGGTGCCATATTTGTTTATTCTGTTCATGAAAAGTGTCTCACCTAATGGACCAACTCACAAAAAGCTATAAGTGGTTAAACAAAACAAGAGAACACAAATGCTTTTATGACAAAAATAGACCAACTATGGGCCAAAGAGCAACATATATACTATGAGAAGGAAACTAATAAGCTAGTTGATAAGTTATGATGTGCACAACTTGACATCTGGGACTTTGGTTCTCTAATTCAAAACCTCTCAACACTACTTCCTACAGAAGTTAGTTGATATGTGTGTATAATTTTGGGGCTTGTGCTGTCTGTAACTATTTATCGAGCACGAGTCTTAGTGTTATTACTTCAATATATGTCACATATTTGATATTTATTATAACTTTTAAAGCTTGATAGACGATGTACCACTCTAAAGCTTTATAGACGATGTACCATTGAACACTAGAATAATTCATTCATTCATTTTTTATAGGACAAGAAACAAAGCAAACCACGACATAATTTGTAAACAATGTAAAACAAGATGTTTTAACAAAAATCACAAGCATAAATTTTATTCTTCATCACTCTCACTTTGATCTACCAAACAATAAACTCGTTTCCGACAAAGATTGATAGGTTGACTCCACTACTAGAAAAACTGCCAATAGCAACGGACAAAAGTCGTTGCAATATGGCCCAATTTCGTTGCTATACACTGTTAGCAACGGTATTAACAACAAAATGGGGTCGTTGCTTTATACCCCGTTGCTAAACCTATAGTCGTTGCTAAATGTCTCAAATCGTTGCTATTCAGCAACGATTGTATACTTCGTTGCTATTTTTCTATTTTTCAAATATGGATAACTCGTTGCTAAATGGAATTCTAGCAACGATAGTAACATTGTTGCTACGAGCTAATATTTGTTGCTAATATTAGCAACCAGGTTTATAGCCAGCAACAACTTCGTTTAGTTGCTAACGAATGCAATAGCAACAAGAATAGCAATGATTTTTCGTTACCAGATTATTTTCTAACAAAAATACACAAATCAGCGCTAATAAACAAGAAATCTGAACCAACGGAAAGTTCATTTCGACATAAAATTGCATAGTGAATATAGCTTCAGCAAAAATATTTGTTCAAAATAACAATAACCCATAATTAGTAAGGGCAGCAAGAGTTATGAATTTACAACATCATTACCAAATAGCTACCAAAAAAGTTTAGTACTTATATAACATGGGTTACGCATCACCAGATCACTCTTTAGAAGCATTGGCATTTTGTTGTTCTTTGAGGATCTTTTTCATTTCCTCCATCATCTCAATCCTCACATCTTGAAGTCGGCTTTCAACTCTAGCATTTACTTGTGCTTCAATAATGGTCTCTCAACAGATGGGTGTTGAATCGTACGAAGTTCCTTGGCCATGCAACTTTTGATGCTCAATTTCTGTTTTTTTCTCCTACAAAAGTAGGCAAACACAAAAGCTCAAATACTTATGCATTCAAAATCTTATATGTCAAATAAGATTATTGCATATTATGTAAATATAAATAACTTAGCTGAAATAAAGCCTAACAAAATACAATCATCAGAGCTACTTAAAGAGAAAACTATGAGAACAAGAACATACCCATTGATAAAAGTGTGCGCCAAAGCTTTTAGACCCGCCGATATGCCTAACATATGAGCTCGTACCTTCCACATCCCCAAAAACCTTTTTCTATTTTCAGCACCCACCATTGATCGCCTCTGCCATTCTTCTTTCATCCATGAATCAAGGATACCATCCCAATTTGATTAAATGTTCACACATTCAGGACGAAAATTTTTCCAGTCAGTTGGGTTTGTACTTTAAGACCTGCTTTTATATTTTTTCCTCACCATAACCCATGTACCTCGACATCTCTCCCTGGACTTATTTATCCAAACCTTTCTAGCCTCTTTCAGATCAACAGTTGCCTGATATTGATATCGATCCTACAAAAGACATGAAAATATTTAAATGTAATATTTTGAGATGCTAGCTGAGCACAGGCATCTTATGAGTGTTCATTTTAAATTTTATTCTAAAGTTTTAGAAACTTTAATAGACAGATAGTATATTTTAAATAACAAGATTGATAACCATGAGTATTATACTTACGCTCTAGGACCAATGATATGAATTAGTGTTCTTGCATATGGATCCTTAGGAATATTTGTGTTCAAGTATGCTCCTTTAGGACCTCTTTTTAGAATGGATGTTTCATCTACATTTGGTGTAGCACAAAACAAATTAAACTTAACATAAACTTTGATAGATGGATCGTACAATTAGCTTACTATTAGAAAAAATGACTAATATAAGAAAATTATACATAGGAAAAAATATACCTCTGCAATAATCTACCTCAGCAGTTGCAGTTGATGCAGTTGCAGCTGAAGTAGCAGCAAGTGTCTGAGATTCAAAAGGAGGCGGTGACAATGGATTCGGCGCTGGTGATAAGGGTTGAGTTACCGACAATGTACAAGGTGATGTTACTGGTAGAGGTGATTGAGGAGTCAATACTTGTGATTTTCCAAATCGACGGGCAGTCTTCCCTATTCCCTCTCGTCGTTTTGGATTGACCCCTTCCTGCCATCTGTCATGTGATAAATAAAACGGGAAATGATTTAGATGACTAACTTATGTGCCTAATTTTGTGCCTAATGCATTCATTGATTGACACATGGATTTCATAATTTCTCTCTCTTCAAAACTACCATTGATCTTGCCAAGTGTATGGTGATGTTTGTTAGACATAAAATTAGACATGCCAATTAGGCATGACAATCACTAACGAGTTGAAGTGTATATGTACAATTTAAATTGGTAAAGATTAAAGAAATTTAATTCTAAAAAGTGACAAACATAATACGATATACAAAATTTGTAAGAAAAGACAATAAATTACATTTGACGTGTTATGAATGTTTGTGATTTGAAGCAAATTCTAACACAGCGGAGACACATACCAAACACAAACTCAAAAAACAAACACAAAAGAAGCAGATTATGGGCAGTCACCAGTAACATTCTTTTTAAGCTACCCATCAACCAATTACTTTATCTTTAGACTAATTAAGATTGTAGGTATTTTTTTGTTTAAGCTAACTTATCTTTAATATATATACTGACATCCCTTGTCAAAGACATCAACATAAAATTAACAAAAAGAAGTTGAGACTAAACATCAAAAAGATATCAACATTCCTTTATTGTCACAACAATTAATTTTAGAGACTAAAATTGGAACAACTAAGTCAAAAAAAACACAATCGAAATCTCGGATTTAATAGAAAGAGTAAAACACAAGCATAAAAAAATAAGTAAAATCAGCCAAAATCGACCAAAACACAAGCATATGAAACGCAAAATCGAACAAAATAGATAATAAAATTAACAAGTACAGCATAAGCAACAAATGAGATCTAGGGTAAAATTGAACATAAAAGCTACCATATAAAATATAATCAAGCAACATGGTAGTTCGATTATACCTAAGTTGGAAGATGAGAGAGCGGCGGGTGAGGAGTAACTTTGTTTTGTCTATACCACTTGTCCCCTCTTTCTCCCGCTCATAGTTTTTCATTTTCCCGCTCTTGAGTTTTCATTTTGATTATTGCTTTAATTGCAAAATTTGCAAGAGTTGTAAACGTTGTAATTACAATTTTACAATCAAAGCTACAAAACTTTGTATAAAATATTATAGAATATTAGTCACTTAAATCTATAACTCTAAATACAAAATGTTTTTGGCAAGTGCTAGATCAAAGTTATAGTTAATAGTTAAAATAAGTATATATGTAAAACTCGTGTTTGAACTCGACTCGAGCTTTTAAAATCAAACTCGAGCTAGACTCGACAATTAAATCACGGGATTGAAACTCGACTTGAGATTTAAATATAAAACTTGATCTCAAACTGCGTTGTAAAACTCGATCTCGATCTCGAATCGCCTTGTAAAACTTGAGCTCGAACAAACTTACGTTTCAACTCGAGTAGCTCTAGCTCGACCCGATCAAAGTCGATCCTCTACTTATTTATATGGTTCAGTATGTAGACTTGTTGAACCAAAGAAGATGATCAGTCAGTGATATTTAAGGGTGAGCATCGGTCCAAAACCGGACCGGACCGACCAAAGCCGGACCAGGTCGAGACCGATTTGACCAAAACCCTAGACCAAGGACCGGACCGAATGTGTTTTATCCGGTCCGTGTTGGTCGTCCGGTCCGGTCCTTCGGTCGATCCGGTCCAAGAAGGCATAACGGTCTGTTTTTACGTAATACCGGTCCGAACCGAACCGGACCGAGACCGGAATAAGGAAAATGTTGGGACCGAGACCGGACCAATGGTCCTTCGGTTCGGTCGGTATTCGGTGAGTCCGATCGGTTTTTCGGTAAAGACCCCGTGATAAGAAATGATTATCTTGAGTTGGGGTAATGCGTAAATCGACCATGGACCATTGTCTCATCTATGTGGTGAGGATGATGAGAAGGGTTTTGGTGTAATAGATGATAATGGATGTTGATCCATTATTGGTTGGTGAGTGAACCATAAGAGGTTGCATATGTGAAGTGGTGGATGAGGTTATGCCAACTTACCCTAATTCCTCTTATCTTCTCATCCTCTTAGTATGTTTGTGAAGTAGTGTTTGTGGTATTACAGACTTAGTCGGCCTTTTTGTTTGGAGTGTATGTGTCTACGTGTGTCCTCGACTCATAAATGATTGAGTCGATACACACATGCTAAGTCCCACAGTTTAGTATAGTATGACGTATGTATCATGGTGTGCTAGGTTGATGTCTATTAAGCACGTCATAGCCGATTGTAAATATGATTATAGTTCCATTGGTGTATCTGTGTAAAACCCTAAAAATCGTAAACTTATTAAAAGACTATTTTGCCCCTCAAAATTTAAACTTATAAAATACGTCAAGCTCGTCAAATACGTTCCTAACCTAACTCATAAATGTGTAATACGTACAAGATAAATGAGATCGTTACAAATATGAATCACACGTTTAATATTTTTACATGGGCCGAAGTTCTACTAATTATACAATCGCTTGCACAAAATACTTAGAGCCCATTTAACTTGTAAACTAGAATTGGACTTGGGCTTGGCCTTTGTTTTCTCTTGGTTTGTCAAAAACCGGTATCCCCTCATTCTTCTTTTCTGTATTACGCTTCACCAAAGAAAAGATCACATAAAACCCTAATACATTAAAAGTGGCGGCTCACATATTTTCTCCATTACTGTCGACACAAAAGAAGTCTAAGGGAGACACTTGGGGTGCCAAGGAAGGCTACTATGATTGTGTGTAGCCCGTACATGGTCATGGTCGTGAAGTTTGAATCTGGGGGCTGGTCGTGGGTATTCAAGGATCGGAGGAGGCTGATTTACATCGGTTTGGTAGTGGGTTTGTGGCTGCTCCTGGCCGTGACCTTGGTGGTCTAGGCGCGGCTCGTGTCCTTGGTTTCTTGTTTCGCCTCTCGCCGCCAGCAAGGGTAATGGTTACTGAATCTCGCCTCGCTTCCTTCTTGTGTTTCTTGTTTGATCGTTAACGTGAGACCCATTCAAGGCATGCTAAGCATCACATAAATGATATATTATATTTATCTCATAAACCGATAACATTGTTACATAAAATCATGAATATGTCACATAAAGTAATGGATGAAAGACCATGTATTTTCGACTATAAACCCATGTTAATGTTTTCTGGATTCTGTTTTGGACCTCATATGACTCGACACACCTAAGATGTAATAGATGAAAACCCTTGTCACATGAAGTAGTTATTCTTGTCAAATAAAATCATGGAATGGAAGGTTGTTTTGTCATATAAAGGAGTGCATAAAGATTTGTCTCTTGAATCTGATTTCTGGTTTACAACCACACGACATGCACTTTTCCTTACGCTAAAATGGGTTGAATCATATACATATGCATGGCATCCGGTTCCGCGAGAAACACACTTAACATGCTTCATAATATGATAATATATGGGTTGGTATTGGCATTGATTTGGTTCCCTTGTCTCGATCGTAATTATAAAACAAAATAGATAAAGCTTTTGTCGCATAAAGCTTGCATGTATAGCTCGATTGTGTCGCAAAGAATAATGATAAAACCATAGTTATGAACCGATTTTGGTGACCTTCGACATGTTTATTTTGTGTTATTAACATGCCTAAATGAGACTAAAAGCATGGTGTGAGGAGGTAACTTTAAGGGTGATCACGGGCAAATGGGTAAGCCGTTTTACATTTTTGATGGGCGCCGGGAAGATGAGTCGGGAGTTAGTCATTTGGTACGTTTACTTAGTCGTAGATATGCATAATAAAAACCGCGAACAAGCTCGAAGATAGCATGTCAAGATATGAAAAGATAAAACAATGGCTACCGCATTATGGTTATTATGAGTACCTGCTATATAATGGATATTTTCCTTTTCAACCTTCACCTTTAATAGTTTGTCACATGCAAACCTTGATCTTCTATACATTAACACTTTACCCCTTAGACAATAATAATACTATTAAAGAGTTTTGTTATATTATGTACTTGTCGCAATAAACCTTAAACTTTGATAAATTACACTTTAGACCCTAAATTATAGTAAGTTATTATACTTAACTCTAAATTGACTAAATAACAATATGAACCCTAAAGCTAACTTACTAAAAATGAAAAGTTACTTACACCCTAAAAGATTTAACTGAATAAAACACATTAACTACATCTAATAAATGAACATCCTTTCGTTTCTGTAGATCCCTCAAGGAAGTAATAATCGTTGTCTCTTGTTTCCATCTCATTGTGTTTTGCACGTAATAAGGTACGATATTACGACCTTATCTCTTAGGGTTTCTCATGATTCGTTTACATCTTTCGATATTAGATTTGAACTGTGATACCTTGCTCTGAGCCTTCTTATTAGGGATTCCCTATAACTTTGCTATGCTCCCTTTGATTGGATCTCCTATGTGAACTGTTTGATTTTGAACCTTTGATTTCTGAACTTTTGTTATGAACTCTGATTATGAACCTTTTCTGATTATGAACCTTATGACTACGAACCTTTCTGATTATGAGCCATTGATATGAACTTTTGATTATGAACTTATGTTATGGAACTTTGATATGAACTTTGATATGAATCCTTATGATATGATTATGCTTTGACCCTTCAGTTTGATACCCGAGCCAAATATGTTTCCTAGCCATGAAGGTAACATGGTCGCCTGATGCACCTGGCATGACTCGGCGTGAGTGATGTTACGCCACGCCCCTTATCCGTTATGTTATGAGCTCAATTATATGTTATGGCCAATATCTGCGTAGGCGGTATGGATGCATCCTAGATCTGCTCTATCTCGATATGATATGATTTGTCGGTGAATGATGTAGGTACGCGCTTCACGCCTCGAGCTAGCTACTCCATTGGTTCTGAGGTCTCCTCCTATTATATATGGTATTACGAGGTCACCCCTCCGAATACAATGGCTACTTATGATATGATATGATATGATATGTTTCGGCTCGTGGTAGATTTCGACAACCCTTACACTTTTGATATGCCTATACTGTATTTCTCTCAGATTTCCCAACGCACCATAATCTGATTAATTGTTCATTCTCGGCACTTTATATGACTCACTCTTACCAAGATATAGATACACCTTTTCATTGATCTGTCACACTTTCATTCCTATTCGCACTATCGCTCCATTCACGCAGGGTTATTATATGTTATTGGATTTGATTATGCTTTTCATGTGTTATGTGACTAATGATTACTCTATAGCGATATGATTAATATACGGTTATCTCGAGTTACTTTCCATCCGATGATATGTGATCTTCTTGTTATGTGACCTCAATTGTCGATGACCATGCTAGTGTAATCGATAATTTTGTCTGTTTATCATGTGTACTTCGTTAATAATCTTAGACTATGTCTATCCGTTCTATCCTTATCTGCTTGTTGATTGACCTGCCATGTTTACATTTATGTCTATGCTACGGCTTGCTTGGGTAAATGGTTCAACTTGTGACGCCCGGCTAGTTAACTTGTTTAATCAAGCTATGTCCCTAGTTCATTTAATTATAATGTTCATAATGTATTCCTACTTATTACGCGTGGATCCATGTGTTGATGTTGATAGTACTTCCATGATGCATCGGTTGTGTTTTCAACTAAGGGTTTTTGACCGGTGATTGCCATGCTCACTTTAATTAATTAATTCCGCTTGCCTTTAGATTTCTCTTTGACGTATGTCTTATGATTTCACGATTTTATGCGGATATATGTTGTGTGAATATGACGCGTGCTATGCTTGTTTATGTTTCAAGATACTGTATGCGCTTGGTTTGCATGTGCTTCTATATATGTCATCGATGCTTTGTTTTGCTTCGTTCTCCTTGTTATCTGTTCTTTTGGGATATTTGTATAATTGTGTTCTGCAAGATCCTCTTTGACTCATTGTACTCTTTTCGCTGCGACCTTGTTATCGTGTCCTTTGTTCTTTTTCATTTTACGCTTTGTTTAGCTTTCGCTTTTGTTGTATCCGTTCACTCGGCTTTTTGCTCACCGCATTTTCTCCCTGCAGGTTTTAGGTTTGAAGATGGGCTTGATGGCTGAGAGTTAGAGTATCTAAGTGGACCAACCCTAGCACCTTATTACTTTGGGACTTATTTTGAAGAGGTTTTGTTTTGAGTTTTTCTTTTCATTTTGGATATTGTATTTTCTGGTCGGTCAATTGTTTATATGATTTGATACATTTTCATTTTCCGTTTGTGAGGATTTTATTTGTATGTTCGATATGACACACCGAATGTGACACTGCCCTTATCGGGTGGGGTGTTACAATGCATAAATATGATTATAGTTCCATTAGGGTTACATGCGAAGAAATTACCAAGAATCGATGACCAAATGATTAAAATTTGATAAAAGATGGATAAATGTTTGCATAATGGTAAGTCGGTATTAAGGGATGGAATTGTATGGTTTTGTTGTTTGGTTTCCCATGATGAGAATGATTGAGATCAAGAAGCTTGGGTAATACTTAAACAAATACCATTTGAGATCTATGAAGCGATTTGCCCAAGTGTGTGAAACTTATAAAGTTGTGTGTAAAGCCTTCTATATAGAAGCAGTAGGGTTTAGAGATAAACCCTTAGAGGATGATCAAAGGTTCAGAGAGTCATGTGTTGATCATCCGTGGAGCGAGATAGGGAGGACAGGCGACCTTTCCTCATTGGCTCGTATAAAGTGGTGCTTGTCGGGCGTCACCTTGCTCATTTCGATGGTATTTCTTAATGGTTAATGACGGTTGAGAATCACTGCTATATGTGTGGGATTAAGCGAAGCTGCTATCAAGTGTTTATTGATGGGCCTTGGTAATGGGCTTGATTCGTGTGTATATGTAGTGGGCTTGGGCTACTAATATTGATACGTTATCAATAGTCAAGTGAATAAACGAAAAAAAGAAATAACTAAAGAATTGACGATAACACATCAAATGATGACATGGTTACATTGTTTTTGTCATAACTCCTTCATACTAACTCGCTTTTAATGATCTAAGACGCCACGAAATCGGAGAGAGATACAACTTTCATTTTGAAGAAGCCAAAATTTGACCCATTTACGCTCGAGTCAAATCATATAAAACTTAAGCTTTTGGCGTGAGTCAAACACTCCATGCTGAAGTTCAGTACTTTTAAGACATATAATCAATGTATGCTATTTATCATTTATATTACATAGGATGCATGTTGATATTTATATATGTATATATTACATCGTAAGTTGACTAAAATTAAACTATCATAAGTTAATAAGGTTTAGTAAAAAGCCAAATTTATTTTCCTATACTTCTTCATAAATGTAGTAGTTAGAAAATAGTTTATCATAAAATTAGTTAACTTGTTTATAAAAAAAAAATGGGAATTTTCCTTCATTTTTTCATAGATTTAGCAAGAAAAATGATCAATTTTTTGGCCAATAATTTTTGTAACAATGATTCGCTATTATATTTGCAATTTCTGCTAATAGTTGATGGTTTGGTTGACAAAAATAAAACTTAGTTGCATTTTTTGCAACGAAAATTTTAGGAATGTCGTTGCTAAATAAGAGGGAATTCCCATCAAATTTTGAGTAGATATAACGAATTTATTAACTAATAATCGTTGCACCGAAAATTTCATTTTTGTGAATTTTGTTGCTATATTCATTGCTAATGTGTGAATTTTGCAACGACTTATTGCTCTCGTTGCAAAATTTCGTAGCTATTGGCACTTTTTCTAGTAGTGCTCGCTTCTTCTTCTTCGTCATTCGCACAACAACAAAGAAGTGTCAATTCTTATTACAAACAACAAACAAGATCATCAAAAAGAAATCGATTACTAACCTCGAGTTCATCATCAACATTCTTTTGATTTTGCATATCCATTATTTCTTTTTCCTTTCCTTCCTATTGTGAAATAGAAACTTGTTTTTGGGGTTGTTTATAGGCGAAATCTGAAATGTTGAAATTGATTTTTCCCGCCAATGAATGAGTAATGGGCGAATTTGGAAATTGAAAATACGTTGAAATCAAATTTTAACAGTTACCATGCAAAGTAACCATGCAAGAAATACATTGAAATCAATATGACTTGTTGACCACTTTTCAATTTGAAAGAATGAATTGGCTGGCGTTGAAATCAAATTTGAATAGTTACCATGCAAAGTTATCATGCAAGAAATACATTGAAATCAAATTAAATACTTTTCATGCAAAGGTACCATGCATGAATATTGATGTTCCAACATTGACTTATTGGCCATTTTTCTTTTTAATGTAGTAAAGATATACTAAAAGTGTAGTAAAACTAAGGAGGGCTATTAATAGAATTGAACTTTTAGGGACCGATACATAAATATATATATATATATATATATATATATATATATATATATATATATATATATATATATATATATATATATATATATATATATATATATATATATATATATATAAATTTATGAAAATATAGTTGGACCATAGCACTCCGCAACTGATCACCGCCGTTTGTTCTATGCATTGGGTAATTCTATATAGACATTTAGATTTGGATTTACATCTCTTATTGCATCTCTATATTAATGAAACTGACCTTAAAATTACGTTTGGGCATCATAATGAGACTGATGATATGGCGCGCTATTGTGATTGATGTTGGTATGCTGTTCATGGAGAACATGAATAGCCACAAACACAGCAGAAAGAAATACAAGTGTGTGACAAGTAATGTCAACCCTTCCACTTTATTACGGTGCAAAAATGAGATTAGTTGTACATTTGGAATTATTTGACTAGTATGTGACTGCTGCATCTTTAAACTTTATGATGTGCCTTCATTTTATGTTGATGTTTATATGACACTCATTACTCTCTTTTTTGTGTGAACTGAACCTACTGATTACTAAGTAAATTATTTATTTATTTATTTGTTTTTTTAATTCTTCATGGTGGAATTCATTTGCTAAGATGGTGATATGAAGAATGTAGAGTACTACGTACGTGAATAAATGTGGATGAACATAAGTTTTTGAGTTCATAATTAATTAAGGAGAAAACTAGCATGCAAGTATCTCAAAAGTTCAAACTTAATAGATAAGAAGACGTACATAAACTAATTTATGCATCCAGAAACTCGAATACGATTTCCAGATCCCCTTTTTCTTCCTTAATTGAATCTTGAATTACTACCTCTCTTGTGAATAATTCTTGCTAAGGCCCTAATTCTGAGTTTGATCCTTGCGATTGATTTCCGGAATTGAAGTTTCTTACAAGATGTCATTCCATGAGACTATAGGATTCATCATTCATTTTCGTTAGAGTTTCTGGTGCATTGTCTTTTTTCCATTTGATCTCCCTTCAATCCAAATTCTGCCTTTTTCAATCCTAAAATTCTTTTCGTTTTTTTTTTTTTTTTTTTTTTAAATATAACCCTGATAATTCTCAATTCCCAATTCTCATTTTGCCTTTTTTTCAATCGATTTGATTCTTTTTCAATGGGTGGTAATGGGTGGACGGAGGTGACACGAAGAAAAAGGATCGGTTAGGGTGCTAGCAGTCGTTTCAATCCAAGGAGGATTTGACCAGAAGATCTCTTTTTCGGTTTTTGTCATGAACTTACCTGAACACTTCTCATCTCAAGATTTATGGAAGGTTTGTAATACATATGATAAGGTAATTGACGTTTATATTCCTCTTAAAAAATCCAAAGCCTGAAAGAAATTCGCTTTTGTTCGTTTCATCAATGTGAAAAATTTGGATCGTCTCATTGATAATCTTTGTACTATTTGGATTGGTCGGCTTCACTTGCATGCTAATCCGTAGGTTTCATAGAGAGAACCTGTTTTTCGCTGAGAAAACAAAGGGTAAGGAGTTACCTAATAACTCGTTTGCATCGGTATTGAAATCAGGTTCTATTAACCCTAAGATAGTTGATGATTCCTCTCCTGCGATTCTTCTTGATGATTCGTGTGTTATGAACAAAGATATGTCGAGTGCTCTCATGGGGAAAATTAAAGATATCAACGCTTTGCCTAATTTGTATAATATTCTTGAAAATGAAGGTTTTGATAACGTTAACCTCATGTATTTAGGGGGATTTTGGAATCTGATTGATACGGGTTCCTCCAAAACTAAAGAGAATATATGTAAGCATTTGGGAGTGTCATCTTGGTTTTCTGAGCTTCTTCCTGCAAGTGATTCTTTTGTTACTGATGAAAGATTGGTTTGGGTCTCTGTTGAAGGCTTACCTATTAAAACATGGACTAATAAGACGTTTGCTAAAATTGTCTCTCAATGGGGTTCCTTATCTGACGTGGAAGATGAAGATGATTCCTCTTTACCATACAAGAAGATATGCGTTATCACTAAACCTCACACTTTAATGGATAATAGGATTGAAGTTATTGTTAAAGGGTGTATTTATTGTTAGGTGTCAAAGAATTGGAAGTGTAGTCTCCAGATTTCAATTGTCATCTTAGCGATAATGGTTCGGATAAGGATGCTTCAGATGATGCAAATTTGGGTAATCACGATATTAACAGTGAATGTGACATGGATAAGGGAGTTGATCACGCCAATCTAGTCGCATGAAAGACTATGGCGATGCTTCGAGCATGTGGGTATCATAATAATGCAAAATTGCAATCGGAAGATCCTTTTGGAATTTATGATATTCTTAATAGGAAACCTGACAATAGTGATCCTAAAAGTGATGACCCAACTTATCCACCTGGATTTACTCCGGCAGATGAGAATGTCATTCCTATGAGTACCAAGGATATTAGTAATGATAAATTGAAAGGTGATTTACAAACTAACAAGAAAGGGGAATCTAGTTCAAAGAGTGTGATACTAGAATTCGAAGACTAAATCGAGGTCTTCTTTTGGATGTTATGGAGAGTGTGGTGGAGATCGGCCAAACTATGGGGTATAACATGGAAGGGTGCTTCAAGAATATGGAATCCATTATTGGTGACCAAGGAGAATTTCAGTTTTTTAAATGAATCTTCTTTCTTTAAATATTCAAGGTCTTGGCCAATCGGCTAAGAAAGGGTGGATTCAGGAGATCAATAGGAAGCATAAGGTCAATTGTACCATTCGGAAACTAAAATGGAGAATATTGGCCTTTTTACTATTAAAGCTTTATGGGGTAATTTTTCTTTTGATTTTGCTTATAGTCCTTCTATCGGGAATTCTAGTGGTATCTTATTTGTTTGGGATCTAAACATGTTCGCAAAGATAATGTGTCTATCTCTCGATTCTTGTGGCTATTAGAGGTAATGTGGGTTCCTACTTCTACTAAACTTCTTATAGTTTCCGTTTATGCTCCTCAAGAAGTTTCTGAAAGAAGACTTTTGTGGGAGTATATTGGTTTGTTAATTGAGCAATGGGATGGAGAATGTGTCATTTTAGGTGACTTTAATGAAGTTCGTACGGAGTTAGAGAGGTATGGCACTGTTTTTAATGCTTTAGGTGCAAACGCTTTTAATCATTTTATTGCCTCAGTGAGTCTCGTTGATCTACCTCTTGAGGGATATTCATTCACTTGGGCCCATAAATCTATCTCAAAAATGAGTAAGCATGATCGATTTCTTGTTTCTGAAGGTTTGTATTCGATTTTCCCCTCCTTATCAGCTATTTGCCTTGTTAAGCATCTCTCCGACCATAGACCTATTCTTATGCGTGAAATGGTTGTTGATTATGGGCCGACGCCGTTTAGGATGTTCAATTCTTGGTTCTCTATAGCAGGCTTTGATAAAATGGTAGAAGAAACTTGGAATAATTCGTTGATTGTGGAGACTAATTCTATAGTCCGCTTGAAGAAAAAGTTTCAAGCTTTAAAGTTTAGGGCAAATTGTCTGAAAAGGCATCGAACTTGCCACCTTTTCTTTTTGTGGGTATCGAACTTTTTTTTTCTTCCTAAAGTAGCCCTAAACTTGCCTAATTTTCCTTTTGTAGCCTCTAATCAGAAATTAATTACATAAATTTAAATAAATCGTCCCTGTGGCTCTAAACAATTACACCGTTCGTCCTTGTGTAACTTTATATCATAAAGCCTATCTTCTACTCTTTCTCACATCCCTTTTACTGCCTCTCCCTCTCCCTCTCCCTCTCCCTCTCTCTCTAGCACCACCACACCGACACCACAGCCACCTCCACCGCCTGAATGGAAGCAGTGGTGTAGCTGCAGTCGCAAGCTCAAACTTTTTGGGCAGCAGTTTGAAGAAAATCTCAAACTCAAGACTCGTCAACAACAACAAGTTTGCATCTTTCAAGATCTTGGCAGCTGAGAAAGAGATCGAGGAGACTCAACAAACCGACAAGGACAGATGGAAGGGACTTGCATACGACATCTCTGATGACCTACAAGACATCACCAGAGGAAAGGGTATGGTTGATTCTCTCTTTCAGGCTCCACAAGACGTTGGTATCCACTCTGCTGTCATTGTAATAAAAATAAATTCACCTAGTTTTATTCATAACCTATTATCTTAAATTTAAGAAATTTGTTGCAAATCAAGAAGTATATTTCATATAAATTGCTTACTAATTTGTCAAACATATTTTGCAATAAATTATTTAATTAAATGATTAATAGATAATTTATAATTTAGTCAAACCAAGATTACTTGTCTCCTATTTGAAAGATTGAGCAATGATAAGATGTACCAAACACAACGTGGGGAGCTCTAACCTTAAATTTTCCTCAACGTGAACACTACCACCTTTCTTGAGTTTCATCTTTATATTACATTATTTGTCACTATATATATCACACATCAGTTTATCAATTCATCACCTCATTCCAAACTCAAACATCGTTAACAAGTTTCCAACATGGTGAACTCGAAACGGGCTTTAGCCACTTTGGTCTTACTATTAGTCATCATCGATGCATCATTAGCATTCGACTATGGTCGCCGCCGACAAAGCTTGTTGTTTTTGAGGCACAAGGTCAGTAAATTACCCTATAGTCAACGGGTTAAATGGCGTGGCGATTCTGGTCTTCACGATGGTTTCCAACAAAAGGTCAGTGTCTCGCTCATGCTTTGTAGGCTTCTACCTTATGCTATATTGGTTGTATGTGAATTAAGTGGTTTTGTGAATGTAGGTGAACTTGGTTGGAGGGTACTATGACGCTGGTGACCATGTGAAGTTTGGGTTACTGATGCGTACAGTGTCACTATTAGTGAGAAGAAATGTGTAAATTATTAGTGCCACGGGGACCTTTTATGTAATTGACTCAAGGACGAACGGTGTAATTGTTTAGAGCCACAGGGACGATTTATGTAAATTTATGTAATTAATTTCTGATTAGAAAAAGGAAAATTAGGCAAGTTTAGGGCTACTTTAGGAAAAAAAAAAGTTTGATGTCCACAAAAGGAAAATGTGGCAAGTTCGATGCCTTTTCAGACAATTTGCCCTAAAGTTTATGATCAAATCTTGGAGTAAAAAGGAGATACATCATTCAAATGCAGAGAGGATTGCTTGTATGAATCGTTTATTGAGCCGATAATTGATCAAGGTAATGGTACTGAAGACCTTGTACATGAAAGAACTGTTCTTTTGAAAGACCTCCATGATTTTAATAGTCGGTTGTCACTTGACATGGCTAAAATAAAATTGTTGGTCGATTGAGGGTGATGAAAATTCTAAATATTTTCATGGAATCCTCAATAAGAAGAGATCACAACTATCAATCCGTGGAGTTCTTGTTGATGGGGATTGGATTGATAACCATGCTAATGTGAATAATGAATTCCTTAGTCATTTTCTAATTGTTTTCAAACCTTCTAGTGCTAATATTTGCCTTGGCTCACAAATGTTTCACACTTTATCTTTGGAACAGGTGGAGAATCTGGAAAGAAATGTTTCTTATGACGAGATCAAGAGGGCGGTTTGGGATTGTGGAACCAATAAATCCCCAGGACCGGATGGTTTTACTTTTGATTTCATTCGTAGATATTGGTATGTCATCGATAAAGACGCAGAAAGCCGTGGAGGAATTTTTATTCTAGCACTTTCCCTACTGGTTGCAATGCTTCATTTATTACACTTATCCCCAAGAAGCAATATGCTAAATTGATAAATGATTTTCGTCCCATTAGCTTAATAGGTTGTATATACAAAACTGTTTCTAAGATTTTGGCTAACCGGTTGAGTATGGTTATTTCGGATCTTGTAAGCGATGTTCAATCTGCCTTTGTTTCTAATAGACAGATTCTCGATGGTCCCTTTATTATTAATGAACTTTTATTGTGGAGCAATGCCAAGAAGACTAAGGCTATGATATTCAAGGTTGACTTTGAAAAGGCTTTCGATTCGGTTAGGTGGCACTTTTTGGACGACCTTCTTGACAAATTTGGTTTTGGATATAAATGGAGAGGTTGGATTAAAGGTTGTTTAAATTTAGCGAGGGGGTCTATTCTTGTTAATGGTAGTCCGACTCCTGAATTTAAATTCTTTAAAGGTCTAAAGCAAGGTGACCCGTTATCCCCGTTTCTTTTCATCTTAGTTATGGAAAGTCTCCATTTTTATTTTAGCCAAATTATAAATGCCGGGCTTTTTAAAGGAATCCGTATTGATAATTCTCTTATTTTGTCTCATTTTTTCTATGCGGATGACGCGGTGTTCATTGGTAAATTGGATAAATCTAATCTTATTACCACATGTGCTTAAGTGCTTCTTCTTGGTTTCCTCAAGATCAACATCCATAAAAAGTAAACTCATGGGTATTGGCGCTTTCATGAGGTTAATTCGGCGTGAACTTCATTGGCACTTTTTGTCAAGGCCTTTTACATACTTAGGGGGTTAAAGTGGGTGGCTATAACTCTCGTAGTAGTTTCTAGGATGAAATTATAGATAAAATTTCCTCCTCGAGATTTGAAGTGGAAACTTAAATCTTTATCTATTGGTGGTCGTCTCACCCTTATAAAATCTGTTCTAAGTTCCATGCCCCTTTATCGATGCCGATTTATAAAGTCCCTCTTGGAGTGCTTAACAACCGGAATCCTTCACGAATTTTTTAATGGTGTGAAAAAATGCCGAAATTATCTATGTTTGGGTGGAAGAAGGTGTTAGCTTCGAAGCATAAAGGGGGTCTTGGTGTCTCTAGTCTTTTTGCCGCTAACCGAGCTCTCCTTTTCAAATGGATTTGGAGATTCTACTCTCATGATTCTTCTTTGTGGTCTCGGTTTATTAAAGTAATGTACGGTGATTGTGGATCCATTGAAAATCCTGGTATTTTAATTCAAAAATCCCCTTGGTCTGACATTATTAAAGAAGTTGCAGCCCTTTCTCTCAAAGGTATTAATTTATTATCCTTTGTTAAGAAAAAAGTGGGTAATGGAGAGCATACATGTTTTTGGGAGGATGTTTGGCTTGATGATTGTTCTTTAAAAGTTTTCTTTCCGCGTCTGTATGCACTGGAACGTGATAAGAAGGTTAGTGTTTCTGCTAAGCTTAATGACAGCTCGCTGACTAGTAGTTTTCGGCGTGAGCCTAGAGGTGGTATCGAAGAAGAGCAATATCTTCTTCTTGTTGAAAAAGTTGCTGCTGTGATGCTTTCGAATAGTAACGGCAGATGGTTTTGGTCCCTTTCTTCTTCAGGAGAGTACTCGGTTAAATCGGCTCGTAATCATATTGATGATTCCCTTCTTCCTTTGGTTGGTTCTATCACGAGATGGGTTCATGCCGTTCCAATAAAGAAATATGTCTTCTCTTGGAAGGTCTATTTGGATATTCTCCTAACTAGACTCAAATTGTCCCTTCGAGGATTAGACATCCCTTCTATTCTTTGTCCGGTTTGTCATTTAGCTGGTGAATCTAGCTCGCATCTCTTCTTCTTTGTAATGTGGTTGAAATCTTTTTGTAAGATTGCTAGATGGAGTTGGATGTGGTTGATTTATTCCCTATGTTGATTGGATCCTTTGTTTTTCTCTTTGTCTTGCTAAATATATTAAACTGCTTGGAAGGTGTCTTTCACGCGACGGTGGGCTATATGGAAGTACCAGAATCAAGTTCTTTTTGGTTCTTCTAATCCGCGCTTGGATTTTATTTTTGATGAGATTATCCTAATGTCCTACTCTTGGTATTCGAGTAGATGTAATGGTAGTTTTGATTGGAGTCTTTGGTAGAAATGTCCTGTTTCTTTGACTTTGTAATCATTCTAGCATCTCGCTAGTTTTTTTAATGCATTTTTGCCGTTCATAAAAAAAAGAAGACATACATAACTAACCTTAGGGGGTGTTTGTTTAAGCTTATATGTGAGTTTATGAGCTTAATTATTTAATTCGGCTTATATTTCATAATTTGAGCTTTAGAACAAATTTTGTAATTGTAAACGAGCTGAAGCTCCAGCATTGGTTAATAAACGAGTTGAGCCAATCAAGCTTGATCATTTATACGAGCATTTTAAGCTTGAAAACAAGTTTATTGTAGATTATAAGAAAAACAGTTTTAAATTTTAAACGAGCTTGGAGCTCGAGCTTGAACAACAAAAAAATATTCGAGTTCGAGTTCGAGCCACTTTATAAAAGTTTATTCAACCTCGAGTCGAATAGTTATTAACGAAGCTTTAGCTTTCCGGCGAATTTAAACTCGAACACCCAAATGCGGTGAACACCCCCTACCGTATTATCAGCGCTTTTCGCAGAAGTCTTTTTCAGTTATCACTCTTTTTTATACCTTTTAATATTTTCTCGACGCGGCAGATATCCCGAGAGTGGCTGTCCGCGCCAGCCAAGTTTGTGTTATAACGCCGCACCTCCGGCCTCTGGACCTCGCCAGAATAACATGGAAACCAACCCCTTCAAATACAAACATATGAAGACCATTGACCATATGCTAAAAAAATGTAAAATGAATAAAAGACAGGCTAGAAATTTGGACAATTTGTTTAAAAAAGACCATTGACTCCCTTAATCCACTTGTTTTTTATTACTAGCAGGCTACTCGCGCAATGCGACGGTAGGTACCCCGTGACTAAATATTTCAACACTCAGCCTTATTGCTAATGTTTTAGATGTGTGTGAGAGATACTAAATGTTTTGTGTGTCTTTATATAGTGAATGCAGTTATATATTTTTAATAATCATTAATGATAATAATGATTTTTAGCGGTTACACGTTTTTAATAATGGGCTATATTTGAAGACTGTATTTAATTTAATTGAAATGTCTGCATTTGAATTTTAATAATAAGATGTATTGAATTTTAATCTTTCCTTTTATAGTAAGTGTGTAGGCTTATTTTTTTAAGACTTCCTTTTTAGGAACGACCTAAATACATTATAATGTAGGTAAGATATGATTTGCTAGAGATCTGTTACAACTTATAACTTCACATGATCATTTTCCTCTCACAACTCTTTCCAAATTCCCATCACTCGTAAATTGTAATCAATAATGGATCCACCTCCTTCACCAAAACATCCACGAAATGTTTCGTACCCCTCCGAATACACCGAAGCTCGCTCTAACCCATACTCGATCTCAGACACGTTTAAAACTCTACCAAATTCACTTGTGGAAGACCAACAACAAAGCAATCTAAAGGGTCACACCGATGAACACAAAAAGGCGCTAGGTATCATAGACGTTGCTGGAGTCAGAGTCACCTCATATCAAGATGAACCTCGATATTTCAACCGTGGCCTTTGGCAAGATTCTGTGAATGATCAATAACGTGATAGGCCGCCTTCAAATGGGGGATCCATTGATGCATGATCCGGGTTTGAAAACTGTGAAGATTGTTGATGAGGTAGCCACGTTGGTACCGATGGTATATCTCGCATTCCAAGTGACAATTTCCCGAGATTTGATGGTGCTGACCGCAGACCGGGTTCGCCTCGCTTAAGCTTGGTGGTGGTGGAAATAACTCCTCGATG